>JANFAE010000036.1:0-433339 GCA_024613145.1 Pisolithus marmoratus
CCTAGGCAGCAGAAACGGGCACGGACGGTATCGAGCGAGGATGGCGACCATGGTCCGATCGATATGATTGGGCCTTCTCAACAGCGGCACGCGCCCGTCGTCAGGTTTGCGAATGGGGGACAACCAGTTCAGGAAGATGCGACGTCTACTTTTGTTTCGGCAGAACCGCCACACAAACCGCGCGATTATCATCCACAACGTCAGCATGTTGTTCAGAACGGACTTGGATCGGACGCGATGATCATCAATTACCATCAGTCCACTTCGTCGAGTCAGGACAGTGCGAATCCGTTCCTGGTCGCTAGCCCAATACAGCCTCAGCCAGAAAAAATATCGACTATGTCCATATCGCGTCTGCTCAATGGGGACACGCGTGCATCTTCTCTTAGTCGTAACCCCACCCTACGCCGAGTCCTCTCCCACCACCACAGCAGCAGCAACAGAACAACGAGCTCCCATATCGTCGACCGACGCCTACAACACATTCCCCCCCGCGCACACCAGTACGCTCGTCTGTCGATCCTACACCTTCACAGCCAAGCGCAGAACCGATGGTCGTGTCCCCGCCACCACGAGAACCCTCACGTCCACCTATGCCCCTCCCCGACTTCCATGTCGATGAAGCGCTCGTGTCGACTCTCCAGTACCAACTGACGTCCAAGACGGACCAGTTTTCAGTGGAGATGCTTGAACAGCTGCGGGCGATATGTCTCGGCTGCGTGTGGCGGCACCGGAAAGAGTGGAACAGGGACGCTCTGGTTCGGGAACTTCTGGGTGTGCTGGATGAGTATTTGGACGATGCTGCTGCAGACGTAGGAGATGCACTATCGGCTGCGGATGCTTCTTTTTAGTCGTTCGTCCTGTCTTCATTTACCCCTCTACCTTTCCTAATAATCTTACCCATGCTGCAGACCCTCTGTGGCCGGACATGCCTCTTGAGACGGATGTGCCCCTCAATGATTTGGCACAGTCTGTCGACGATTTGGGCCTCCCCCAGTGCAATCCATTGATGATTTGTGCCTCCCTTCAGGCATGGATGTGCCCCTCACAGCCACTGGATGCACTCATCACAGCCACTGGACATGCTCATCACAGCCACTGGATGTGCTCATCACAGCCACTGGATGCGCTCATCACAGCCACTGGATGCACTCATCACAGCCACTGGACACACCCCTCACAGCCACTGGATGTGCCCCTCACAGCCACTGGACACACCCCTCACAGCCACTGGATATGCCCCTCACAGCCACTGGATGTGCCCCTCACAGTCTTTGGAAGTGTGACCTGAGTGCAATCTGTTGATGAGTTGTGCAGACAGTAGTGGAGTGTAGTACAAGTTCATGACCTGCAAAAATAAAATGTGTGATGGAGCCATGACAGTCCAGGTGTGGGAAATAACATTACTAAATATGGCAAGTGCTGTACAGTTTTAAAAGATACATCCATGAGAAAAATATCAGAACCCATCTTGACTTTCAACCACCACCATCACATCACCATCATGCCTCATAGTTGCAAGGAATGTGGCCTAGAGTTTGACAACAAAAACATCCATGATGCACACTGGAAGAAGTATGTCAAGACCATGTCCTTTGTTTCTCACACTGGACAGGAAGTCACTGTCAATCATCATGCCAATGGCACCTTTCTTTGCTATTGCTCCCACCCCAAGTGTCCCAAGGAGGTTGGGTTTGCCACTGTGGATGCCCTGGGAAAGCACATGAAAAATCTCAAGACAACCTGGCTTGGTGCAGAAAAGAAGGCAAGTGTCTCTGACATGGATGCAGTCTAATGGAGAAGTTGACCCATGGGATTACATAAGCAGGCTGAGGGAGGGGCAGAGCCTTCTGGGCAAAATCCAGCATTAGAAATTGATGTTGGCGATCCCCAGGTAAGCCAGTGCAATCCGTCAATGAGTTGCACATGCACTAACCCCCTTCCCCACAGATGTCAGCTGGAACCATACACACTCCCAAGGTAAGCCAGCATGGCACAATTCATCGAAGAGTCATGCATGACCCCCCCCCCACCACAGATGCCAGCTGGAATGGTACAGGACGAAACCATGAGGTCCCCCTCCCTCACAGGCCATGAGGATGCCTCCATGAAGTCTCCTCGAGCAGGAATAGAGGCATGTAAAGTCTCATCATCATAACTCCTCAGTGACTTATGGGTCATACAGGAGGTGGCCATGGCATCTCCCAATTCTCCAAGCCCTAGCTCTCCCATGGCCATGCAAGTGCCATCCCTCATGGTAAGACTTCTCCATGGACAATGCTGATGCCAAAGATGACTTATTCTCTGATAACCAGTCACTGGTATGACCACATGCCCAGGCCAACCAGGCAGAGTCCTCCTCAGCAGCTGCTGGGATCCAACCCCACTTCCTTTGCCATCCTTATCTGGACAGCCTCAACCTGGTGGTGAATGCAGAGCTTAGCTTCCTCATGTGTCAGCTTTGCAAAGAAGGAGTCACACCCACTGCAGGACGAGCACACTTGGTCAACAAACATGCAGAGCTCTTGCCAACTTTCGACCAAGAACACTTTGACAGCATCTTGGCACAGCTACATGTGGCTGCTTCTCTACTGAACCTCGCCGGTCCAAGGTCCATCGTACATGGTCTGATGGTATTCGATGCCATCACATGCAAATTTTGCACCTTCGTATATACCAAGCAGAAGAACATGAGAGAACATCACATGAAAAAGCATCCTGACATGCCCATCCCACAGCATTGGCAATCATGCAAGGCCCAGTGCATAAAACCAGAGGGTGCAGGAATGGTGCACCAACTTTGGGAGGTCACCACACAGGCAAGGGCAGGGGAAGACTCCAGGGAAAGGGCATTGGCAGACAAGCTGCTGGGAGAACTGGAAGAGCAGCTCAAGACAGTGCGAGTACCCAAGGACAATCAGCTAGTCAGCCCATGGCTTCTCACCATGCACTGGCATGAATGGGCATGGTGGCTGAGGAAGCCCACCGAGGAATTACGTGCCATGGTCACTCTGCCAAGGCCATCTTTGCCTGAAGAAGAGCATTACAAGACATTGGTGGAGACCATCGAGCTGTACTTTGAAGAAGCAGTGACAATGATTGACAGCACTGACAAGCTAGTATTGCAATGGCTCAACTCCCCCGACCCTGTGAAAGGGTAAGTGGGCATGGCGCAATCTGTTGACAAGTTATGCTGACCCATGCCATCTTCTCTAAGCATCTCCAACATGCCCTTTCACAGACACCAGCACAATGGCACATTGAAGAAGTACATGCATCCGGTGATCTGTTTCATCACCATGTTGCTGTGAGACTTGTGGATGATACCTGATGCCAACATGGTCATATTAAAACTGGACGACATGCTTCAAGAACTGGCCCCAGAGCAGTCCTGCTGGCTCAACTGCATGCCATGCTGCTCAAGGTCTGGACCACCCCATGGTCCAAGTCCAAGTATCACATCGTTCCTGATCCCACAGAATCATGCCTTGCCCTCCTCACTCTGAATCAGGATGGCTCTTTCAAGTCTACCAAGGAGGTCACCATGCTCATTGCCAAATTTGAGTACTGCATGCGCCTCACCTTCTTGAGAGAGATCAGAGCACGTGCATCTGCAGGCAACATCGAGGTAGACGAAGAAGCTGCCTGCGATGCCCTCCAGCCATGGTTCACTGAAAAGAACTATTCGACCTTTGCCAGACTGCACTCCTTGCAACATAGAGCATCTGCCATCTCCTTCAGTACCATGGCTTTGCCAAGCATCTGGTGGATGGACATGGAGGCATGGTCGACCCTCAGCTTCAAGGGCAACCACGTCACCTTCACAGACATATGTGAGATCTTCAAGGATGTGGAGGAGGCTCTGGTGGCCACATGGGAGAACAAGGTACTCAAAGGCCTGGAGCTCAGGGCAGACTATGAGCAGGTGGTGGATGATCCCTCCAACAAGGACATGGGCTACTCTTTCCTGTTCAACCCAAGGAACTCTTGTTTCCAGGACAGAGCACGTCTGGTGAGAGCGGTGGTACAAGGGCATGGTCCCTTTGCCAACTTCCTGGTGCAGAGGGAAGATGAGCTGGTCTGGAACAGGGCAGCACTGCGTGGTTGGTTGCAAGACTATGCAGAGTTGCAGAAGTTGCTACTGATGTGTGCAGAGATGCTCAGTGGGGCACCCAGTCAAGGAATGGAGCTGACAGCCATGCTATATCGAAACACCCAAGCATGAGACACTTGGAACCTGATGGTGTTTGGCAAACATGTCACCCTCCTGGGCCAATACTCCAAGATGTCAGCCCTCACCTGCCAAGACAAGCTGATCCCACATGCTCTGGATGCACTCACCGGCAACATCCTCATCCAGAACCTGGCACTGGCATGCCCCTTTGCAGAGATTGCAGTGAGGATATGCTTTGCAGATGAGGAGGTATCTCAGCTGTACCACGACCACCTGTTTGTCAACTTTGACAGGCTGTTCACTTCCAACGACCTGTCTACAGTCATGGCCAAGTACAGCTTGCCTTGGGTGAAGTTTGTGATGATGATCAACCCATGGCGGCACATCCAGACCACTTGGAAATGCAAGTTCAAGTGTGCCATGGACGACGTGGTGGAGATGGACATGGAGGACGATGTAGATGCACTGCAGGCAGGACACTCACATGCCACAGAAAATAGGGTCTATGGGCTGAGCATGCACAGTCTGGCAGGTGCAGCAGAAGACATACTGCCCCTCTTCTTACAAGCCAGCATGGGGTGGCAAGAGCAGTGTCAAGTCATGCCCAGCGGAAGTGGGTTGCCATACCCTCAGGCATGGTCACACCTCTTCAAGGCCAAGCCACCTGCCACTGCCAGCAGTGCCATGTGCAACTCGTCGACAGATTGCGCAGCAGACAAAGATGCCATGGTGGAGAACATTGCCAATTGGGTGGTGGAGCGTCTCACTCCCATGTTGACCGATCTCATGCGAGCTCTGACTACAGCTGGTGGGCACTCAGAACCATTGGCCAAGGCAAAGGGAAAGCAGAAGGAGACAGGAGATGAGGATGCATCTGGTAAGCAAATCACCAGCGAGCAAGTCAGCAAGCTCTGATCTGGCCGATAATAGCACATGGCACAAACCGTTGACGAGTTATGCCACCACCAGACTCGAGTGCATGGGAGCAAGATTGGTCTTCTGGTGAGGACCACCCATCAGCCAGCATATTCATATTCATTCCCATCTGATGCCATGATACATTATAGACGATGGTGCAGCCAGTCAACAAAGTATGCCATTGCCACTGCTGCTGCCACCATCACCACCACCACCACAAGACCTCTCCATTTCTAAAGAGATTTCTTAATTGGGTTCTGGTTAGGCCAGGTCAGAGTAGGTTATAGTCACATCGATGCCTGTGATCTGCGCATAATTCCCCATGTGCAGTATGCGCAGAACGAGGGTATTGGATACAATACCACTAGTAATGGTCATATATAATGTAAATGTGGTGACAAAGTTATGGGATGTACCAGAATATGGCCATGAAATTGAGTTACAAGTGTTTGGATTGTGCAAATGACCTCAGGTGCAGAATGTGCAACACAGAACACACTGAGGGAGCAGATAACAATGAGACCTGTGGTGAACAAAGAGACATCCATTGTAAGCCATTGATCTGACATGGTGCAACAAATGATGGTTGAATTCATGACAGCTCCTGTGATTACATTCATGGTGGCTAAGCTGGCAGATGTATCTGATGCAATGTGATGATGACAGATGGAGAATGAGGGATCAACATGATTCAGCAGAAGAGGAATGGTGATAAATGGTGTGTTTCAATTTCACACAAACTGCAGTGTGAGTAAAATGCTGGGAACGGAGGTGCTGTACATAATTCCCAATGAGTACCATGTCTGGAGTGAAGAAAAGGTAGTGCAGGAAGGGGCTTTGTATATCGTATCATCAACCATGGGCACATATAGGAATGTAGTAGATGAAGGATGGATGAAGATGCTGTATTACTGCTATTGAGTATGAAAATGGCATGAAGTGGAGATTGTGCAACTCACAGAGCAAGTGGATCTCCATCTCATTCTCATCAGCACAGTGACATCCATAGCAAACCATAAAGCATACATTGCAGGTGGTGTGGCTGCATGGGGCAGTGATTGAAATGTGATGGACATGATGTGGAGGGGCAGGTGTGTGTGAATGAGAGAGTAGGAGACAAGTGACACTGCATCAAAGGCCAGATGACAGAATACAAACAGTTATTTTGCACATAATGCACCATGTGCAGGATGTGCAGAACAGGGACATTGGGTTATGATGGCACCAACCAAGGGTATAGATAGATAGAAGCTGCTGGTAATTTTAAGGGATGTAGTTGAACAAGGGGACATGTGGCTGATATTGATCACACAAATGGCTTCAGGTGCAGAATGCACACCTGACAGAGTGACTGGATCACCATGATTGCCTGACATGAGCAAGGTGACATTGAGAGTAATGCATCTTGAAGGAGGTAATCACGATGGATACCTGCCCTGGTTAATGCATGGTGAATGTATGTGATGGATCCCAAGAGAGAGATGAGACTCAGATGACCCCACCATGAATTATGTAGGAGAAGTGATTGGTAATGGAGTGAAAGTAGAGAAAGAAAGTGAGTGGAAAGTGTGGATGGGACAAAGAGAATGAGAGAGAGTATGTGGCAGACCTAAATGAAGGATGTCTTGGAGCTCATGTGGAGTCCCCCTGTGATGGGTGAGAGGGTTGGGGGACATAAAACCAAACAAATGTTTGAATAAGGGTTGTGTTGATTGTGGTGGTTTCATGGGTATTGGAAACAGCAATGAATGTGAATTGATGGGATCAAACAGAGACATGACAATGTGAATGATGCAAGTGCATGGCACCAAGAGGTTCCATCATATACAAGGCATATATCTGATGGTACCTGTCCAACAATACAGTACATCTGCATGGAGTTGTGTATTGCACAAAATGGCAGATGAGTGGAATGTGTGGTCTGGACATATTATGTAGAGGCATTAAGTAGGGAGGATGAAGCCATTCCCTGTCGATGCAGACCATTGCTCTGGATATGGTGAGGAATATTGCGCAAATGGACATCCAAGTGAAATGTGTCGTTTGAACCATACACATTGTATAACCTAACCCATCCATAACCATCCATGAACTTTGATAAAGTGGAATGTCCAGTGATGAAGAGTGATAGGAAAGGTGACAGTGTAAGAGGACTGTGATCAATACACATCGAGATGAGAAGAGAATGATAATATGTGTCATATACTGCAGGCATATAGATATACATACAGTGACTCAAAAAACTGTCCGGATGTTTGCCACTTTTTCAAAGATTGGCCTGTAACTCTGTCCATACTTATCTATAAATCATGAAAAAATAGGGGTAGATAGCCATTGGTCAGGTGATCATGGATGCCAAATATGGTTATGATCATGTGACCCAATCTGTTACAATTAAATCCACAATGGCAAGTACTCATCCGGACAGTTTTTTTGCAGGGTATCCAAATGACAATGGGTATAATATATCTAGTACTTTGTGTATCCACCCTTAGCCTTAAGCACTGCTGCAACCCTTCTAGGCATACTGTTGATCAAATTAAGGCACACATCCCTGGGAATTTCCTTCCATTCCTGTTCAATCCTCTCCCACAACTCCTCTATGCCCTTGGGGGGTACTGGGTAGGTTCCCAGCCTTTTCTTCAGGTGATTCCAAAGGTGTTCAATGGGATTGAGATCTGGTGACTGTGCAGGCCAGTCTAGAAGCTCAACACCATGATCACTGAACCATTTTTTGGCCAATTTTGATGTATGCTTGGGATCTCCATCTTGTTGAAAGATGAAGTTATTGGAATCCATCCCATGTTGCTCCACAGATTGGAACAGATGGTCCCCCATAATTTTGGTATAGAGTGCTGCATCCATCCTCCCATTAATCCTGCACATTTGACCCACTCCATGCACTGTCATGCAGCCCCAAATCATCAAACTCCCCCCACCAAACTTGACAGTACCTTGAACATGTTGGTTTGTAAGAGGAGCCCCTGGCTTTTTCCACACCCAAAGCCTCCCATCTGACCCCAGACAATTGATTTTGGTCTCATCAGACCAAACAACCCTTGCCCAGTCTTCTTCAGTCCAGTGTTGGTACTTCTGTGCAAATGCATAGCACTGTCACACATGCTGAGGCTGAAGTTGAGGCTTTTTTGCTTTCACAACAGCCTTCAGGTTCTCCTTCTTGAGGTGATTCCTGATGGTCTGGGTACTGACATCAAGCCCACCAAGTTTCTTGACTTGGGTGGCAGTATCTGCTTGCCCAGAGGTGATTAGGCAAGCAAGATGATGACAATCATGGTTGGTAAGTTTAGAGGGATGACCACCAGCATTGATGGGAAGGGGTGAGATGGCCTTAGAACGAAGTTCTGAGACAGTAGAATGACCAATGTGGAGTTTGGTAGCAATTTGACGACAAGATTGGCCATCTTGAAGCATAGACAGCACAGCTAGCTGAGTCTCAGGGGAGATGGGCTTCATGGGGGATAGGGAGCATAATGTCCAGAGGTTGCACCTGATTTATGTATATTCATAACAGAGTTATATTAATTTGTTGAAATTCAGCACAGCCACATCATAATTCAACACAGCCACAGCCATCTCCACACTTCCAACCACCTGCAAAAAAACTGTCCGGATGAGTACTTGCCATTGTGGATTTAATTGTAACAGATTGGGTCACATGATCATAACCATATTTGGCATCCATGATCACCTGACCAATGGCTATCTACCCCTATTTTTGCATGATTTATAGATAAGTATTGACAGAGTTACAGGCCAATCTTTGAAAAAGTGGCAAACATCCGGACAGTTTTTTGAGTCACTGTATAAGACGAGAAGAGAAGGATAATATATGTGTCAGTAAACACTGCAGGCATATAAGAACAAGCATGAGATGACAGTAGTCATGGTCATATATCTCAGTCAGACAACACCAGTAAGGTAGTATTATTTATTGGTACATCGAATGTTATCTTATTACAGATTGGATTTGACCGCTATGTTGATCACCAGAGACAGTGGTACATCATTGAATAGAGATATAAGTGTGACATGACAATAGTCAAGGTGATATATCTCATCAGACAACACAAGTAAGGTGAGCATTATTGGTCACACTGCAAGCATTTCACAATTTTTCTTGAGAAAACATGCTGAAAAAATTGAAGAAAGAGATACTCTTTTTTGACACATGTTTTCAAAGAGAAAAGGCAATAATAACACTTTGTTTTCTTTGCATGATTTACTAAAAAACATTGATTGATGCTAATACCCATTAGTGAAGATCCTAATGGGCATTACCATTAATTCATGTTTTTTCACAGAAAAGACAAAGAAAACATTACATTATATTCACCTTTTTTCTTTGAAAACAGCTGAAATAAAAGAGTATCTCTTTTTTCAATTTTTTCAGCATATTTTGGGATGAAAAATTGTGAAATGCTTGCAGTGTCAGTATGTCAAACATTATCTCATTATCTTATTACAGAGTTGATCACCAGAGACGGTGGTACATCATTGAATAGAGATATAAGTGTGATGTGACAGTAGTCAAGGTGATATATCTCAGCCAGACAACACAAGTAAGGTGAGCATTATTGGTGGGTATGTCAAACACTACCTTACTACAGACAGGATTTGACCACTGTGTTGATCACCAGAGACAGTGGTACATCAAATACAGATATAAGGTAAGTTATGGTATGTGTCAGAATGGATGGTGAGTTCACCATTGAAGTACGTGATGCAGAAGATGTCATGCTAGTCAAACCATACCCAAACCAACTGAATTATTCAATTGAATTGTGGCAAGTTTTAAGGAGGTTGATAATAAATTTTCATTGCCATCCACACCCACACCATATGCTAGGAATAATACTTTGCAGTGTCGACGAATTCCATGGAAGGCAACAATGATGAGATGTGGTTCTTGTGAGTGATTTATTTTCCAACATGGAAGGGTGATTATTCTGATGAAGGTGATGACCACAAAGGGACGATGACTACCTTGTAGAGGATGAGGAGCAGCTTGTGGACGAGGGGGAACATGATGTTCCATTCAACATCGCTGACGTTCCACAGCAGCTGGTGACAGCAGATGCTCATGCTCAAAGGGACGTACATCTTGGGCTGTATGAGCAGCAGCCAGCGAGTGGACGAGATCATGTGACAAAGTTCAAGGCAAGTGGGGTGAAGGGGATGTGGATGAGCACGTTGCAGTTGATGCATGACAACAAATGAGCAATGGCAGCTGTAGGGCTTCTGAGGCAGCGGCATCAGATAACAATGGACAGTGAGTATACGGTGGATGTGAATGGGGCTAACATGGTTGCATGCATGGGTCCACACTACCTGGACTATGTTCTCTATGTAGGGTCTAGGCGAGGAATGGATGCAGTGATTCCACAATTGGAGGTAGACCACCACTGGAATGTGAAGCTACAGCTGAACCTGTCAACATGACTGTGGCCAGACACGCAAATGCGAGTGCTTCCATTCAACCCTGAAGGATGGATGATGGCACTGGGGACGTGTATGGACAAGCAGCTATGGCTAGCAATGGCGCCGAACATGTACTTCGAGGAGGGATATGGAGAGAATAGGGAAGAGGTCGTTCCAGTGTTGGAATTGAAGACGATGGTGCTGTCTATGGAGCATCAGTATATGATGATCATGTTCATCGCACACGTGCTGGACTTGATGCGACACGAAGACATCCACTGCATCGTGGAGTATCCAGAACCACTGACATTGGAGTCAATCAAGGCATCGATGGAAGTTCTGTGAGTAGTACCCTAACCCTCATAAATGATTGCAGAGATGGATGGTGCGCATATGGGGAAGGAGGAGATTTGTGCATCATATTGGTTGAGCCACATGTCTGGAATACACCATGTGACGATGTTGTTGAATACGATCACGCTGTGCATTTCCCTGGACATGCCATTTGTGCGATGGAGAGCAACTAGTCTTGCTATCATGTGAACCACATCCATGTTGCAATTGCTGATGAGATATCTATTACAGAGGTCGCTTCGACAAACAGCATCGGAACATCAAGCTAAGGCTGAACGACATGAAGGCATTCCACCGACATTTCATCAACAGCTGGGCAGAATGGGTGAGGAAGGCACCAGCATCATGGAAGCGAGATGGGTTCCTGATGGAGAACATGCCTGTGGGAGTCTGCCTGCAGTATGGGCAAAACCAACCAATCATGGTGTCTCAAGCACTAGAGGAGGAGAGGATGAACTGGAGCAGGGATCGAAATTTCAGGTACATCCGACAGATATCATTCTCCCTCGCAACCCATATCAGGTGAGAGAGGATGTGGCATGACATGTGGAATATGACTGATGAGAAGGTGGGCATGGCAGTTATTTGGACGTGCAGAGGTGGCACAACATGTCTTTGGAGAGGATCATGCAGAACCATGGAGAGGTATATAACAAACCTGGCCATGACCCATCAAGAGTAGCAGTGGACCTGAGGGAGCTTGACCTTTTGGACGAGGATGGGTATGAGATCAACGTGTACAACAAGGCAGGCTGGCAAGTACTGAGGCAGGTTCCTAAGGAATTGCAATCATGTGGGGCACTGCTGGACTTGGACAAAGTGCATGAGCTGTTCCAGGGGAGGGATGAGGTGCATGGAGAGATGACGAATGAGGTCGAGTTCTGGGTGTATCCACTGGCATTCACGTGGAAGTATGGGAACATGAAGGCACATGGGATCATACCAAACATGGCTGGATGCGTTGGAAAATTGAACGAGTCGATCTTCAGAGGAGGGATGGAAGATGATGACATGGATGTCGACGAAGGTGGAGAGGACAGAGTGCAGCTGGCAAGGCGAAACCTGGCAATCCGTGGAATAGCATCGCAGATATATAACTCGTTGTCGCATCGGGTGCAAAACGAAGCAAAGTTCCATTCGGTTGAGCTTGGGATGATCACGAGTGCATTTGCTGGGGCAGGGATCGAGACAGCTGGTGGACGGCGTCAGTGGGAGAAGCGGATGGAATTCTGCAATGGGGGGTTGCCACATGAACGATACAGTCAGAAGGTGACAGGGGATGGGCAGCCACAGGACCTATGATTCGAAAACACGTATATGGTGGAACTGACGCAGATTTGAGAAGAGTTATGGAACAGGAGGTAAGGAAAAGAGGATGGATAAGTGGTGGATGGCATGGTTGACTTATACCTTCTACTTGCAGGTCAATCTATGAGGAGATCATATGTCCGCTTCTGAAGGCATGGAGCCACCCACAAGTGTTGGGACCTATCAAGGACAGCTTGAAATTGTTCAAGCCTGATGTAAGTGATGGGGAGTGGTACGAGGGACGAGGGGTGGCAGCTGATGGGATGGATTTCAGATCATTCCCGAACTGTTCAAATGTGCGACGTATCCGGTGACTGCACTGATTGAAATGTTTTGGGCGAAGCACAAGCAAGATTTACAAGACAAGAGGAACACCGATGCATGCACGACTGAAGTGATGTCAATGTTAGAGCGAATGTTGAATTTCGCACACATGGGGAATGCTGCAGTGTTGTTGACTAGGCTAATGGATCGGGCATGGCTATCGCTTGGACTGCTGAGCGATGGGTTCCCAGCATTGTTGGACACATTCATTGCACATGGAGCACTGTCAATGGGGCAGGTGACAGTGAGGCGGCACGAGTGGCCTGTGGAAGCAGAGACATGACAGCCAATGACGTCTTCAAAGCAGGCTCAGGAGTTGACATATGGTGAAGCGCATTACAAGGTAAGCATGACTGATGATAATATGTTTTGGAAGCATACCATATGGATGCGATCACTGAAATTGCACAAAGTGCAAGGAAGGCCATATGCACAGGACAGAGCCATGTGACATGGGATGTGTCATTTATATATCATGGACAAGTATGGTCATTCTCTGTGCGCATTTTTCTTGGCAGATGTTTTGTGCAATCTGACACTGCAAGCATTTCACAATTTTTCTTCAGAAAACATGCTGAAAAAATTGAAGAAAGTGATACTCTTTTTTGACAGGTGTTTTCAAAGAGAAAAGGCAAAAATAATATTGTCTTTTCTTTGCATGACTTGCCACAAAACATTGATTGATGGTAACACCCATTAGTGTAGAAGCTAGTCAGCACTACCATCAATTCATGTTTTTCCACAGAAAAGACAAAGAAAACAAAATATTATATTTGCATTTTTTCTGTGAACACAGCCCAAATAAAAGAGTATCTCTTCTTTCAATCCCTTCAACATATTTTGGCATGAAAAATTGTGAAATGCTTGCAGTGTGATGCTCACTGATGATGATTATGTTTCAGGCATACGAGGCCAAGTTCACGATCAAACTGGCCATAGAGAACCTTCCGCCAAATGCCTACTCGCATATAAGCAATGCCTCATTCAGACAAGCATGCTATGCTGCAGACGTGGCATTCAGAGTATACTTCGACGATGTAAAGAAGCTCGTGAGGGAGGGGGTGACTGCTGCAACCACACCACTCTTGCACTCAGAAGATCAGCTGACATGACAATCTGCATGGGAGAGACTTACAGCACTGGGCTGTTGGATGGATGAGAGACACCCTCTTTCATATATGCCAGGGATCTTGTCGAATCTCTTGCAGGCAATCCTGGTGCCGAACGAACAAAAATTCGAGTTGATGACGTTGATGCTTGGGAAGAAGCTGACAAGCTTCATCGCAGACATCGTGATCAAGCAGTGCAGCAAGGTTATGGTGCACAACATCCCACCCTTCATCAAAGGAGGAAACTTCATCCATGTCACTCGAGTGGCAGTGGAGGAGATGAAGAATGCAGGGACTCATGCTGGGCATTCAGGGGGAGACCTTACAGGATTTGTGGCAGATGCGATATGTGCAGCATGCGAACACCTGAAGATCAACCATATCCCATGGTCTCGTAACCCGACTGGTGGGGCTGGATGGCCGTCCAATGCAGTGGTGCATGACGTGTGGTTGAATATGGGTGGGCAGGCACCTCTGGCGATGGGCTCACGATCGATGAACATACCTGCACAACAGTCAAACTCGGCAATGGCATACCAAGCGTCACAGGTGATCCAAGCAGGGGATGCTTGTGGGGAGTGGTCTGCAATGGATGTGCGACTGACCTTGTTCGACACGGTGCTGCACAAGATCAACTTACCAAGTGACTGGACACTAGCACACATCGAAGTGGAAGGGATGCCTGAATATATCCTGGATGGGTATCGTTTCGTGCAGAATACGTATGATGGGGCAAAGCCATTGCATCAGCTGGCGATGATATGTGCGATCCTCTGTGCAGGACTGTTACCAAGCATCTTCTTGCCAAAGAATAAAATGTATCCAACATCGAAGGTACGATATGCAGAATATTTGGAGAAGCTGGACTGGGTGGAACGAGACCGGAAGGGGAACAAGGAGCATGGTCGATTCATCATGATGGTGTCAGGATTTATTATCTGCCTGTATGAGGCGAACTCACTGATTTCACAATGAGTGCGAAGCTGTGGAGACCTGAAGGAATGGTGGGCGAAGCATAGTACATGTGGGGCGAGCGACGTGTGGAGATGATGTGGATGCTGACTGGGTGGGACTTTGCAGCTGCGAAGGGGATCAATGCGTTCCTGCTAGTGTGTCTTGGATTGGCGTCGATTGAAACAGCAAGTGGGTTCTGGTCTGCAAAGTGGACGGTGGACATCAAGCCATGTGGCAGAGATAAGATCGTAATGCGACATGTGGAGGTGGTGCGACTCATGAAGAGTGGGGGGACGTATGGAGGGTTTGATGTGGTTTGGTACTTAGCAGGCATGAAGGCTGCAAACATACTTCAAACAAATCAATTCGTGACAGTGCAGGCATTACCAGGGACGGCACAAGCCAGTACATCGTCAAAGAGGAGCAGAGAGGAATGGGACAAAGGGCATGATGATGATGAGATTGTTCCATGCGGGAGTCATGGCACACAATGGAAGGTGTCGCATCACGACTGAGTGAAACGTGCATTGTGATATGATCATTTAATCTATGGTGTAATATATCGTGGTTGACATGCACATAATCCTAAACGATACATTTGCGTGACATGAAGCTACAATCGGATGGGGAAGGTTTGATATTTGGTCATTGATCTTCACGGAGAATGTCAACACATGCCAACCATGGGTAGAACAGAACACGTTCTCAATCATGCATTTTACAGAAGATCCTGTTTGCACAAATTGGCACCAGCTGATCAGATCGCATGCCAAGTTCATGCATGTATATTCGACCAGGTTATATGTGTGGTGGTTCTCCAGTAGATAGCAATGGGACATCCATGAGTGGTGGAACTGATTTTAATACATACGATTGCATTGATGTTTCGTGCTTGACATGGCACACGATGTGACACAGCATCAGGATTTGGACATATATCCCTACATTGTACAGGCACATCACGGTCGATCTAAGTAAATGGATAAGCTTCTGGTGGCATTCTCACGAGCTGGAGGCAACATCAGAATTAATTGATGTGAATCATCCATCGATATGATGGTTGAAATCATCGATAGCAGAGAGAGATGGAATATTCTATGACATTCGAAACTCAAATTACACATTATTCAGGTGCACATCGTGCACTCGTCTTTCAAATTGTACTATGGATTAGTAACAACACACAAGGCTGAATGAAGAGATTTATATGAATTGTGTGGTTTGGACTCAGACATGTCAACGGTTCCCCTACACCATCGATTGATCTCATCATCACTCGTCGGTAAACCAGCAAACAGCACAGATTGACACAATGCCTCACAAAGCCAAAATGGTCGATGGATCCACAGGTGGTGGTGATAGGTCAGGGTCGAGTCATAAAGTATGCTTCCTGCTTCTATCATCAACAATCATGACTGATAACATGGGCACAGAAGATGTTGGTGAAGGATACCTTATTGCCTGATACGTGGAAGGGGGAGGCCCCACAGGTCGAGCAAACGATCGAGGATATGAACACTCTGAATGAAAAAGTTGATCAGGCATTGATAGGGTATGCTCGTTTCGACATCCTCACTAACAAATCAAAGCTGCAATTCGGAGACTGGAACACCTGACCACTCGTGCCCTCTCAGGTGAAGATGCTATTGAATTCCTTCCTCGTTGATGCGGTCAGCTGATTCAATTATTCCTATGGCATCCCCCTCGTTGTCGATCCTTCCACACTTGTGGAGGGAATGTACAGCACGAAGGGGGATGGAGGCAGGTCTCACCACAAGGCCAAGAAGGCAGAGCTTCTTCTGGAACTGAAGCTTAAGGATGGCCTTCCCTCACACTGCAAGCATTTCACAATTTTTCTTGAGAAAACATGCTGAAAAAATTGAAGAAAGAGATACTCTTTTTTGACACATGTTTTCAAAGAGAAAAGGCAATAATAACACTTTGTTTTCTTTGCATGATTTACTAAAAAACATTGATTGATGCTAATCCCCATTAGTGAAGAACCTAATGGGCATTACCATTAATTCATGTTTTTTGGCAGAAAAGACAAAGAAAACATTACATTATATTCACCTTTTTTCTTTGAAAACAGCTGAAATAAAAGAGTATCTCTTTTTCAGTGTTTTCAGCATATTTTGGGATGAAAAATTGTGAAATGCTTGCAGTGTCAGACTTCAAGCTGGCTGCAGCAGGTGGCCAACATCGACTGTATGCCCTGGCCAAGTGGTACGATATCAAATGCAAGCAACTTGACGAGTGGAAATGGGAGGAAGCATCAGTGCTCTCAGAAGACGCTGGTACCATCAGCGAAGATGTGATTGATGACCTGAACAAGAGGATTAAGCCCAATGTGAAAACCCTCGAAGGTGTGCTCACCTGTGGGGGCCAGTGGCTTGTCATGCTTTATGACAAAAGTGTGTAAACCAATTTGCCAACAGGGAATCGGATTGTGACATCGTGCAAATGGTGGGACGAGCATACTGCACAAATATGGTAAGGTTCTGTCTTATGTCTAATGAATCCAAAGGACATAGGTATGTGCTGTTATCCATGGGATCATCCATCATACCATTCCAACAGGATAACCTGACTGACATCACGCAAAAACACCGACCATCCATTTGTGCAGGCAAGTTCACATGGATTTGTGGATATATTATGGGTGATGCTCACACCCCAGTTAGCCATCAGAAACCCACAACTTGCACATCTGGAACACTTCTCCATTTGCACATGTCACACTCCACCCCAGAGATTTGTATGCCTTACCACACTGACATGAATTTTCAGACAAGATTCCAAAGCAGTTGGGCCTCCATATATCTCGCAATGAGATGAAACATGTCTACATGGAGTCCCCGATGGAGGGTTTGATTCAGATTTTTAGGGCACACTGTGCAGCAGACAAGACTTTCAAGGACATCACGACCATCGCTCATGCCAAGGGTACTCCTGCAAAACAGAGAGAGCTCTTGAAGTTAGACTATGTGTGGGACGTCATGTCCTACTTCAATTCTGCAGGCACCCACTTTTGGCATTCTGACATCATGAAATTCAGTGATTTTTACAACACCATGTTGTCAAGTTATGGTGGGGTGAGCATACATTTTAGATATCTCCTCCGCTGCAGATCACCATGTCTTCTTAGATCCTTGCATATGTCGTCAGGAAATCAGAATCTCGCTTGCATTACTGTTTCAATACCCTGCCATTGGATGACACTGATGTTGATGCACTGCTGATGTCTATTGAGAGCAACCCAAACGATGCTGCCTCCATGACTGTGCTGAGAGGTATATATAATAGCCTCAAATCTGCATCACCAGTCGTATCTGCCATCACCAGTGGTATCAGACCGATCGTCGATGAATGCTTTATCATGTTTTTCGGTGACGCTCAGGCTTCCAACAACTTCGCTAATCCCACTTCCGAAGAATGGGCAATGGCGTTCACTCAGTACTCTAATACCTTGCCAATCAAGTTCAAAGAGCTGGTGGATGGTCTCATGTCCAGAGGTGATCTTGGAGTGGATAACTCTGATGTTGCAGTAGCATTGAAGACCTGCTCCCTCAAGGTGCGGGTCATATTGGCATGCGACCACATGTCACAAGATCTGCCCTCATTTCCATTTCTTTCTTCATCATCGTTCATCGCAATGGTGTCTCATCTCGAGGTCATTGAATCAGCTCTTCTCGAGGTACGTCCTTCCTCTACCTGAGCATTGCGCATTTGACATGTCCTGCGAAATGCACACCATGCGATGCCAGTTCACATCGTGGTGGTCGCCCTTCATATATTGGGCCAGTGTATTTCCTCGCAAGTGGTCGCCAGGTTCGGCCACTGCTGACATGTTCCATGCCATCATGGCACATTCATCCTATATTCCCCAGAGGCGTTCCAACATCTGCGACCAGGTAAGCCATCTGTGATCTTCACCGCTGAAGTCATGTAACCATGTGCTCCTCATATACCAACAGATAGCAACAATCGTCTTTGAACAATATCCATTGTTCTTGAACCTCACAATGTCTCTCAGAAAGATCACCATCCCTCCCCACATCGCCAAACAGATGGATCTGCTTGCCAGTTTCAGCTTGGGCCCTACCTCTGCAATGAAATCAAGGGCGCCTAGTAAGTTGAAAGATGACGAAGATGACAATGAGTGGGGGAAACATGAATTCATTCCAGACAATGATGACAATGATGACAGCGACCTCGATCCTTCCGAAAACATCAGTGACAAGCAAGAAGATCCATCTGATGGAATGCCTGATTCATGCGAGGAGCACACCCTCCACAGAGAGAGAGAGAGAGAGAGAGAGAAGAGAGGGAGCACTGCTTCCCCTCCTTACAGAAGGAGGTTCAGGACACCATTTCGATCTTGACCTCGTCTGCTCATGGTAAACCTCTTCCTCCTCTTGACTTCTACTCACCAACCACCCACGTCTCCTGCCTCTCGTCAAACGTTCTGCCCAATTCATTCTGTGGGCAATCCCTTCTTCAGTGGCACACTTGGGAGTGGGCCTCCATCTCGGCCCATCCTGAATTCGTAATCTACACATCCTCGCCTGCACATCTGTCGCAGAACATTGCATCATCATGCACTATTGTAAGTCATTTCTTTCCGATCCTGCATCCAGTGCCTCTGCCCTTCGTTGTCTCATGGACGAATCGACGTCCAAGTTTCGCATTTGCATCAACGTCCACCCACAACAGCAAACTACCCTCGCAAATGATCTCACCATCACAAAGCACAATATCAATCTTATGTGGCCTGATGACATCGCTGCAGCCCCTAGCACTGGAAACTGTGCAAAACCCATCGTCCTCTCTGAGGATTCGAATCCCTCCTCACTACCCAATCGCAGCAGCTTCAAAGGGTCATGAATGTCGTGGAGAGTCAGTGCATCTCCTGGAAAGATACCACTAACACCACCATCCTGCAGGACAGGCTTCCCATTGCTGATGATGTCCACACATGTCTCGTCACACTCATAAAGGTTACTCCTCCAGGAAATTCCATTTCATATTTTGACATATGTATATCTCCTAGGCGTTGGACCTGAATGCATGTGTGCAAAGGAGGGCAGCACATCCGTGCGACCCCATTGGTGATCTAACCGACCTCGACAAGCAGACTATACCAGTCATCTTTCGCAACTCAACAAACCCCTCTGGAAAAAATGTGTCCTTGTCACTTGCATTTACAATATTGTCGAGAGAAGAGGTAGAGGAGCAGGAGTCTTCGAAGATGGTCATCATTGCCGATGGTAAGTAGCTCCTTATGTCTTATGTTGTCCCACATCTAATCAAACACAGATGCGACCCACCTCATCCCCCTCGATCCCGATCCCAAAGTGCCACTCAACCTGAAGGTGGCAATGCCAGATGATCAAATCACGGATGATGCACCAACTGAGAAATCCATGTCTGGAATGAAATCTAAGTCGATGAGGGATGATGAAGAGATCGCAGATGTTGGGGTCGGTATCAAATCCTTGGAAGTCAGAGAGACAGATGACAAGGCATCCATCATGTTGGTCAAAGGTGGGTTTTCAACGTCGTTTTGTGCAAACCAGTGTGCTTCCCGTTTTGCGCAATATCCATCCATCTATGTTTCATGTATACTAATATCCCTCAAGAGTCAGTCCAGGAAACAGCAAAAGCAAAAGACACCTCTCATCGCAAGAAACCGGTCGTCATTGGTCCTGGGTTTCCAGGAACTTGATCAAATCTAAATCAAAAGCCACGGCCCTGCTTCCCACCCCCCAATCATCTCAAGTGTTGAAACCAACAAAGCACCAAGCCGCTGGTTCTCTGTCATCCATCGGTTCCCAGGCTTCTCCAGAATGTAAGTCTTCTAATCCTCCATCGAAGATCTCTGTCGAAAAATTGCTCTCATAGGATACCAGATCCAAAAACGTTCTAGACAAGGGTCTCCCACAGAGCTTGAAGTCATCAACTCTGGTGGATCTTTGGCTGAGTCTGACAGTAGCGCTGGTCTTATCGTGTAGTTTGCCTGAAATCGTGTATCATCGTTGTGTCCTTCCTGTCTTCACATGCAGCTAACTCTGTGTACATCCCTTGAATCACAATTCCTGCTGCATCCTTCAAAATACTCGCATGTGAAATAAAACCATAGCAATGATTCAAACAAGTGAATCCCATATCTCGCATGTTTCGTATATGGCATTTTGTGCAATATAAACATCTCGTCATTTGTGCATTCATTGTATTTCACATGAGAGAACCCATTCTACTATCATCAAGACAATCAGACAGTGGGTATGACCGTGCATGTCATCACCAACTCCATTTGCGCATTGTCTATATGTAATATCAGGTATCAATGTTAATATATTGGGTGATGATACAAGTTACATCATGATAGCTTCACACACATATATAGCATGTCGAGTCTTCTGTCCAACTCCCCCCACAATGGCCTCATTGTCTCCCCAGTCATCAAATCGTAGCGCTGCCCCTCACCAAGGAATGGGGGTTCCCCCTCCCCTCGCTTCCATGACAGAGTTCTACGAGTGGACACATACGTACCTTCCTCAGCCAATCTCCGTTTATTTCCACTCGATTCCAGTGACCGTCAATAGACATCCTCCCATAGGTGGAGATGGATTATTCTATTTATCTGCTGGTGACTCGTATGTCTTCTCGTCATTCTCCCTGCCCCTATGCTCATCTTGCTCATCACCATTATTAGCATCTCCGTCTATCCTGACAGTGGGATGGAATTCGATGCTGATGGTAACCCTGTCCTCATGTCCCTATGGTTCGTGACCATCTGGTCATTTCATGCACCCAGTCGATGTCCAGGATCCGTGTGTCTTCCCCTCTCTCCCCTCATCATGCTTGTAACCCCTTTTCTACTAGACCATATGGGTTAAGGTCAAATGGTTGTATTGCCACTGTGATCTCTTGACATGTATGCCTGAGTGCATTTGTTTCTCTTCCTTCTCCCCTCTATTCCCCCATGCTCATCAACACTTCAGTCTCACAGATACCATCGCTGAGAACGAGCTCATCCGCTCTGACCACACCTCTCTAATTGACATTGGATGCATTGACAGTATGCTCCCCCTCCTTGTTCTTTTTTTTTCGACTCACTCCATCACACCCCCACCATTTGTAATAGGTGTTCAACCGGTTCATCATACCATGCCTGCCCGTTCTCGTTCTGCGCCACTTCCTATGGTCGTCCCCTTCAGCTGATACTCCATGCATGTCAACCTCAGGACTGACAGGAATGGGTGTCAGGTTGCTTTGTCTGCTCACCTCCTCTCTACCTCGGAGAATATAAGATCCTCCTGTTCTGCTCGTCGATCTTAGTTAGTCGTCTTCACTTTGTGCTTACCACTCAAACCATGCGGCACAATGATAAATCTCTGTCCCTCCCTGTCACATCACTTAAATTGTTGGTTGTTTTCACATTATCGTATGTACCTAATCTCTCTCCCCTATCTCTTTTCCACATCGAACATGCTCGATCCACCACCAACATCCCATCCCTCTCATCGCTATATTGGTATTCTGTCTCTCTTCCATCCACAATGACCCGTCTCGCGTCTTGTGCAAAATCGTCCATCTTTCATTTGCGCAAATATCCCCCTCATGCATCAATGCTTCAGTCTCGCATGTACCATCACTGAGGATGAGAAAACATCACACATGGGAAAACACGATCAAAATCCAAATATACAGCCTGGCTCGACTGCAAAACGCGAAGATGTGTGACAGAGATCTCCTTTCCCTGCTTGCATTGCTTCCACCACTGCCATCACATGTCATACATTGATGAGTGGCATTGGTGTGTGTCTGCATTCCCGAAATGGAAGAACTTTCAGATGGACACCACTTCCCATCTGGGTTATTATGGTGTGACAGACACCTTGCAAGCAACATAATTTACATGGGATGGCCTGAGCTGGCGGTAACTCCAGCCTACACAACTCTATTAACATGATTAACAACAACATTGATATATAATTAATGAAAAACACTTATTCATAAGACAGATGACATCATTTGATAGCTGGATATGATGGAACATTCCATAAACTTTTCGAGGTCAAATTATGGATAATTCACCAACACACGTGTTGCACTTCCAGGCCTGGTTGGTGAAATTTTGCTTTGATAAGGCATGGCCCCAATATTATATGCCATAGATCTGTACAGTCTCTGTTTCTTATATCCATTAAAGCCATGTACATATTTCCTTAGTTTATGAAATATGGTGTCCTGTATGATCCTACTGTGATGCATGTGTCCTGCATGGGTTATATATCACGCATTTCATGTGTGTGTGTTTTTGCACGATACCAGTCCATTCCTTCATGTAACATATATATTCATACATTGGTTTGGAACATATGGTCTATAGATATGTGTGCATGCTTTTGGTCAATGTTTAGAAGAACGCATTGTCAGTATACCATGCATTTCACACACACATCATTTTGCGCCATATGGAGCTATCTCGTCATATAAGCATTTCACCATCACACTCGTTATTAACAGTAGTGAGGTGTGTCGAGGACCCTTTCTGGAACTATAACCATGTTTGATATGTGTGGGCCACACGCATTTCATTGTCATTTCCATTTGTGCAGTTTCCTTATGTGCATTCCATCGGGTCCATATTTTGGGAGTTCTGACATTGGACGATGGTATGTGTCATGTTGCAATAGATTCACATATATGCATGTTGCACATATGTCTGTACCCTTGCAGGTATTCCTCACATATCCCCCATGCCCACATTGCCACCTAAGTCGACCATCCACTCTGACGACTTCCCTCCACAACATCCCCATCATCTCCAGCCCATGGAACGGCCTCCCCCAATCTCTCTGATGAGGCAGTATTCTCAGTTCGAATGTTCGTCAATTCATTTATAAACAAATATTCTTTGATTCTCAAATACCCTCAGTGTCTGATGGTCCACATCCTTCTATCAACAGGCCTGGAACTAGGATCTTTTCTGCTGGAGACTTGTATGTATTATTCTCATTTTCATTCTTTTGAATGCTCATTTCCTCCCCTCTGCAAACAGCATTGTGATCTACCCTGAAGGCAGCCTCAAATTTCATTCCACTGGAGACCCTATCCTCATGTCATATTGGTTCGCGACCATCAAATCATTCGACGTCCAGGATTCACATCCAGGAATGGTCTGTCACCCACCATTCCTCGCGCTGTCTTCCTTTCGTTCATTGCCCCCGTGTAATTAGACCGTTTGGGCAGAGGTAGAATGGTTGTATTGCAGGAGCGATCTTCTGCCATTTTGCCCTAGGTAGGTGTTCTGTGTCCCTCGTCTCCCTCATTCTCGCCAACACACAATGCTTATGAACCTTTCAGTCTCGCACACACAATCGCTGAAAATGAGCTCGTCCGGTCTGACCACTCTTCCCTCATTGATGTCAAATGCATCAAATGTACATGCTCTCCACTTGTTATTTTGTCTCACCTGCCTCAAAACACACACCCCTCATCTTAGGCATCCGACCCATTCATCACACCATGCCTGCCTGTTCCTGTGGTTCACCCATTCCTACTGCCATTCCATTTAGCCGATATTTGATTCATGTCGACCTCACAGTCGATAGGGAGGGCACTCACATGCCTTCTTCCGCTTATCTTATCCCCACCTGCGAATGCATATGCTCCAGTTCATCTGTACCCTCTTAGTTATTTTTTCTTTACATATCATATCATCCATACAATCCCTCTGTCATGTGTCATAATCACAAAAATTTATGAAAAATCATCCCTTGCTTTTTTCATCACGAATGTCTGACCCCTCCACCTCTAATCCTTTCCATATACAATGCTTCGTGCTCGCTAGTATCTCCCCTGCATACCCTCATTCATCACTACACCTCAGCTTTTGACTGTGATTCCTGTCATCAACATAATATCTCCTCTCATATTGACATATCCATATCCGTATTTCTACATTCCACAAAATATTACATCTTCCATGTGCGTGGATATATATACATGCCCCTAATACTTTCTATGTTTACATTAGACATGATCTGTCTGGTTGTACTGAATCCCATCCACAATATCCCTGCAAATATTCTGATGGCATGATTTTCACAGATTGTCAATGGAAATTGTATCGTGTTTGCCTGAGACTAGCAATCATAGGTCAGATGGCATTATCACAGGCCTCCCATCATTTAACCAATCATCATAATTTAATATACTGGGAAATAATATATTGTGGGTGACATGCACATCATCCAAAATCGAAACACCTTTGCGTCAAATTATGAACCTACAATCCATGGATGAGAAAGGATCAATATTTAGGCATTAATATGTAGACATGTGACAACCATGCATGGAATGGAACATGCTCCCAATCCACACATTTGACTGGTGATCCTCTTTGCACAAAATAGGCACCAGTTGCTCAGATCGCATGCAGTGTACATGCCCCTATTCTATATTTTATGTATTGGCATCCATAACATGTGGTACAGGCATCCGGGACACCCACACACACTGAGGGTTGCTGGTCATGTGACCGAGACACCACATGTGGCATGGGCATCCTGGACACCCACCAGTGGCGAGGCATTGGGTCACATGACCAGCAATGCACAGCACATGCAGGCATCTTGGACACCCATATGTCCAGTGCTGTATACAGCCCATGTACTCTAATACATATGTATGTATACATATTGCTGTGTATGATATTATTGTATATATTAATTATATTAATTAGCCTATGTGTTGCACAGGCATCCTGGACACCTGCACGAGTGCACACTATGTGGTCACATGATCAAAAACCCACAGTGCATGTGGGCATCCTGGATGCCATACAAGTACAGCACCATGCAGTCATGTGACCAAGACACTGCACACAGCATTTATTAATATTTATATTAATATGTATTTATGTATTGTATGCTATGCCAGGTTATGCTTATATTATTACCATGTTTGCAGTCATGTGACTAAGACACCCATGTGTGGCACAGGCATTGTGGTCACATGACCAAGTGACCCACAGTGTACTTGGGCATCCTGCATGGCCACATGAGTGCACGGTGATATGGTCACATGACCAAATACCCACACCAGCATGTGACTGAGACACTACACACAGCATAATGTACATTGTACTCTTCTTAATGGATTAAGTTAGTATGTATTATACAGCTCTTGAAATATATTTGTAGGCTACTCAGTACACTCTGAGCTAGTGAGGGAACTCTATGTAATGTACTGCTAAGTCCGCTCTAAGGTGATTATGTAAGCACCCAAACATCGCACCCACCATGGCAGGCATCTGGTCATGTGATCCATGACCCACACATAGGCATGGGCATCCTGGACACCCACCTGTGCAGTGGGCATGAGATCACATGTCCTGGATGCCTGAGCACTGGATTAGCTCTACATAGTTACATAGTTGACTAGCATTAGCCAGTAGACTAGTAGACTAGGAAAAAAAATTCTCACAGCTGATCTCAATTATGGGTCAGGCATCCAGGACACCTGCAGTGACATCATAAGGAAATTTTCTCACACATCACATGTCACATGGGAAATGGGTGTCCTGGATGCCTGCAGCAACACTGTGCTGCATAAGGTAATTTTCTCACACTGACTCCTATTATCACACAGTGGCAGTTTCAATGTTTTCACACACTCTAAAGAGTATTCGAAAGTGAAAATGGAATGTTTTATTATGATTCAAATTACCGGGCTCTCACAAGATTTTATTCTGAGAAGATTTATAATTTTTATTACCAGTCTATATTGGGAAAAACATTAGATATCCATCCAAAGACAATTGAGAATTATATATTGCATGAATGTCATAAGGTTATTGACAATAATATCTGCCCAATATGCTTTAGAGCGTGAGAAAATATTGAACCAGCCAATGACGAGCGAGGGTTCAATATTTTCTCACGCTCAAAAGCATATTGGGCAGATATTATTGTCAATAACCTTATGACATTCATGCAATATATAATTCTCAATTGTCTTTGGATGGATATCTAATGTTTTTCCCAATATAGACTGGTAATAAAAATTATAAATCTTCTCAGAATAAAATCTTGTGAGAGCCCGGTAATTTGAATCATAATAAAACATTCCATTTTCACTTTCGAATACTCTTTAGAGTGTGTGAAAACATTGAAACCACCACTGTGTCATATTCCGTGCCAGATATTGCTCACACAGCCATGACATCATAATAAAGTTTGTAGATAGGAGGTACAGGATGGTGGGAATGTGATTACCTAAGCAATATGTGGAACACTGATGGAGAGAAATGCAAAATACTTGGAAAATCATGAGTTTGTGAAAACAAAAAGTTGTCAGATCAAGATGACATCATAATGAAAGTTGTAGCGCTTGATGAGGTGATGTCAGGGATATAAGTAGAAAATGCTGAATCACAAGATTGACAGAGATATGGGCAGAACAAAGTTGATTAGCAAAGAACTAGCAAGTTGCAACTAGCAATTAGCAAGCTAAGCTAGAAAGTGATGACTAGCAAAGAGGAGCTGGAGACTGGGGTTGAATGCAAGGGCCAACAAGTGCCAACTACTCAGAAAATACAGACTGAGAACTAGCAAGTAACTAGTAACTAGCAATCAGCTAGTTGGCACAAACTGTTGACAAGTTGTGCTGCCAGTGACCACCCACAAAATAAATAGGTGACTGGTTGGGACCAACCATCAACAACTTGCACAATGAGTGACCCCCTAGCCAAGGAGCAGACAGAGACAGACAAAAAAACAGAGGCAGAGAGTGACCCCCCTGCTCACATACAGACACAGTGACACCCCCAAATGTTGTGAGATGTAGTCTGCACAACTCATTGATGAGTTATACAGGCAGTGACCCCCCACTGGCAACAAAAAAAAAAGTTTGACCCCCCCCCCCACTCCCACTTACACACAGACACAGTGACACCCTCCCAGATGTATTGTGACATGTAGTCTGCACAACTCATTGATGAGCTATGCAGACAGTGACCCCCCCACAGACACAGATACACAGTGAGAGAGAGTGACAAAAAATGACCCCCCCCCCCAACTGCAGACCCAGACACAGAGTGAACAGTGACACCCCCCCCCCCTCAGACAAAAAAAAAAGAGAGAGACAGAGAGTGAAAGGGACCCCCCCACTGACACAGACACAGACACAGTGACAGACAAAGTTTGAGTGACAGTGGCAACACCTGCACAGACACAAAAGTCAGCAGTGACACAGAGACAGAGACAGCAAAGACAGAGTAACCCCCCCTAATATTCTTACCCAGGCACCAGACCCTCTGGTGCCAGACATGCCTCCTAGGATGGACATGCCTTTTGGATGTGCCTCCTGCACAACTCATTGACAGATTGTACTACCTGGGTGCCAGACATGCCTCCTAGGATGGATGCACTCCCTCATATGGATGGACATGCCTACACAGCCACTGGGCATGCTCCCCCATATGGATGGACATGCCTTCACAGCCACAGAAGCACTCCCCATATATGCACAGAAAAGCACAGCCACCATGGAAGTGTCTCTGGTACAACTTGTCAATGGGTTGTGCAGGGGTGACCACATGCCAACTAGCAAAGTACCAACAACAAGCAACAGACTGGCTAGCTCAATTAGGCAGCACAATATATTGATGAGTTGTGCAAGCAAGCAGTGACTACCAAGTAGCAAGATGACAGACAAAGCAAGCTACCCACCACCAGCCACCAAGGCAGCACAATCTGTCAACAAGTTGTACAACAGTGACACAGTGACTGCCAACTGCCAACCAACAAGGACTGACTTGTAAGCAGCAAAACCAACCACTGACTAGCAAAAGACCAAGTGATGGCTACCAACTACTAATGACTGACTACCAGCCACCAAGTAGTTGTTGGAACTTTGTGCTTCTGAGTACAGCGAGACCTGCTTACATAATGTTACCATACCCATCTGCCACTTCTTTTTTCTTATGCCTCAGACTTCATCCTGACTCAAAGACTGAAGTAATGTAGTTCCTACTATACTATAGCCTATTTCCACTTATCCTTTGGGTAGTTCACACTCTTAGGTTGGTTAATAGAACATAGACTTCATCCTGACTCAAAGACTGAGTTCACACTCTTAGGTTCATAAAGTATCACCTCTGCAAACATCCTTCAAAAGGTTATGAGCCCCACTTGTGCATAACTAAAAAACCAAGAGTACACCAGTTATAGTCTAAGCCTACAGAGATGTCCAACCCATCAGCTTCTACAGTGCCCACTTCCACACCCTCCACTGTCTCATCAGTGAAAGCAAAACAGGCCTCAAGTCACCTCTATGACATCCCATCACTACAAGACAATGGCTCAAACTTCCAGACATGGAAAGTCAGGATCTGTATGCTTCTTGACATACAAGATCTGTGGGAGGTTGTTGAGGAAACATGACTACTGTGCCAGACCAAAAAACTGACCCCATCAGCCATGCCAACTGGATGATCAAAGACAAGGAAGCACATGCCCAAATCATTCTGACTCTGAAGGATGAACCCTTAACAGGAGTTCTACATGTACTGACAGCAGCAGAAATCTGGAAAAAGTTATGTCAGTGGTATGAAGGGCATGGCAAGCAGACCATAGCCTATCTCATAGGCAAGCTCTTCTGTGGGATGCTCTTGGAGGACAGTCCAATGTGAAACCAGCTAAACACTATGTGGAAAAAAGCATGCATACTAAAGTCACTTGGTGTAGGGAGAGTATCCTCTCCACTAGGTATTTTGTTTTATTTCATTGTTTTTACTTACTGGTCTGTTTTCTTTCTTTTTCTTTATCTTTTTACTTCATGTTTGGATGCATTGTGGCTTACATAAGCCCACGTGAGTACTTCAAGCACCTGTACATACTTAGAAACAAGAATAGATGTACCACCACAGATGAGATAGACGGAATTCTGAGCCTGAGGGCTCAGAATATGATTTCTCCTCCCTTGATGTTCTATAAAGGTTTTCTTGAGTCTTTCTTGGGTTTTAGGGCATGCTTCTGGTCTTTTTCTCCACTCTTTGACCTCTCTACCAGGCAACTCCAGCCTCCTGGGTCAAACTGAGACCCCTTCCAACTGGAGTCTACTCTAGATTCCTCCCATACTCCTTTATCATCCATCTTTACATTGGTCAATCCCTCAATGACTCCCTCATGGCAATAGCCATGGTAATCTCCTTACCACCCTCCTATGCAACACTCCACACCATTTTGATGTCCTTGAACAACAAGCTTTCCATTGACTCTGTGATATCACAAGTGCTAATTGAGGAGAAGTCATGACAGCTTGCCTCTGGTGGGCAAAGTGCACTTGTTGCATGCACATCTGTGCATCCAAAGTTAAATGCGAAAGATGACAAGAGAAAATTGAAATGCAGGTACTGTAAAAAGAAGGGACATGGTGAAGATGAATGTCATAAGAAGAAAGCTGACAAGGCTGGAAATAACATGACATGCAAACACAAGGGAAAATCAGGAGATAAGGAGAAAGACAAACACTCAGCAAACTTCACTCACATATCCTCCATGCATGACATGCCACTTCACCTCTTCATAGCCAATACACACAGCAACATCCCTTGCACACACTGGATACTAGACTCCAGAGCCTCTGCACACATGTGCTGTCAACACAGTTGGTTTGCCTCATACAAACAGCTTGTACCTACACAGCCAATCACAGTTGGAAATGGAAACACTGTGTATGTGGTCAGAGTCAGCCAAATAGTTCTCGATACAGAACTGGGGAACAAGGGAGAGGGCCATGTCATCCTACATGATGTCTACTAGGTGCCAAACCTCACCTCAAATCTGCTCTCAATTGCATGCCTTGCCAGCCAAGGAATAATGACCACCTTCAAATGGAACAAGTGCAGTTTAACTGCCAGACAGACAACTGTTGGAGTTGCTTATCAGCATGACACTCTGTACAAGCTCGCCACCAGAACATGCACTCAACAGCCTGCCATGCACACATCATATAGCCCTCTTGCAGCCCACATACAATGTTCAAGCATAGTGCACCAACCAAATTATGAAGGGAGACCACCAAATGAGACTAACCCATCTACATCCTATTCTGACAACTCCCATGTGCTCAATCAGCCCTACTCAGCTATGAGCAAAGACCTACAAGTGGTATCTCAGACACACCACTGGCTAAACCACAAGAGGCCTTGCCTGACAGAACAAGCTTTCTCCCAGGCTGAAATCAGCACCAGTGAAGGTCCTAGGTTCCTTGTTACCATAGGCAGTGGTGAATATGGCTCAACAGAATCAAACACCCACCTCATGTACAAGGGGAACCACTACAAGAATCCCAAGGCAAGAATGCAAAGCAACATAGCTGAATGCACCACCCACATGTATGCTCTGCCTGACAAGCTCCAGGGGCACAACATAACATACACAGGCAAAACCATCCATCTATGATACAATTTGACAATTGACCAAGTGCCAAATGAGGTTGTTACTGGAGAAACATGGTCAGCGATCTGCTTGCAAATGATCACACACTCTGCACACATACCTACATCCAAACCTCAATTCCCTACTACTGCCACATCACTCAAAGACACACAGACTGCATTAACAAGGACTTCGCATGCATTCAAATGTGTGTACAGTCAAAACTGGGACACTTCGACCCTAGTGCCTGGTATATGAGCCCCAAAAAGTGATACTACATATCCTGTACAAGTGATAGCAAGTGCACCACCTGTGAACACTCAGGATATGACCAGTGAAGCAGAGCTGACACCTGCATACTCACCAGTTACCCCTGCAGCTGCAGATGCAGGCAGCATGCACACAGAAACAGACCAAACAAGCTCAGATCTCAAATTGGGCACTTGAAATGTTGAGGGGGGACACAGGAATGTCCAACACCACCCAAATGAGCCACCCATCAATTACGATCAGCCTCTGATGCCATCCAACAAGCCTGAGAAGTGCTCAGCACATTTTGAGGCTCTTGCCTCAAAATCTGAACAAACAGTGGTCCTAGACTCATCTACCAGTCCATCAGAACATTCTCGCACCCACTCCAAAGCCAGAGAATGGATACAATGCCTGAAACGACTGAGCTCTCGCCTGCAAATGCCCTATGTGTCAAAACTGGCACCAAGCAGCAAAAGTCTCTGTCTCAGCCAAAACAACTGCAATCCTGAAAGAAACAGTGTCAGAGTGACATTATGGACCCACAGTCATGGAATGAGAGACGATGCAAGTGGAGGAGGCATGGTGATGGGGGTAGGAGGAAAATGAGCCCATCACGAGGCTGTGGTGTCATGTCACAATGATCAACAATGGACTGCTTACAAATCATGCATGTGCAACAACAAACATCCAAGGTACCCTATACAGCACTCACCTGCCTAAATACAACACCACAGAGTCATTGCCACCCCAAATTCATGCCTGTATTATTGACTACACAAGGGTTGGTCACATGGTATGGTTTATTTTTCAGCCAGAAACTCACTGAGGGGGTGTGTTGGAACTTTGTGCTTCTGAGTACAGCGAGACCCACTTACATAATGTTACCATACTCATCTGCCACTTCTTTTTTCTTATGCCTCAGACTTCATCCTGACTCGAAGACTGAGGTAATGTAGTTCCTACTATACTATAGCCTATTTCCACTTATCCTTTGGGTAGTTCACACTCTTAGGTTGGTTAATAGAACATAGACTTTGTCCTGACTCAAAGACTGAGTTCACACTCTTAGGTTCATAAAGTATCACCTCCATGAACATCGTTCAAAAGTAGTGATGACTAGTGACTGATGACTGATGACTGATGACTGACTACCAACAAGAAACTGCCAAGCAGACTGACTACTGACTACAAACCACTGCTAAGTAGACTGAGCACCACCACCAACCACTGACTAGCAAACAGGAAACCACTGACTGCTGACCAATGAGTGCTGGCTGGTGACATGACTGATGACTAGGGACAGCAAGCAGCAACTACCAACTACAGATGACCAAGTAGCAGTGACTACTGACTGACCACCACTAAGAAACTAGTGAGCAATGATGACTGACTGGCAAGCAGACTGACTACCAACTATGAACCACTGAGTGACAAGAGCAAGAAGAGTGGCTACTGACTAGCAAGCAGTTCACTGCCTCCTACCAAGTAGACTTAGCAGGACCACCAACTGCAAAAAAGAAACTAGCAAGGGATGACCACTGACCAGCAAATAGTCAACAGCAAAGTCAAGAAACAGTAAGTAGCAACTACCAACTACCAACTACTGACCACCAACCACCAGCTGACAAACAAGACTGACTACAAAGCAGTGACTAGCTCAAGTGACTGAGGACAGACTAGCAAACAGCCAACTACCAACTACCAACTACTGACTAAGCAACTACAGACAACAGACTGGCAAAGAGCAACTACCAAGCACTGACCAATGACAGTAAGCTAAGCTAAGCTACAGTGACCCCCCCTGAAGTGACCCAAAAAGAGCACTTCTGGTACCAGAGGGCTCTGGTGCCTGGAGGAGATTATTAGGAGTTTTATGCCATGTACGAGGTGGTCATCCCCATCAGATGCACCACTAGTCTCGTCTCCGGATTCACTCAATGGCAGCCTCTCAACCTGCTTCATGTCAATGAGTATCTTGGTAGTGCTGGAATCATTGTGGCAAAGTTTTTCAACCATCTCCTTATAGTCGATCTCATTATCGACATCCACCGCATCACTGACACATTGACTATGAGAATATCAGTATATGTGCTGTAATAACAATGAAAATACTCACCCTTTCACTTTTGGAGGCACAAACTTGAAGGGATAGCACTTATGGACAGAGACCTTGTATTGGTCTTGCCCATGTTTCTCAAGTATGCTTTGGAGAAATAGGAGGTAGTTGTCATCCTGCAATGGAAAAAAAAGCTCCTTTGTCTTGACAGGTTTCACATCCTTCAAAGCAGAAGCTTTGCCCTTCATGTTCTTCTTGAGGCTGGAATAAACAGTTAGGGCAATGGTGAATGCATACTGTTTCTCTAACTCACAAGTGGGGGAGGGCAAGGACATGGTAGTGAGAAGATACTGTATGCTACACTAGTATGCACTACACTACTTGCTAATAGTTTCCTTTTGAGGTCAACATCTCTCACACTTGGTGCTTATGGGGTCCTTGTGTGGCTGAGTCTAGAAACTGACTAAAGGATCTATACAACAACTATGGTAATGCATAAGTTCGTGTGCTAGTGTACAGAGAGAAGAGAATACTATGCCCACCTCAGTCATGCATGTCTAGCAGCAAATGTCTGAGGTGGCTTTACTTTCATATGGGACTAAATATGCTAAGTAAAGACAAGACTGAGACATGGGTGTTGAACCCAGTGTCATACAACAAAGTGGTCCCTAGCATGGGACCTTACAACGTTATGAACATGAAGTAAGACATCTAAAACAAAAGAATAATTCTCCGCACTGTTCAGTAGCATGTGAGCGGCAAAAAACAGAGTACTGTGGTATTGTGTACCTGCGAATGGAAGGTAATTCTCACGATAAATGAAAGGCGGCATTAATTGACAAACGAAGACTACGAATGACTTGCCAAATTCTAACACTGACAACTGAAAAATGAATTTTCTGCATACCCCCGAAAACAGCTGTAACTTAGCGAGACACGTAACCGTTCAGTTTAGTAATACTGACTTATTGAGAACTACAGGTGCTTTGGAAGGTACAAACTCGTGGTCATAGGTCACGTGCACGCGGCCAGTTAGTTTTGGTGTCCATTGACCCCCCCCCCCCCCCCCGTATAACAAACACACTTGCATTGAAGAGATGGCTGCCTCCCCAACCGTCGCGTCCAAAACCGAAGACATTTCTGACCGCATTAAACCCTACAAGCACGAGGCCCTCATCCGCCTTCGCAATTCCACCGTCAGCTTGGTCGCGCTGGTCGTGACCACACATGTTTTACCCCTTCCTTCGTTATGGACGGCTGTCAATGTTGTACGTGACCATGAACAAGGTGATACTGGTATTTTGTGGGGAGTTTGCGCTACCGGTATGTGCCTATAATCTACGTTGCCCGCACATTACCTATCCATGTTACTCCAGAATTAGTCTTCTTAGCCCTTCTCACTCTGAACATCGCCCAAGCTGCCTACGCGCTCAGGTACCCCCGGAAACCACACCCCACGCCCATTCCTTCTGCAAAGGCCTTGCAAGTCACACCTCAGAGTCGGAAAAAGCGACAGTCGATTTTATCGCCTGCTGTGTGTATCATGCCATATTTCATTTCGTAGGCGAAACCGTTGATGGATATTGCATTTCATTTTGGGCACGGGACGGATACACAGGCAAGTACGGGTCCCCGAGCCCCCCAACGCACGTCTTCCTTATATACCTCTTCACCACTCTCGACGCCTTCGCGTACGCTCTATTACTCTATGCCCAGTACACCTTCGCCGTTCGGTGTATCCCTGACCTCTTCCACGAGTTCAATGCCACCAACACCCTCGCCGTCATTGGGGGCGTACCATGCGAGACATGGAGGTTCGGCGGGGGGTAAGTGTTATTTTGGTCACAGCCTTGCATCGATGTCGAGCTAACGTTTACTTGTGTTCGTCCTCATTGTGTAGAACCCTTCGACGGGTTGACGCTGAGCAGGCTCGCAGATGCTCAGAGAGACGAGGAAGATTGAATTGTCGATCTGGAGGGACAAATGGATAGATCGAATAGGATCGTTACCACTGTCTGTGATTGCTATCTTTCTGTTCGTGTTACTCTTGTGCATTTACGGGTTCGTGCACTTATTAATGGCTATATACATATGTGAGCATGCTCCAACATCCAATTGGTAAACTTTCCGTGGTGGCTGCACATTGTCGGCTTCAGTTCAAGGTGTGGATAGGGATTTAGCTGAGGTGTCTCCATTGATGTCCAGGGTGGTTTGCACGAAAACGGACGTACCATGAACGGTCACAGCGAGGACTACGAGCAAATCCCTGAGAACTTGTCAGTCTTCTGGCACCTGTGAATGAGTACTTCAAGGGGTGGGGAGAGCGTTGGAAACCTGTTGCTGTGTACTAACATGCACTATGGACGAGGGTAAATATCAACAAGTGGAGCGAGTCACAGGGAACCCTACCTAGTCGTGATGACGGTAGAATAGGGTATATGGAAGAATGCGCTCACGCTAAACATATCCAAGGACGGTATGTGCGCTGGACCAAACGACGCAGCTTCGAAGCGTTTGAGACATTTAAGACGACCCAAGCTTACCGGAAGCACAAACAGAGCATGGTCTGCCTGACATCGCGGACCAGGCTGTGCGCGGTGTAAACCAGCGATTAGAAGTATTGGATTGAATTACACAGTTGAAGTTCCGGGTCTCGCAGGAGAAGTCAAGTCAACCGGGACAGGCCCCTGTTACTCGCAACCCCCCTATTTAGCGAGGCACTGTCGTTGTACCATATACATATAATAATTAGTAAACGTTGGCGCAGTGCGCAGTCCCACCACAGACTAAGCATTCAGACAGGCCGCCCGCATCGACAGCATCCTCGACCGGACCCCCATCCCAGTCACGGAATTGACGAACCCAGTACTCCACAACTAACGGAGACCAACCATGCGCGAGATCGACGAGGATCTCCCTCCAGCTTACACCCCCGCTGCAGACACAGCTCTCGGCGAGGAAACGTTGGAAGTAGGTCCACAAAGGCCATTTCAACCGCCGCTATCCCAGCCATTACCGGCACCACCTCGTACCATGCCAATACCGATGCCTACTCCTCCCGATATCATTTTGAGCCCTCCGACAGAACAACCACAGTGGCATCAAGCACCTGGCCAAGCTTATCGCTCCAATCCACAATCCCAATCTCAGCCTTGCACACCTCAACACCATACCTGGTCCAGCTCTCGGATGTATACGGTAAAGTACCCCCGAGGGCGGACACCTGGTAGCGGTACCAGCGGCGGTGGGCTGATCGGCGCTGTAGTCGACACCGTCAGAGATTTCGTCGATGCCATATCGGGTCCGCATGACGACATGGCAGCCCAACAAGTGAACAGGGGTGCGTACGCATCATCATACCCGCCTAGTACGCCGGGTCCCTATGCGCAGTCGTATGCACCTCCTGCCACATCCACACCCAGGCCTGTCTCACCCACCAGCTTACCAACCTCACCGACATCACGACCTGACGTACCGGACGACGGGCGTCCGACAAGAGTACCTGTACCGGGCCATCCCTTGTTAAGGGACGGGATGTTGTTAGTCTACCCAAAATCTCACACATGTTGGAAGTGTGCGTCTGTTTCTCTTCAATCCTCTGCTTCGCCCTGACAGGCCTTCTTCGGTCGCGCGGATACCAAGGCCATAACACTGGTTACAAAGACTACGACCCTTTACATCCCTGCAGAAAGTGTTGGGATAAATACGGGAAACCGTACGCGGGTGCACTCGCATATGCACCTTGGTCCTCGTCAGATTCGGCTTCCAACAGCAGAATGCAACGTCCTCTCCCGCGTGACCTTCCCCAATCTACCTCGACCTCAGGCGGTCGCCCTCGAATGGGATGCATCGTTCCTCCCCCTAGTCCACGCTCGCCTCACGTGCTGCAACGGCGTCCATCCGTGCCGCACCTCCGCTCCGTATCGGAACCACCCTCTTCTTTTCCCCCTTCATCGTGGTATGCTCCAGCACCGATGCCGCAAGGCAGTGGCCCATCCTACTACATTCATAATCCCCTTCTCGGGATGGGCTGCTCTCCACCAGTCCCACACGCCCAACCCGTCCCGCCGGGCGATCCCCGTCTCGGAGGACAAAAATGTCTTAAATGCAGTGGGACGGGCGTTAATGTCGTACTTTTATTTGATCTGGCGGCGTGTCAGAGGTGTGGGGGTATTGGGAGGGTGTGGACCTGAGTCATATGAGACGAGAGGGTGAGTGCTTGGGGCTTTTATTCATACGTTGGCGGATGGATTTTTATCAGTCTACGGGTGTCGCCAGTTTCCCTTGCGATTGTGATATCAGTAGGTCACTTGGTCTCTATACTCCAGTGTCTCGGAGTGTGAAGCATGTAGCGCCTACTGTGGAGACGTATACGTAAGCTTGCAGGCAGGACCTTTTCCCCTAGCACTCCAAGGATGCTTACAGTCACTCCTGATGATGATATTTCAGGCGTATATAGTGTATGCATACAAACACTATTGAGTCTATCTTATATATCACCTGTGATCCATCGCCCAGAGCCTTAGCGGCATTTTACCATTTTGTCGTGTTCAAGCCCGCCCTGCCTGCGTAAGCCATGTCCTCAAGGTTCAGATCCTCTAATACGCGGTACAGCCGAATCTGACCATCCCGCACCGCGTAGTCGTGTTGCTGCATCAAGCCATCCGAGGTCTCGACGTCCTTCCCTGTTCTCCGGAGACGTATCGCATCAGTAATACCGTTGAATCCCGAAAGGCGCACGTCAGTACCCGCGATTTTTTTTAAAAAAAAAATCCGATATAGCTTTTGATGGAAGTGTGCGGAGTGGCATAATATCACCGTGCGAGTTTCATGTTCTCCATGTTCGTGATCATATCGGTATTTCTGACTTCCCGCCCTTCTAGATCGGATTGGTTCCTGAGCGCCTAAGGATGCCTATATGGGATAAGAAGTTGTGAGAATGAGAGCGTGCGTACCTGAGAAGCAGCAGTGAAGACACCCTGAGCAATCTGCGCATACCGTTGGACATGGCGCACGCATGTGTAAATGTATGTATGAAACATTTATGCTCGCGGGAGTGGTACCGAGGCTGTGCTCCTCCCTCTTGAACTCTCCGACTGGTGTTCGTGTCGACAGGCTCTGGATAAGTGGGTGACATTAGTTCGAAAAATAGACGAGGTGGCGCTTCCCTATGTTTTCCCGATTTGAGAGGGGGTCGCGAGCTGGAAAGCGTCTACAAGACTGTTTTTTTTTTGTGGATAGATAAAAATGATGACTTGCAACGAAAGAAATTGCCTACCAAGGTAAAATTAGACCTAGACTACACATAGTCGAAATTCATTCTTGGGCTGCTTACTGGTCGACGACAAACAGATCGATATTCCCTGCTAAGTCGAAGGTGTAAGCGAGGAAATGGCAAGGCAGTCGAAATTAAATGCCCATGCTTTGCTACTTGTGCACGTACCAGCTCGGGTTGATATTGCAAGCCTATCATCATCCGCACAAATTCGGCAACAGAAAATAATACACGAACCTCTATGTAGTAGTGCCGGGTCGTGGGACAGTGCAAGTTGACATGCCAGATCATTAGGATATGACTCAGTCGACCAGAAAAAGTTTTACGAGTTACGGTAATCTGATGCAGGCTTTGATGACAACTGGTATTATTATCAGGTGGTCACTATCAGATGTAGTTGCGTACAAACAAACAATAATCATCGATCAAGTTTCAAATTTCAAGGCTCAGTGACGTCGGCATTTGATCGATACCGATGGTACGACTGGTATAGGCTGATATATATTTCCCAAATGGCCATGATTATAAACTCCCAGAATGTCTGTTACGACTTACGAACCTCCATAACGATGGCACACTGCTGTCCGTTTGCACAGGTTGTGTGGCAGACAGACTGGTATCCGTCGTATTCGAATTGAGAAAACAAAACGGTCAGTACGAAGAGGATACCGCAGCCTGGAACCCGTCCACGAGCAAAGAACAAACAGAGGGACGTAGAACACTTCATAGTGTGCACTACGCCAAGGCAGGAGAAACCTGGGACTTCCCAGAACTGTCGGAGGCACGAGTAGCGGTAGCTAAACGAACTGAAATCAAATGGGATCGATTTGGAGGGATAAACATAAGTACTTATGTATGAAGCATGTTCAAACTGCGCATTCGACCACAGGTATCTCGCTAAATTATTTGTGGTTTACAGTTCCATAGACAACCAAGACTCAGAGAAGAGATTCTAGCCTGCCCTCTTGTGTTGTGCAGGTACGTACAAAGTCATGGGTACACAGTAATATGATATAGATCACACCATGGTATCCTTGTTCTCTTTCTCTGGGATGGTGACTTGCTCGCTCGGCTCCGTCCCCGTCCCCATGTCTAAGGTGCTGGGGCTCTCCCCTCCAAAGAATGAATTGGGTGAGTTGAACACAGTGTAGTCAAGTAATGGTTCATTGCGAGTGCGAACCCACTCCAATCCTGAGAACCACAGTGTCGCACACAGTACTCCCAAGACAGTGACATAGTTATTGATCAACATCAGCAACGCACCATCAGTTTGGGACCGATCAGTCATGATAAAGATGATCAGTGTGATGTTAAAGATGAGGGGAAAGATGAAATTGGCAACAGAGATATAGAAGATTTGGCGTATATGCTCTGCGATGCCACATGCTGTATGTTGGGAGATGCGTGACATAATACGTTCAGTCCACCTGATAAGTAATGAACTGACTCACTATTTTTTATCAGTTTCGTGCGGTCATGAAGTTTGTAAAGGAAAAGGCTAACGGAATACCTATCAAAGAGGGATCAACTAAATCTTTCATTGGATTGCATCAAGGTTATCCTACTCACATGTTGTCTGCACTTTGCATCACCCATTCAGTAATCAGGTTAGGATTGTGGAACCAGGTGGAGGTTGCACTCAGGGTGAGACCCTCCACCGACGCAGTCCTAACAAAGCCGTTGAGGAAAAGAGTCTGCACAAAGAATCACCGTCATGAACTTAAATATCGACAAGGAGACGTACAAGAACTACCACCCGAGTACATTTGACGCAGAAGGGGAATGCAAATATCTTCAACAGAGTGACCAGAGGTGTGTTGGAGAGGGGGTAGAGTGCGAAGAGCCGAGTTAACAATATTGAGTCGTACAACAACGGTGGGAAGACGGTGAAGACAACTGAAGCAAGATAAACACCTGTCGACACCGGGTTGAACGGGTCGACTACGACCTTCCCGTTGGTCAGGCTAGTCAATACGCCCATCGTGAGGACGAGACAGATAGCAAGCACATTCAATCGGAACACCAGGCGGTGCCGAGACTCCTTCGTGGAAAGTGCGAAAAGGACTACAAAGAGGGTAAATACGCAGGCAGAGGAAGCAGTGGTCGCAACGATATAGTCGAAACTTGGACGTATGGTGTTCACGAACGCATTGATGGTAGCCTCTGAATCCGTCACTGAGGACATCCCGGGTGGTGGCATCTGAATGTACATCATATGCACTACTAATATACTCTACCATGACGTACTGAGTGATAGCCCTGTGATTTGTACAGCACTGAGTCCAAACGGAGTTAGTGCTCTTCCCATGGCTAGTCTGAATCCCTTGAAAGACCATGACTGCGGAGAAATTTTTATCAGTAAAACCATACGATTTGCAGCTGGACTTCTCGCCCAAGGTTAGAGTGCTGGTACCCTACGTATCTCGCTCAGTCAGCCAGGACAGGAGCTGTCGGTGGTTGCTTGCAAAACAAGAGCTACAAGACTCACAGAGTCCAGCTAGTATTGTTTTGCATATCAAACCAGCATACCCTGTGCCTAGTTCTTACATAATATTGTGGAAGGGTGAAGTGCTGATTGCGAGTTTGCGACGAACACGAAAATGAGACGCTGCGTTTATGTAACGCTGTAAGAAACGATCTAACCTCCAAGTGTGGAAGAGTGGCATGGATAAATATAAATATTGCTGCCCCCATAGCCATATGCATGCAGCATGATATATCATGGCTTCAATGCACGGCCGGACACAGGCTTTTTTTTTTTTGATTCAGCCGGATTTACGTAAGTAACGGTTTGCTAAGTAATAGGTAGACGCTACCGCTGAGCCGAGGTACGAATATTGACGCTGAGCCATTTCGTCTATAGCCTTACAGATTGGACAGCGATGCGGGGCGACGAATAGTCGTAAAGTGCAGACAAGATTTATGGGAATGTGTCATGGAAGAATGTCAGAAGGCATGCACACATTGCAATTCCTTCCTCTGCAGCACTGGTGCTCATTATCCCTCGGTGTTCGCTCACAGAGTTCAATAAATCATCGCAGCAATATTCTATATTTCCTAGACTCTTTATCTGAAACGTCTCTACTAGCCAAAGCCCATCAACAACCACCGCCCGTTGAATCGTCGTCGTGAGTCCCTTTCCCCGTTCCGAGCTTCCTTCATTGGAACTATGTACCTACTAACTGATAGAGTGTAATTGGCAGGCAAAACAGGCGAGCAACGCCTTTTATGTGGATTATGTCGTTCGAGACCTTGCACAGATCGTCGAGTGTGTGGTACCAGTAGGCAGACAGGGCCTACCAAACCTCGCTAGCACGAAACAAGTGGTTTTCTCAATCCTCGCTTGACGACGAGCATCTTGCCTCGTTTCCAGGAGCTCGGCTTATTCACTCAATTACTTGCGCGTCTTACAGATCCCTCACAATTGGCGGACAAAGCGGGTGGTAGATCCTGAAAAGGTAGACGAAGCCATGCAAATGCTCACCACACGGCAAAGCCAAGCTACTGAACCTTCCGGCTCCGGCTTGACCGCAGCAAATCAAAACGCGGAACATCATCTTTTGCAAGGGGATGTAGTCAAGTGTATGGAAGACGATCACGAACGGCACAAACTACTACGCGAGAAACGCTGAGTGCAAACGCAAGTGCAGTCTTCGACTGCACCTGGACAGGGGATTCCATACAATCCATACAGGCTCACAAACTTCCTACCGCTGAGCGATGCGGAGAATGCAGACGTGGCATTGGATATCGAGTTCGACAATAGATGGGAGACGACGAGTGATTGGAATGAGGACGACAGAAGTCGTTATGGAGGAGAGGGAGGTGTGCTATCCGCATTTGCGTAGGAAGCGCTCTGGGCGTTCGGCTTAGTCGATGATGGCGGTGGGGAAGAGCCTATGAACTTATCATAGGATACCATCCCCTCTCTGATTGCAGACAAAACTTTTGTGTTGTCAGACACCTCGAATCATGATGGTACATGGACCACAAATTGTGGGCGTAGTCGGGAGATTTGGGTTTGACCTAGTCATGCACATATCTACTTTCTTGATAAGTGTCACTGACACTTGAAGGCCTGATAAACCGTTCGCCGTATATACATAAGTACCATGGACACCTCATTTACATTCACAATGTCACTATTACCACTACAACACCCTGGAAATACTTCCCGTTGTGCCCACAGCAGCGATGTCTATCGGTACATGCAAAGTGTCCAGAATGCCTTCGAGTTGGCCGTTCCTGCCCAACCTAGCTATTTCCACACGAACATGGTAACCACGAGAGCCATGAAAAGATTAGAAGTGCAGAAACCACCCGAATCGTGGCGCACCCGTTGTTCCAGCGAACTCGTCACGTTCAGCGTGTAATCAAACGAAGCAGTCTCTTGCAAAGGAGGTAGTCAATGGTATGGTATTCAAGGTCGGCGTCGCTGGCCGCTTCTGAAGAACATCTACAAAAGACGTGGGATGTAACTGTCCGCGAAGACGGACATCGACGCACTGCGAGCGAATTCTTTCTCTCTCGAAAATGGACATTAACACGCACTCAATATAATGCAGATCTTCTCGTCCGCTTGCACACCGTGAACGATGGGGGAAAGAAAACTTTCCCTCAGTAAAATCTCCTGCGACAGCCTTTGTTATTCGAGTACTAAGTTGTGGGAGGAAGAGCCCAAGGGCCGTAAGTCAGTTGCCAGACAATGGTCGGGACACAAAGAACGAACCTCTGAAGGTTCACGTAGTTATCGCGGATCCGGAAGTACATTCCAAAAAGATTCACCAGAGGCACGTTAGTAGTCACTTCACTTCGTCGAAAAGATTGGTGCTGATTCTTATAATCAATGTGCGATTAAAATCCGGAAGGGCTTACATGACGTCAATATTAGAAGTTGCACAAGCCATCATGAGTTTGATGGCAATCCTGAACAAACCGCCGGTCTCTATCTAGCACATAAAATCAGCACGATGATATCATTGAGGAACAACGAAGTGCTCGACCATGGAGATATACTCCTGTACCGTCGGGTATCGCAAGGAATCCCACCAAAATATCTCCAGACCCTGTTCACGGTGAAGCGCTACCAACTCTTCCGTTACGACGATGTCCAAGTCCTTGTTTGCCACTACCCTGACCTCGTCGTCCTTGGAGTCATCACTCCTCAATATCGCCAGCTCTCTGTATGCCAAGAACGTAGTTGGCAGTGTTGATCGTCTGAGGAACACCATACATATATTCGATGGGCCATGGGTTGACCTCTCCAGAGTTGTGCGCCATTCTCGATATCTTCCACCATCAAACTGGCGCTATCCAACATCCGCACGACACGTGATATGACATCAAGGTGCTTGCGAGGATAACCGAGAGCCATTTGTTGAATGCTTCTGAGCAACGCGCGGATTTCTTTTCCGGGCTTTGAGATGATGTGGGTGTAGGGTTCCAGTATCACCGGCTCGGATGACTCTGGCCAGAATGGAGGTTGTTGTATAGGGGAGAGCAAGTTGGAGATGTCGAGCAGTATGGAGACTTGCTTGAAGAGTATTACGATCGGTGCAGTCCCGCTGCGGCTGCAGCTATTCCGGTCGAGCTTGGATAACCAATGACTCCATAACATACTAAGATCATGGTGTATATCACGGGGGCTTCCCCTATATACTCTGTACACAATGAATAGGGGAAGCCTACAGAGGGGGATATATGGCGAGCTGCGACGAGTTGACCTGCTCTCAGTCCACTACACTCAGAGCATCACATACAAGTGGGTCCTGTTTCACTTTTTGCTGCTGTCTCTCATCTTGTCCTTTCTTCCTCCGGTGACCCGTGCTCCTCTCACTTGGGCCTCAGCCTCAATGGCTTCTCCGATGCAGAGCCCTACCCCTACACTCCCATCCCCTCCGTCCGAGATGGAGGCCGAACTCTACTATCATGGCCTGCCTTCTGCGCCACGCTTGGTTGCTCGCACTGGCACCACTCCATGGGAGGCACCCACTGGCCCAAAGGCAAGCTGGAAGTGCAAGGAGCTCCGCCCCGTTTACGAGCATGCCCTCCGTAAGGCCTTGGAAGGTAGCCTAGGTCCTAAGGTCAACACCCTTTTGGACCAGATGAAAGTGGAGTGGACTAGCATTGATATCCTCCGCATTGGGTATGATGGAGAGCGTTCTGCCCCTGTGGTTTTCTGGATTGGCGTGACGCCCGGATCTCTCTCTGGTGATGATGGTGTCATTGTGGTCTCGGAGTGCCAGGAGCTTCTTAAAGAATACAATATCAATGATGTTGAAGTGGAGATCCGTGAGTCGGTTGTTATCCGCGCTTATTATAAGGACACTCGCCAGTAGTGTGTATTACATACATACATCTATGTATCTCTAGGGTCCATATATGTAAAATCACCCTCTCCAATGGCAAAGTATGATTATCTTCATGTATACACCAGACAGGACGGGAAAGGCCTTTCAGGGAACTGATATATTGTACCCTTCAAGATTCACAGGATGTACCGGGCTGGGACCAGTTCATGGACACCACACTATTTGATCTCTACGATATTGCTGTTCTGTCTGCCTTCAACTCGATGTCGCTCGCATGGAAAGATGGATTAAGTTACAAGAGACCTTTGCATCTAGCAGCGAAAAAAAAGGAATCAGACAAAGAGTCTCACCAATATATCAAGTACTAGTATCTCGAATGTCCCATCGGTCCCAATGCACTACACGCCACCCTCCGCCGAGCCCCACCAAATCCCTCTCGTCCTCCACACCATCCACAACAAAAGGAAGCCCCCAACGACGTATGCGATGATGCGTGTCTGTCTAACACCCCCCGTGGACGACAAGCCGAAAGCGTGCGCGGCGCGGCGCGAGGAGTGGGAGAGGGAGGCAGTGAGTGAGGAGAAAGTGTTGTTCTGTTGCGGACATAAGCTAAGGATGAAGGAGGAACGCGTAGTGGAGATCAGACGCACGGTATCGTCTAGCATGCGATTCTGTCTCTCTGCATCGTCATATATGTCCGTGGTGACCTGTTGTGTTCAGCGTTGAATGTTCAACATGTCAGCGTGACTCGTAATCAAAGAGCGCACCCCTCGTAGCAAGTGGAGCTTTGAATGTAGTTGGTCCAGCCGTGCGTCGTTCTGTGACTCGTAGGTCGACTCTGACACGGAGGACGCCATTTAATCGAAGTCGAGGTTTGACGACAAGCGAGCAGCACAGTGGCTGTGCCGCCAATACTGACTTGATAGCTTCATTGCGCAAACGAAACAATGGACGGAACTCTGACACTCGCCCCTCACCTCACTGATCACCGTCGACATCGCAACTGATGACCCCTGCGCAACACCTGCGTTTGATTGCCACGTATTCATCGCCGAGTTTTACACCCTGCGCCTCCTGGACCTTCCAAGCCAAGATGGTTTTTCGTCAAACCACCACCCAGCAAATCCAAGTTCCGTGGAGTCACATACTTAATCATTCTCTCCAAGTAGTGCCTTGACCTTCTGAGTTGCTCACATCCCCCGACAAGCCTTTCGTCGCATGCATGGACAGAGGCCAGGGCTCTCTGCATACCCATAACCATTTACCTTCGCTGACACACCAGTCCTCCTGCAGACCGTTCCCCCACCTTCCGTCTTCGCCGAGCTTGGGAGGATGCAGTCGTGACTGACACGTGAGGTTTGCGTAACACTAATGATACTTCTGGGCAAGGGGTAACGCGCGCACGATGAAGACCGGTAGACTATGTCAGTCTGAAACTGTCGATGTACGTCGCTTTCTCTCTTTTGATTCAGTTTCCTTCGCTCTCTCCTTCTCTATCCTCCAACGCCCCAATGGAGAAAAGGTTTCCTTTGTTTCGGCGATGCTCGTGTACGCACGCTTGACAGGTTGTGAATATTCGTGTACACCCCTATATGCCCGTTATCCCTCCGCCGCCACCGCCTCAACCACCCACTTCTTTGGGCCCTCCACCCCCTCCCTTCATTTCAAGTTCACCGGCATCGTACAGTCTGCTCCCACTACAGACAGCATCTCCATCCCATCCCCCTCAATCAGCGACACAGCCCCTTTCATGTCCAGTGGCGTTCATGCCCTCGCAATCCACGCGTTTCAGGATTGCGTGTGCAATGTCAGTCACCCTTGCCATTCCCATTACCATAGCGGGAGGCTGCACATGAGGTCTCACTCGAATCACCGACGCACAATGATTCCCGTATCTTCCCCGTCCCTTATACATCCTGTGCCTTCCCTATTCCTAGAGCGTCCAATCGTTTTCCCCACGTCTTCCAGAGGTCCCAAAGAAATGCCCCAATGGTTATCGGAAGGTTGATTGTATTTCCGACCTTTCGTAGGGCAGCGACCCCGCTCCCGATCCCCGCTCTTTCCCTGAAACGACACCCAAGCTCCGCGGAAGCCCTACATCACTCACCTGGGAATAGGTGCGGTGAATAGTATGTCCATACTCGCCCCTAATGCGTCGAAGGTTTACGGGTAGGGGTACCCACGTGTATCCTTGTAGGAACCCCTCTAATTTTGCGAAGGATGTCGGTGAGAAACGTAGCTGACTTCGTGAGCGTGCCGGGAGTTGAATCGTCTATATCGGTTTACCCGTTCAGTGGTGGATAGGGGGAAATGGCGCCCTCCGTCCACTCATCAGCACGGATGGCCAAGTTGCTATCTCAGCTCCGATCCATATCCAGAGCCACTCCTTGGCCGATTATATCCGATTGCAACATAGCTATTACACCGCTGATACGCGGAACTGCTTTGGGAGCTTGAATGCTTCCAATATTGTGAAGAACCTCGGCGTCTGTGAGGGCACACGATTTATGTCACGTTGGGAATTGAACATGCAATTCCGGCGATGGGCGGGGATGACAATCCTTGCCCATGGACATCCGAGGTGAGACTTGTGGCCGCGGCCAGCACCAGCATCCCTGCTCCCGTCCTAGTTTCTCCCCCCAGCCATGTTCATACCCGTCCTTGAGAAATACTCGACAGCACTGATTGGTATGTCACCCATTAGATCTTGTCAAAGGTACTGCCAAGCACACCGCTGATATAGACACCCTAAGAAGTCATCCCGTAATGTAGAGGGTGCACCCAATGGCGAGAATCCGATTCCATCATCTACCTCCCGGAAGATTGCCTATCTATGTCATTCAGCAATGAACACCGACGATAGCGGTACGTTGTCCACGACCAAAACCGGCATTGATCTTGCAAGCACTTTCTCCTATCCGCATCCATCTACCGGAGTACGTCTATGCGTGCGTAGGATACTTCGTCGTCGTCCCTATACAGGTACGGACCCACAACTGCGGGTCTAACAGTATTTTTGTCCTCCTTTCTGATCAAACGACGTTTCCCCCTTTTTTTTGAAAAAAGGAAATAAACACGAAAATATTTGAGTCCTTTCGTGGTACCGTTCGGTGGTGTCTTAGTTTAAGATGGACACCTGGAAGGGAAGAGTTCCCCTTAGTGACCCTGTGCCCAGAGGGGATCTTCCTTGGTGCTACCCTACGCGGATTTCAAATTGCATCTGTACCACGACACGCGATATCATGCGAGCGGATCAGGGAGCGAGTGGACCATGGCAGCCACTGGTGCAGTGCCTTTGCGATCGGAGGTACTGTGGACGTGATGGGAGGTGGCTGGACGATAACGCAGATAGGCGACAGTGGACACTGGGAGGCCACAGACACATCACTGACGAAATTAATGGCTTCCGTCGGATCTGAGTTGATGGCGCTCATCAAACCTAGGGGAAAGGAAAGAAAGCCGAACCTTCGATTCCTGCGTTTCAATAATTTTGATGTGCTGGGACAGCATTGTCTTAACAGGCAAGTCAGTATTTTTATCCTATGTTTCGTGCGTATCTTCCCTCCAAGTGTGATTTGGTTGGTCTAACCCTTCCTTTCGCACTTTCTGACGGTGCCTGGTGGAGTGGAAGGGGACTACGACGTGTGAGTTGTGTATATGCTCAAATAACTTTGTTTGACTGCTCATGACGGGGTGGGTTGTCGTTGGCTTGGCAAATGGTGTCTAGAATCTGTAATACCCCATGACTGCTGGGCCCATTTGCGTCCTGTTTGTTGATTGATCCATAGCTCCGTACGCCGTAGATTGCTTACAAGTGTACTGTTGATTCGCTCGGTCGTCAATAAAGCGTTATTAGCATTGCCATTGGTCCCAAATCAGCAATCATAGTTGAATTTAGCGACAGTCCAATTAGCGCCCAAGTAGAGAACTTCTTGCTCCGAACGCCGTATACAATATGACTTCGTCTGTTTCCGAAGAAACCAAGGGGATGCAGTGGGGCAGAGGTAAGTCTGTTGCGTCGTTCGACACTGCGACGACGACCACTGCAGCGTCAGGTAGAACTATACTGACTGAACACTTGGTAGTGTTGATCTGCGGAGGAACAGACTGGTACAAATCATCACTTCTGGTAGAGTACTGCGAACACATTCGGTTTCTGATGCGGTCTACAGGCCAAAGCTTGGTCGCAAAGAGCGTGGCGGAAAAGGAGAAGGCAACCCAGACGCGTACGGGCGCATACCGCTCGTTTCCCCTACTTATACTTACATGGGCCCACACATTGCAGGCCGGACCTCCTCGAACCCCACATCCTCCGCTCGCTCAGTAACGTCGAGGTAGTCTCCATCCACGGGTCCTGCTGCGCGTGCCATTTCATAGCGATAGACGTGCACGGTGCAGCGTGGATGTTTGGTCGAAACGGACCCCAGTGTGCACTAGGCATGACCGCAACGGATTCCATATCCGAAAACGCACCTAAGCGGTTACTCCCAACCGAAATTGGGGCGAAAGCAGGCACGAAGTTCGTGCATGCTGCGTGTGGCCGGAGTCATTCATTGTTGGTGGATAGCACAGGTCAGGCATGGTCGACTGGTGCAAATAATTTCGGACAGGTGAGAGACGTTGATGGCCGTTTCCCCGATCCTTTAGTAACGAACGTATTTGGGTACAGTGCGGACACGCCATATCGCCCCATGTACCGACCTTCAAGGCCATTGGCGGGCCGTATGTCAATGGAGAACGCCAGCGAGTCGTCAAAGCAGCCGCCGGCATCACTTTTTCAATCCTTTTGACAGAAAGCGGAAAAGGTACGCTTGCGAGATCTACGTTCTCCCCCTTTGTAGGCTAATGCCCATTATATACTTAGTGTTTTCTTTTGGAAGCGGCGAAAAAGGACAACTTGGGAATGGGAGGACTGGCGAACATATCACGACGGGTAATAAGACTGCCTTTGACATTGAAGCGGGTCCCAGTTACGCGTCATTTCTCATTTGAAGGATATATTCTGGCTGATAGGCTGTGCCTTAGTACCCGTCAAAGGTCTCGACAACAAAGCCATTACGGACATTGCTTCCGGCCCGCAACATAGTATCGCTATCGATTCACAGGGGTGAGTAGGAAATTACATCATATCTTGTCCTTTTCCTTTTCTGAAAAATGAGTTCTCTAGAGTGGTATATGTGTGGGGTTACAATGGATATTGTCGATTAGGCCTTGGGAACCAACAGGATGCGCTGATACCGAAGGCTGTCCCTCAGGTATGTCGTTCTTTCTTACGTGTTTCCACCACCGACTTTTTTTAAAAAAAAAAACCTCCTCCAAGTTCGCTGGTCCCAACGAGATAACGATGGGAGCACAGGTAGTTGCAGGGCCAACGAATAGTGTCGTTATCGACAAGCAACGAATGTATTGGATGGCAGGCAAAGTGCGCCCGATTTGATGTGAAGGAATACTGACTCATGGTCACGCTAACAGTGGAAAAACAGCGGTGAAGGTGGGGATATCAAGGATAAAGATCCTTGGTTGCTGAACGAATTATGGTTTTGCTGCAGGTTCTGCAGGTTCCCCTTACTCTTCATTCCGTTATATTCAGGACTTGATGTGGGTGGATGTCCTTTCCGAGTAGCGCGGTCTCACTAGGTCGCTGCAGGGGGTGCAAGATATCGGCGGCAAGTTGTGGAGGAGTGACACACTTTGCACTAACCACGGATGAAGATGGAGGTGTTATGACTGTTGCTTACGGCCAAAATGCTGCCAATGGTACGTGAGGTTGAGGTAATAACCCCTTTTGTATCTTCGACGTACCTTCAGGTGAACTTGGTCTTGGCCCGGATGAACCCAAGAGTGCAACTAAACCCACTTGCAACCAGCCCCTGTCCGGTATCGAGGTCTTCAGGTTGGTGCTTGTCTTCGCCCTGCAGTTATTTACCTATTACTCCCGTCTTTCTCCAGCGTCGCGGCGGGGCAGCACACCACGTTGTTCTTGGCAAAACCGAACGATAATTTCTCCGAGCTTCCTCGGCATCCCATTGAAGTCGATGCTCCAGAACATTGCTTAGTTTGTAGGAAGGATAATGAAGATGATGACTCGCCCTTGGAGTGCGACAAGGTCAGTGCCTACCACGCTCTTCACCTCCGTTCATCCCTTCACTTACTCTTCAGTGCGATCACCCTTACCACCTCGGATGTCTCACTCCTCCACTTCCAACTGTTCCAGATGGTGAATGGTTCTGCCCCAAATGCACGAATGAGATAGGTACCTTTGCAAGTTCTAACCCGAGAGGTGATGAAAAGGCGGGAACAAAACGCAAGGCACCAGCCGCCAAAGAAAATGGTAAGCTTCATCACGTAGCTTCTCATTTATTGGGTGTCATACCGTCACTCTAGCACCAAAGCGCAAGAAATAATTTCGGACGCCACTTCCTTACAGTAGCTTGTTGCGGGAGATTTGTGTATAAATATAAGTAGTTTATGGCACTGGATTGATCCCATTGTTCTCCCTGTGCCCGTTGCTTATTTCTGCGGTACCATCATGATGTACCTATAAAGCTAAGAGCAGTAGCTTGCAGAGAAAAAAATTGCCTCGCCGGCAGCAAACACCTGGGCGGCCATCAAGAATCTAAGAATTGCCTCATCATAACGTACGTTCGTTACCACACAACAGCGCGAAGCAGGCACGATCAGATATCTTGAGCGGAGATTCACGCGCCGATTCTGACTGAGTTACCCAGCCTTGCAGCGATTGTAACATACATCGAAAAAAAAAATGTCGCCATCAAACTTCATTTCTTATCCGTTTACAAATGCATGCACCTAAGTGACAGAATCTGTTCCCGCCACCTGAAGTATGGTACTATGCGTGAATCGAGGAGAGGTTTCCTATAATTTATCATAAGGAAAAGCGGTGCGTGTCATTGACAGTGCCCATCGGAGCAACCGTTTATAGCCCTGTTTGGAGAATGACTGAAATGTTCAATTATGGCTCAGCCTAGTGCCTGCTAATAGATACAGAGCGGTGCCACAAGCTCCAGCCCTTAGGACCTCAGGCCTGTCGTGCGTCAATCTGAAACGCTGCGCTCGTGTACGTTTGGCTCTGTGGAACGCACAGTGCAACGCTTACCCCGTGGCAATCTTATCAAAGCCAGGTAAGTGTGCTGTCATGTTGGCATTAAGTGTCGGCAACGCTCTTCCTCCCTACGGACACACAAAATTTCATCCACCCGAAAAGGCATAGCCTCTTAACCAGCTGACGCCGTGCGGAGCCAAGGTGCCCGTAGCCGAACAAGCCGCTTCAGTGCCGAGCGCCCCTGTTCCGAAGTCATGAAGATGCTCGGTTAACGGGTAGAATACTTAAGTATTGCTAAGACAAAAATGATCCCAAGCATCATTCCATCCACCCTGGACCACTACGTAGTTCGTGATGTGGCACGAGACTCTGAAGTGTTGCTCCCTTCTCCTCCTGGCAACTTTCGCCTCAGCCGTCACGAAGAACACAGAGTTCGTGATTAGCAATGCCGTAGTGGCCCCCGATGGCTTCAGCAGAAGGTGCGCATCGCTGGTAGCCGCTAGTTTATCCTGCTTAAAATGTCTTCCAAAGTGCTATTGTCATCAATGGTTCTCCAGCGGTTGGACCTCTAATCGCAGCAAATAAGGTACGTCGACTCCCAAAAATTTCCTTTTAAGCGCTTGATTTCGTCACGCGTGCGCAGAGTGATCACCTGAAAATCAATGTTACCAACCATCTGACCGACGAGTCTATGAATAAGAGTACGACTGTGGTATGCTGTTCTCTTGGTGCATCTACGCATGGATGCTATCTGATTCCGTCCACAAGCATTGGCATGGCATATTCCAACATCATACCAATTCTATGGATGGAACAGCTTTCGTGACGCAGTGTCCAATCGCCCCCGAAAAATTCTTCCTTCACAGTTTTACGGTGGACGACCAAGCAGGGACTTTTTGGTACCATTCCCATTTCAATCTTCAGTACTGCGAGGGTTTGCGGGGTCCGTTGGTTATCTACGACCCCAATGATCCCTACCGCCATCTTTATGACGTTGACGACGGTGGGTATACTGCAGCTTATCCATGGGAAATGTGTTTGTTTATGCTACTCCAGCTTCAACCATCCTTACCTTGATGGACTGGTTAGTCAGCAGTAAGAATCGTATGGCAGTACCACTAATGTCTGATCATAGGTATCACGTCAACGCCTACGACGTAGCAGCCGCGGACAATCCTGCTGGTATACTCATCAACGGACTCGGGCGTTACCCCGGGGGTCCAAATGTGGACCTATCAGTCACAACCGTGCAACAAGGGAAACGATACCGAATCCGGTTAATCAACATGGCCTGCAAACCACACATTCTTTTCTCGATTGACATGCATAACATGACTGTCATTGAAGCTGATGGACAGGAAACGCTTCCGCTCGTTGTCAATCAAATACCCGTCTATGTGGGGCAGCGATACTCATTCATTCTGGAGGCCAACCAGCCGGTCGACAATTACTGGATACGTGCTTTGCCGGGAAGTTACCCTTCGAACTTTTCAGATGGACTGAACTCCGGAATTCTGCGATACGAGGGCGCTCCCGTTACGGATCCCGCAAACAGGACTTGGGTTCTTAATAACGTTCTCGACGAGACAGATCTTCATCCAATAGATACATCGGTCGCTGTACCTGGTCTGCCGTACCCGGGCGGTGCCGACGTTTCCATCAACATCGTTTCAATTATGGACAACACTACTCTCCTCTTCTACATGAATGGCGTCATTTATGAATCACCATCAGTTCCGATTTTGTTGCAGATTCTGAGTGGTGCAGTTACTACTTCGCAGCTGGCTCCTCATGGTTTAGTGTACACCCTGCCGCCCAACAAGGTCATCGAGCTGTCATTTCCCACAGAGTTCCTGACCACGCCCGTGAGTGCGGTCTTCCTCGCACCTTGTAGTGACTGACAGTGGTCCAGCACCCGTTCCATCTCCACGGCGTAAGTAGAGTCTGGACATGCCTTTCCTGCGCCTGATCATCCCTTCCAGCACGCTTTTTACGTCGTGAGGAGTGCGAATAGCACTGTCTATAATTACGTTAACCCTGTCATGCGCGACACTGTCAATATCGGTTCCAACACAGACAACGTGACTGTTCGTTTTGTCACAGACAATGCTGGACCTTGGTTCTTGCATTGGTGAGTACTCTCATAGTTCATTTCAAGCGAAATGCTGATAGTTTGGTGCAGTCACATCGACTGGCACTTGTACCGGGGCATGGCCGTCGTGTTTGCTGAGAATCCAAATGGAACCACTAAAGCGGACCCCGTGAACTGTATGTTTCCGTTCACACTATGAGCCATATGCAACTGAACCGCTCCGTAGCTGCTTGGCAGGATCTCTGTCCCGTCTATGATTCCCTTGCGCCTTCGGACCAGTAGAAAGTGGTGCTCTATCTGCGGTAAAGAATAGTGGAAAGTGATGCACAGAACTTTTGCCAACTTTTCGGATTTCCTTAGTACAGCAAGCTTTTATTCCACTCCTTTCTGTCGCTCGTTTTTTCAAGGATCGAACCAATCTAGAGTCAGACTCTCGTACCATGTGGGAAGTGCGACCACACTCGTGTACATAGGTTACAGTAATCATTGTCTGTTTGGCGGTATAAAACAGATTATTGTCACCCAGCTGGAGCCTCGAGCCCGGGCTTGTCTAGGCTTCGCACGATGAGTCAGCGCTACAACCCAATGGCCTAATGCCTTGCCACTCTCAATTCAGTCCGGCACAACCAAGACAACATGTCGAGTGGTGCGTTCCAGGTCTCCTACAGTTGAACCAAGTGTTGGAGGTAATATAAAACATTGACAGTAACGTGGTCTGTACCCTCAACTCCAATGGCATAAGGGAAATGACCGATGTTTCTTTGCAGCCCCATCTGTTCGCTGTCTGTTTCAGAACGTGACATCAACGCTCACATAGACAGTGGATGCTCAAAGCACGTCGTCGGGGAGAAATCGAACGTGAACAAGGCGGCGGCTTCCTCGCAGTTTCGCTGCACGGATGATTCAGCAAGCAAAATTGCACCCATCTTTGCCAAGAGTCGCGAGGCTAAACCTTCTACTCCAAGCACCCCTTCGAAACATGGCGATTTGCCCACGGGAACCAAACGAAAGGTGGGACCGTTCACTCTGACGCAGCAGTCCGAGGAAAAACGGGTGAGAACATCGGAACCGGTCGCGCGGGAAGGTGCACCACTGGCGGATAGACTTCGTCCACAAGCCATGAACGAGTTTGTTGGACAAAAGCATCTCACGAACCCTAGCTCGGTCTTGATGAACTTACTCGGCAGTGGGAATCTTGGCAGCATTATACTCTGGGGACCTCCTGGGTAAGGCTTTCAGCTTCCAACGGTCGGTGATCTTGCTGAATGCTACATAAGTTGTGGAAAGACTACGCTTTCTAGGCTGCTGGCTCGAGAGGCCAACTGCACATTCAAGGAGCTGAGTGCTACTTCATCAGGGATCAACGATGTTCGCGCGGTGTTTGAGGAGGCGAAGGGGTTACTTGCTTTGACGGGAAAGTAGGACGCATTCCATTAGTCTACCAGGGTTAATATTGACTATCCGCAGAAAGACGGTTTTGTTCTTGGACGAAATCCATCGTTTCAGTAAGGCGCAACAGGTGTGTCTGACCAGTTTCAAGAAATGCTACGTATGAAGTGTGCCTAGGACATATTTCTACCTTACATCGAGCGGGGCCAAATACAGGTGAGAGTGCCGATGACAGCATTTGCCATCCCAACATGGGCACTCATGCCACGATAAGTTGATAGGAGCGACTACCGAGAACCCATCGTTCAAGCTGACCAGCGCACTTTTAAGTCGATGTCGGTAAGTCATGCTATATCGCAGCTTCGTGTTTATGCACCTGAAAAGCAAGTGTGTTGACACTAGATCGTCTCAACGACGAAGATATGCGAAATATCATTACGAGGGCAATATGGCGGGTTACTACTGGCACGTCCATCACTAGCAAACCTCACGACGCGGAGCCTTCAAACCCACAGGACGTAGGTGGAAGCTCCCAAGCATCAAACGGCTCGCAAGGGTCTATATGTCCTTCCATTCCCCAGATCACCGAACGGGTGATATCATCTATCGTTTCCCTCTCTTGTGGCGATGCAAGGACTGGATTATCCTTACTTGAACTTGTTCTCTATGCCAAAGATATCCCGGAAGATAATATAATTGCCTCGATGCGCCATTCTGTATCCACATCCTACGACCGCACAGGTGACAGTCGCTATGATATGATATCAGCTCTACACAAGAGCGTCCGAGGTAGTCATGGAAGCGCTGCCATGTATTGGCTAGCGCGTATGCTCTACGCAGGAGAAGATCCGGTGTATATTGCGCGGAGGATGGCTGTTTGTGCCAGCGAAGACATCGGGCTCGCGGACAACCAGGCTTTGCCTCTGGTGAGGGTGGGCTACCCGGTAATGCCGTGTTTATACTAACTAGCAGCTAGGCAATTGCTACCCTCCATGCCTGTCAGCAAATCGGAATGCCAGAGTGCAGGATCAACCTGGCTCATCTCGTTGCATACCTTGCGGAGGCTCCAAAGAGCACACGCGCTTATGAGGCATATAAACGTGCCGAAGAAGCAGCAAAATTGGATACCAGCTTACCCGTTCCGATGGGAATGCGGAATGCACCAACAATTCTCATGAAGGAACTCGGATACTCTGAAGGATACAAGTATAACCCTAGTTATGCGTGAGGACGACACGTACCTCTCTACAGTGACTATATTGATGTGCTTCACAGACATCCGGTCCATAATGAGTACTTACCACCACCCGTCAAATGTGAAAGCTTTTTGAAGGAGGCAGGTGACAAGTCGGATAAAGTCTGGGATGAAACTGCATTGCAACAATGGGAGGTGCAATGTAACGGAGGCAAACCCTGGTCTGGTCGTCTCGTCAAATAGCCATGTAGTACTATGGGTGTCAGCTAATCTTGTTGGGCTATGACATCTTCGGTACAGTGAACAAAGAGATCCGTCACCATAGACTGATTTCAATAGGTGGCTTAGCACCAGGTATGGCCAAGGAATCCAGCGGGTGGGGCGCAGACAAAGTCCGTTATGCATAGCCGGTAACCCATGCATGGCCAACCATACTAGAGAACCCAGCCACACAACACTCCGTTTCCTATTCGGTTTCGGGGCATACGGCAGAGGAAATTGCTACCTGGCCGTACAGGAGTCAGCTGGTTGACCCAATCTGATGCGCCTCGGTTTCCTTAGAAGCACGCCGCGCCGTCATTGACTCTCACCCCATCCTTGAGTATGGCTGCGACGCCAGTCGCCAGCGCGGATCAGTTCTAGTATTACGACTAGAGGCTACAGCTATCCTAACCGTTCAGTGTACGCGCACCCTTGTTCTCAGCCATGTATGTGTACCCCCAGTGGGAAAGTCAGATACTGAAATTGGTAGAAGTTGCTGGTGAGTGATATTACTAGGTAGCAAGCTGGGAGCTCTGTGCCAACTTCTTTCACTCAGACGTCTCTCCTTCTCTGGTGTCCGCTTGCTCAGATTTCCTCCATACCCAGAAGGACACAGCCAAATATGGTGAGGAAAAACATGCTTTGACTAATATATTATCCGCGTGCTAAAACATTCGCGCGATGGAAGGAATCCAAGACCGACACAGTCACATTCCATGGAGCTTAGCTCTGAAGCCGTATGAACCTACTTTCCAGACTCAAGCGCTCGCGCTACATATGTACATACAATTAGCTCGCTACATCTCGGTTTCCCAATCTCAAACCAAGCCGCCGCGGCCCCTTTTCCATGAAGGGGCACGCACGAAAGGCTCCATCCAAGCAACCCATGACACAACCCCTTGTTATAGGACGACCAACTATCTGACACGTGCCTGGCTCGTGTTTCTCTCGACGCAATTCTAATTCTGTCTACGGGGTGGCTAAGTACCTTTCTGTCAGGTGAAGCAGTGCAGAATTAACGTGCTTTATCTAGGTGGATTCCTGAACAACACTGCTTGGGACCTATTTCGAAGCAAGCGATTGTGTCAAGGACCCACTACTTGTTGTTCAGAAAGCTATGCAAGGCCGCCTTATGGCCGGGGAATGTATGTAGACATTTCAGGTCGCCTCCTCGCGACCAGCACTTCTCGGCTATCAGAACGAGCGTCACCCCTTACGAATGGCCACAGCGAGTATTGTTCCGTCCGGTTAATCTAATTGGCTTTAATGTACCGGAAGACTTTGGGTGCCTTCTCGAGGGTCTACCATAAACAAGCTGCAGTCCGTGGGTCTATCAAGCAGTTCCGGCATTGCCCCAGAAAGTGGTGAGTTGCCGGAAACCATGCGTAACTAATCGGGGTCTGTGATTTCCTTGAATTGGGTATCTGGGCAGTGGTACTGCTCGACATGCTGCTGAACCCTCCACCCCGTCGCCTGTCGCCCTTGCACGGATCCAGATGTCAACTTCAAACTTTCAGAAAGAAGCCCGATCGGCCATTGAGGCTTCCGGCGTGAGCCGTGTTCAGTCTTCCCTAGATCTTCGACCGCGAGCGGTACCTTTATTAACCAAGGCGCTGGCTACATATAAGTATGACGAGAAATCGTGCGTTCGGAGGTTTCCAACCGCGCTGAAAAAGGCTCACCATGGTGTGCTCCCTGTCAAAATTCTTTGTCTTATTGTTTTGGCTGCCGGTATCAGGTTTGCTAGAGGCGTCCGACTCACCACCTCGAACGCAGTAGTATCACCAGATGGTTACAATAGAAGGTAAATATTCGCCTGCTTACTCAGAACCGTAACTGAGGCACTTTTGCAGCACAATTGTGGTGAACGGGGGTACTCCCGGACCGTTCCTTTCGAGCAGAAAAGTACCACTTAATCTTCAGTGTACTATTTCCGACACCCTCAAAGCATTCAACTAACAGGGGTCCACATTCAGCGTCAATGTCGTCAACTCGCTTACAGATGAATCGATGAATAGGAGCGGATCCATCGTTGATGCATTCTTCATTTGTTAAAACTACGGAACTCATTGCAGTCGACAGCATTGGCATGGCATTTTACAGCATCACAATAATGCTATGGATGGCACCGCTTTTGTCACCCAGTGTCCAATTGCTCCTGGCAACTCGTTTCTTTACAATTTTGCTGTTCCCAATCAGGCAGGAACGTTTTGGTACCATTCCCATTTCCACCTGCAGTATTGCGAGGGTTTACGTGGTCCGTTAATTGTGTATGACCCCCTCGATCCTTACTCGAACCTGTACGATGTGGACATTGGTAATTACTGGATTCGAGGGAGCCCTACCAGTTACCGATCTAACTTCACCAACGGGCTGAACTCTGCGATTCTTAGATATTCCGGAGCGCCAATATAAGACCCTCCTGATCGTAATTATGCCCCTTCCAACAGCCTCATCGAAGCAAACCTACAGGCCCTGAACGACTCAGGTGTTCCAGGCACACCCGGCGTTGGCAACGCAGATGTGAATTTAAACCTGGTTGCTCAGATCAATCAAACTACGCTGTTATTCGAAATCAACGGGGTGGCGTACAAATCCCTCGAGACACTTGTGCTGCTACAGATTCTGGGTGGTGCTATTAGCCCTTCTCAATTGCTCCCGCAAGGCTCTGTGTATATCCTTCCTGTAAACAAAACGGTAGAAGTCTCGTTCCCAGGAGCTCTTCTCGCTGCTGCAGTAAGTCTGCTGCGACCTTCATATTGTCTTGCTGTTATGAAGTCACCCCTACAGCATCCCTTCCACCTGCATGGGGTACTAGTCCCGTTTCGATGACCTCCTTCTCATATTAACCCTTGTTGCATTATACAGCACAAGTTTGACGTCGTCCGAAGTGCAGGCATGACGGGATACAACTATGTGAATCCCGCTCGTCGTGACACTGTAAGCTCAGGCTCTCCTACAGATAACGTCACGATCCGATTCAAGACCGATAACCCCGGTCCATGGTTCCTTCATTGGTGAGAATTTCCCCCCTTTCCACGATACGAGAAAAGCCTTGTGCCTGACCAGACATACTTTCAAGTCATATCGATTGGCACCTCGATCAGTGAGATGTTTCCAATGAACGCGGTGCCTAATCACGATCCTACCAGAGGAATGGCAGTGATCTTCGCAGAGGACACTGGTGACGCGGCTGTGGCCGACCCTGTCAACGGTAATGTTCATTGATCAAGACCCGACTGATTCATTAAATCCCTCATGCAGCACAATGAGACAAGTTGTGCAGCATATATGACAACCTGCCACCGTCCGAACAATGAGGCACCAATCCAACCTTCCTGTCTGAACGAATTACAACAATAAAGGCAGAGTATTCCTTCAGGTAATATATGAAGTAATTACAGCAGTCGGTCCATCATACGTCCTCTATACAAGAGGTTAAGGCTCCATCTGTGTTGTGGGGTGAATTATGGAGGACTCTGTAACTATTTTGTAATACCAGTTCAATCATGGCAACATCATGCAGGCTTAGGGTCATTAAATATTCTGCAGAAGCCTATCCATAAAGTGAACACGTAGCAGTATCATATGTAGTCTAGGGTCTCGGACGGGAAAAGATAGTTTGTTACTCTCCGTACACTTTGAGAACTGTATAGCCAACGAGAGCACTGAGACTGATGACGAGGGCAAAGGCACCCACGATGTAGGTGGCCAGCTCCCATGGAAGCATATCTGGACCTGATGGATGGTTTTTGGCAGCCTCCGCCCGCTTTTCTTCCATCTTAACCACTGCCGTCCGTTTGTCCGATGGATTATAGGTGACACGGTTTCCTTCCAAGATGACGAAGGACGGGTAGTTTTGTTCACACCACAATTCAATCTAAATGCCGAAGTTGACAAGATCGACGTGACCAACATAAGGAACCTCATACCTTGCCACACATCACAGATATGCGGAGGAAGTTGGGATCTTGTGGCTTCGCCTTGGCATGGATCTTACGAGCATATTCCCGGAATAAAATGGCAACTTCTCTAGAGTTGGTAGACCGCATGATAAGCTAGAACGTCCATAAGCAGCGCGCAGTGCACAATGCGGGATAAGGAACATACGTCGGCAGCTTCCGCCTTTCTGATTTTTATGTTTCGCTGGAACATTTTAGGGTTCATGAAACAAAGAGCAAGAGTAGCCATAGCCATACACGCCGGTACGGCACAGAATACGAATACGCTTTGGTTCTTAAGCAGGCGAAGGTAGTCCAATGAATCGCACGCGTGTCGAAGAGCATCCACGATCATCCCGCTTTGTATCCACGTTGCATGTTCCACGTCGCCCTTTTCATAGATGTCTTTCATCTCCTCGAACCCGTACTTGGCCCAGATCTCCCTCGGCCAGAAAAACCGTCGTTGCTCGACATCCTCCCGGAAGTCACGAATGATGTTGGTCTTCTGTAGTAGAAGTCCCATAGAATTGGCGAGTTCCATTTGGTCGCAGAGCCACGAGGATTCCTTTCCAGAAGCAGCCCATATACGAGTGAGACCCTCACCGACGAGTCCAGCAACGTAATGACAGTAGAGGTCGTACTCGGCGACTGTCTCGAGGTATACGGTGCCTGTAGTAGCGGCCTTGTGAGCGTAGTCTGCCATACCAACTTCCATTTTTTGGCAGATGTCAAGGATGATCGTCTTGTACCTAAGGTACCAGAAGTGAGACGATGAACGTATGCGCACGTGGGAAAATACATACTGAGGTGCAAGACGGTTCACCTCCTCAACTACGGTATCATACTCGACTAGGAGTTGCCTATCCTTCTCATCGGGGCCATTGTCAGAGAAGGTCCAGCCAGGTGTCACAGTCTTTTGATGAAAGGCCCGAAGTATGGGTTGCTTGACTTCGTCGGGAATAGTCATGTCATCTTCAATGGTATCCAGACCCCGTAAGACCAAGTAGTAGATACAAATCTGGAAGAAAAAAAAGTTAGTCAAGTGTCCAAACGCACTACAATGCTGAGGCGTCAAGCTAGCCTGTCAAGGCATGGTGCAGATGACAGCGCACGCTAATTAGCGCGTAGAGAGCAACTCGACTTACCGTTCGTGCAAGGTCCCCTTCCAACTCCTTTATAACTGCAGCAAAACTTCTACTTGTCATATCCAGAAACTCCCAACAGCGACGCATAGACGACCGATCCCACCCGGAGGTGGGATGCTCCTGTTTGGCGGTTATGTCGCGTTTCTGTTCGTGGTACAGGTAGAACTGAACGAGAGTCCTAAACTCCGAAGGGTGGGTAAAGAGCAATACGAGTAACGAAGCGATCTTGCCCATGGCCGCAGGAAGAGGTAGGGACGGTGATGGTCGAGTCCGAAGGCGCTTCCGAGCAAGGAGCCGGCAAATGGAATGGTTTGACTAATTACCATAAAGAGTAAAGGGTATGGTAATGGACTTGCAATGGGCACAAGCTTACACTGCAGCACCATGGACGAAACCACCCGCCCTCCAGTGCGGTTGCAGGCCATCTCCTCTAAGCCATTGTCACTCAAAGACACCCAAGTTCACATAGACGAGTTCCTAAGTGACTTGAAAAGCCACAATGCGTTCGCAAAAGGCTTAGATTCTACCACTACCTCTCAACTGGAGAAACTCAGTAAGGCTCTCAGAGAAGAACGGGCTCGGGAACAGAAGGCGAGACGATAGGGGTATGATAACGGTAGGTTACGTCGACTCGTGTTTATCGTGTGCCAACCGCCTTGTTCCTTAGTTCTGTCTTTTGCGGCGCGGAGGGTTACCGGTGATTCCGCGGCCTTGTTCAAGATACTGTATAACACTCGTAGATGTCGAGTGTCACTTGACTTGTCTTGCGGGATATAAACCTGTCTTGAATATGGTGGCATTGCGACTTGCCATGGGAATTCATCGTCCATGCACTGCGTGCACGTCCACCTTGACCGATAGGTCCTCTTATATCATCAGAACTACTACGACATAAAAAATCAGCATCAGGTGTTAAAGAAAAAAAAGCTCGTCGCTCTTCTCCGAGATGCTCTCCCATGTCTTCATATCTGCAAAGCTTTGACGACGAGACTTCTAGTGCAGTAGTATTTCGAAAGGAAATTTTTTACATGTCGTGTACAAAATCTTGTTGATGTCTTCAGGTATGTAGGTTTAGACACTCAAGGCAGTAATAGTTGGCGGAAGTCTTTCCTGAAAGGTGAGTGTACTCACGACAGCAAGGTGGTGTGAGCTCCGAAGCTTCAACGCGCTCGGCTAAAGAAGGTTCCACTACAGCGCACCTGAAATAGCGAAGTCCGACTGACTCGACGGCTAAGCAATAGGTACTGGGAACTCAGCGGAATGCAAGCGAAAATAACTTTTCTGCGTCCCACGAGTTCGACGTTGAACGTTGACCTCACTGTCATATTCCATTCTCTACACCACGCGATCCCCTTGGAATAATTTCCGCCTTTCATTTGATCATTCTTGCTGTACCAGTTTAGGGCTCGCAAGCCGTGGGTCATGTCGGATGCCCTCGCTCACAAGGTGGTCATATCTGCATGTGTGTGCCAATGCAACTACGCGGGGTACAATTGATGGATATCCTTCACTAGCCGTTTCCTTAGGGATAATGGTTGTGGAATTCGCCTGGCTACTCCGAGATGAATTCAAATTCATTTGGCCGTGAGTTCTATCAGTCTAAAGATCTATCAAGCGACAAACCGCCATCCACAGGGGCATTCGCTTCCGCAACCCGTATCCCTTGGTGTACATTTTAACAAGGTATCTAGGTCTTGTTGGACAATGGTGAGGGGCTCGTGGATTCATTGCACTCCGGATGGTCTGACACTTCGCAAGCTTCAACCTATATTTCAACCTGCGGATTGCTTCCGGTGTCGCCACGTCACCCACCCTTTGCAGGATGTGGTTTAGATATCAAGCCATTACCATCCAAGTACTTCTAGCTGCCTTGGAAGTTGCCTTGATGCATCGGAGTATGTATTTTCTTGATCCGTAAACCAATGGCCTTACTGATCGGTGTCCAGTTTATGGATTATTCCTCAAGGATCACTGGATATTAGCTCTTTTGGTATTACTGGGAATCTCCCAGTTGGTTTCGATGTTCGTCAGCGCACGGCTAGCCATACCTCAACTACCGCACTTAGATACTTGCTACGTCGTCAAGCCCCATGCTTCAACTATATACTTTGGGTGAGTCCCCTGCTCGCCAGGCCCGTCACCCTGCCATCACTCTGACACGGAAAAACACAAGAGCTACGAGTATGACGACGAATCTAGCCATTCTGTTCATGATTTCCTGGAAGTACCTGCGTCTACCTGCCAAGTGGACACATAGCCCCTTTGGACGCATCCTGCTACGTGACTCTACTCTGTCTCTTGTCGCCATCTTAGGTAGGTCTTTCGTCCTAGAGCACCTGCTTTCTTACGGATTCTATGATGTAGTCTTACTTTTGGCCATGATACTTTCAAACTCTGGCGCGATACGGTTACCTATGAATGGTAACGTTTTGTACCAGTGCGTCTACCATCGTCTCCCTCTGTGTGCGCCTAATTCCAATATGCCCTGCCAGTTGGTTCTTTTGCACGATATGGATATCGGTCCGTCTAATCGACCTCTGCTGATGCCCCCTGACGACCGTTGCAGCTCGGCAGGCTAATCATCAATCATTCCAAGGTTGCTCAAGCAGACGAAGAAGAAAACGTGTTGACCCAGGTCGAAGCCAGCCAGACGAGCACTTGGATGTCAGCGGAGTCGAGCACTACTGGGCATACACCTACGGCAGACAACCATGCCATCGACCTTACTGGGGCGATTCATATTACCGACGCAGCCGACAAGCGATGGTCGGGATTGTCAAATGTGTTGGCGTCTCGTGTGGATAGACTAGAAGGACAGGAGTCGCCGCAAGTAGGAACCAAGGAGAAAGGGACATCCATGTCTCCAACATGTGGGGAGTTACGACATGTCGAAACTAAGGAGGAATGGATACCCATGTCTCCGATGCGCGAGGTGGAACATGAATGCAATGTATGACTAGTGCGGTTTGTGGATAACACGGGGCGCTTGGAGAATGATTAATCTTAATGACGCGGGGTTCCTCATATAAGAACTCGGTTGTTCCAAGTGCATTCATCTTTCCAGGTTTGACAGCATTCTCAACACAGCTAATCAATTGCTTGCGGTACTGTGAATAGACTCATTAATGAACCCTGGGCATTCCTTGTCCATCGCAGATCTTTTGACTGCCATCGTATTATGTATTTACAAGTTATGGTAACACGTCTGCCCAGTTTTCCTGGTGTAAGTGTCGCTTGCATGATATGTGAAGGGATACGAGGGTGAAATTTAACCCACCACAAAGTGGCTGTAGCTTACACCCTGACCGCAGAGTGCCACAGCCATTTCACACTGGTGTACTGCAATTTTCAACTGACAATAATACAGGGGATATCACTATATAAATCCCAAAATTTGGTCTAGTGTTGTGTCTTGACATCTTCAAGGCATTCACATCTCCATCAATGCCTGAGCTACCTTTCGTGCATTGGCTTTGAGTCCTTCTACCTGTAACTCCAAGTTGCGCATCTTTTGCCTTGCGTCGCGGAGTTCACTTTTAAGCCGGTTGACTTCTTCTTGCAGGGCGGTATTTACCTGCACAAAGTAGGGGTGTACTACTAAATAGCCATGAAAAAAAAATCTGACTATAACATACTTCATCAAGAGAGCGAACATGCTGAGGAACAGCTGGCGGCGACTCTAACGAGTCAGGGGAATTCATCCCCTGTGGCGAAGTGATGGAAGGAACGGGGGCGGACTTGGTAGCAGTGGGGGTCGCAGTTGGAGGAGAGTTGGTAATGGTTAATTCTGGTGCAGGTGCAGTTGATACTACCATAGATGCCACAGTCACAGGCGGAGGCCCACGTGAGGGAACGTTGTCGCTAGCGAAGACCACTCCATGCTCGAGGCTGACCAAATTCACTGGTGCTGTCTTTCCAGCAAAGAACTCAGCTGCTGTCAAGGACGGTTCTGAGGAAAGCGCAGGAGGGTATATGTCCGATTGAAAGGAGTCGGACTTGAGAGAGACAGAAAGTAATTGGAATCAGCGATGACCCTACAGTCAAAGGCTTCAATAGCTAACCTTTCTGGGCACGATAAATGCGATCGGTTCCACCCCACTGTTGGCAACCTTGAAAGCCCGGGCAATTTCGCATCCGGAGACGTCAAGTGCGCGTCTCGGAAGGAAGCACATGCCACGTTGGGGCTCCGCGGTCTTGTGCTCAGCCAGCGCGTAGAGCGTGTCTGACTCATATTCGTAGTACCGGATATTGCCATCGCTAACAAGAACACGTTAGCCTGAAGGTAGAAGGAGGGTGGACAAAGCGAACCCTTTACCAGCTACAACGTAACGCAATTGGTGAGAGATATCTCGAACATATCGTACTCCCACGTACCAAGGAATAATATTCCGTTATCGCTCCAGAAAGGCATCACAACCCCTGCACTCTGATCTAGCGTGATAGTTTTAACATTGGCAAGTCCTCCCGTCTCCCATATTCCAACTTGCCGATCACTCATCTTGCTAAAGCCAGTAGTGGCGATTCGATCACCGTCTCCCATCCAGACCACGCGTGCGCCCTTTATCCCACCATGACCATCCGTAATGCGTACCGGATCACCACTCGCACGTGCATCAAACAAACGAAGCTTTCTGTCACGACAAGTCGTAGCGACGGTCGATCCTGTCATATTGAAGGCAAGTGACTGGATCGTATCACCATGTCCAGTCAACGTAACCCGAGGTCGAGCTGGGTCTGCAAGATCCCATAATCTTACACAATAGTCCCCGGACGCAGTCGCAAGGACGTTTGCTGCTGTTGGGTGCCACAGCACTTGACCTACTTTGCGTGGACTCACTTCGACGCGCTCGACAGGGTCGAGATCGCGAGGTTCCCATCCGTCGGAAGTCCAGTCATCGAACAAGCCATCGGGTACCTTCCAAAGGAGGCAAGTTCCATCTTCAGAGGCGGAAGCAACAAGGGTATCGTTAGCTGGAGACCAAGCCGTATCGAGGACGGGAGCAGTGTGTGTCCGTGCAAGCGGGATGATGTCAGGGAGTTTGGAGGGAACGTCGTGGAGAGCTTGGCAGAATGGAGTGGGGACCGGAAGAATAGCAAATGCGCCACCACCGGACGCCGACCAGTTAATGCTGATGTAGCGCTAGGGAAGAGAACATTGAGTTTGTGGCCGGAGGACGTGTAACCATGCCACATAAAATGACGCACGGCAGACGCAGAGATGATATTCGTGTCCCAAGCGCTGTTGGATACTTTTACATTATCATATCCATACTCTCTCTTTCCTGCTTGGCCAAAGACGTGGCTAGGTTTCCACGCGAATAGCGTTGCCGCCAGACAAGTTGAGACGTGTGAGGGCGACTCATGTGACGATCGGATAGGTGATATGGACATACCGATACTTGGATGCACGTACGAATTTCGACATTGCCCGCAGATCCGTCGCGATTGAGTTGATAAGTGATGTACGGCCTGTAAGAGATAGTCAAGGGCAGACAGACGTGGAGTGTTGTGAATGTGTTGAGACAACCGCGCCGCAGCACCAACCGTCGTGACGCAAGCGACTATAATAATAAGCTTCGACTCGGATTTGAACAGACAGTAGTACAGCCCAGTTACATTCCGAGTGCTAGTTAAATAACCATCGTTCCATCTACGGTACTACAATCAACATTCAAGGGATGGTAAATACTACGAGGGTGAAAACAATGTAGCTGCTAGACTATGCTAAAAGAGTGCTAGAAGGATACAACTGCTTGGCGAGGTAAAAACCCCAGATGCTAGAGGACGACTAACGTATCGAAAGTGGACACAATATAATATGGGTTTAACATCAGTGTTGTTGTGTAGCATTGCACAGTTGCCACCAAGCCTCTGAAATGCAGTTTAGTGGTTGGACTTGTAGGTTTGGAAACGTCGAGGACGTACTTGGGGCTGTTTTACTCTCCTGAATCGCAGCTTCAGAAGGCGCTTCCGCCATGATGACAGCGAAGCCACTGATACAACAGTTAGAGCGTGATGGGGCGCAGTCAGAGGGCTCACGTACTTATGAAGGTGCCAATCGTTATGGCTATTGCAAAAAGCATGGTTTAGATTGGTCCCTAACAAAAAAGACTGCCTCACCAGTGGAAGAACCAAGGTCCAGGGTTGTCAGTGACGAAGCGGAACGTCACATTATCGTTGTTGGCCTGGAGGCCAAGTGATACCGTATCCCTCCGTAGGGGATTGACATAGTTGTACGAACTGTTACCGGATGCACGGACGACATCGAAGGCATGCTAGAAAACACCAGTCAGGCATTAATATGGTCATCGGGAGTGGAAACATGACTCACACCATGAAGATGAACAGGATGCTAAGGCGCTGGTTAGTTACAAGCAAATTACACGGTTAAACACCACTCACCGGACCTCCCAACGCTCCGCCCGTCGAAAGATCAGTTGCTGGCATACTGATCTCCACTGTCTTATTGAACGGCAAAACATAAACACTTCCGTTGGGAAGCAGTTGTGATGGATGGACCGCCCCACTGAGGATCTGTAAGAGTACCGGAAGCGATGGGTCAACGTAAGTCACGTTGTTAATCGTGTACTGGGCTTGTCCACCGCGTAGACCGGGAACGAGATTGATGTTGATGTCCGCTTTCCCAGGCTCGGGGATACCAGGTGCACCAGTATTGATGAGTGGATGGAGCGCGCTTTCATCGAATGGCAAGATATATGGTCCGTGCTGGGTTGTTGGGTCCTGGTCCGGGGCACCCTCGTACCTGAAGATAGCCGAACTTAGTCCTCCGTCGAACGTCTGGTTCGGGTGATTGGACAAGGCACGAATCCAGTAGTTGCCGACTGATTGGTTCGCAGTGACAACGACAGAATACCGCTGTCCAGCATAGACCGGTATCGAGTCGACAACGACCGGCTCGATCAAGTTTCCGTCCGCTTCAATGATGGTCATCGGGTGTCCATCGATGGTGAAATTGAACCATGGGTCGCAGGATGCGCCAACAAGCCTGAACCGGTAGCGTTTCCCCTGCGTGACGTTGACCACAGCGAGTGGAGAAGCTGGTCCGCCCGTGTAACGCCCAAGGCCGTTGATTAGGGTGGAATCCGGATTGAATGGACCAGTGTACATCTTCGGCGACAAAACATGGTACCTACGTATGCCGAAGGTCCGTAAGACTATGTGCGCAAGGGAAGATCTCCGAACGCACCAATCAGAAAGTACAATCACGGTAGTTTCTGTGACATGTTATATTGGATTATGGAAATTAAAGGGAATAGAGGACATACCGTCATCGACATCGTACATGTGAGCGAGAGGATCGTGCGGGTCGTAGATAACTAGCGGGCCCCTCAACCCATCGCAGTATTGTGCAGAGAGATGCGAGTGGTACCAAAATGTTCCGGCTTGTTGATTGACAACGAACGAATGTAAGAAGCTTCCGTTAGGCTGAATGGGACACTGGGTTACGAAAGCGGTCCCATCAGCCCAATTGGTCTGATGCTGGAAGATGCCGTGCCAATGCTAGAAGACACCCAATAACTGATCAAAGCTGCGAACCAAGCTGTAGCACACGTCGACTTACAATACTCGTAGATGTGTTCATAGAAGTATTGTAGAGCTGATTGATAACATTGATGCGAAAATGGTCCCCCTGCCATGCCGAGAAGTTCACGAAAAGTTGACAGCTTGCCAAAGAAGCCAACATACCTTTTGTGCAGCGATTAAGGGCCCGGGGAACGTTCCCCCAGCAAGGACAGCCCTTCAAATTCAACGGACTATCAGGCACTTCGACATCATATACAGAAGCACTCACGAGCGCGGGTAGCCGTCGGGCGCAATCACCTTATTTACAACCTCTAGATCTGTCACTGGGCCAAGAACGTTTGCGGAACGACGTTGCAGTGGCCCGATGACGGACGCCGCTGTCGACAAGTTGATAAAAAGAGATACAAGTATGAGAGTCGCCAAGGCTCGCCCAGAAACAGCCATGACGCCGAGTAACTCTCTGCAAGTGGTCAAAATATATTCCCGACCATCGCTCCCATTCTCCTGCTTTTAACTGCTGAGCCGGCGACATGGGGCTAGTGCGAAGACTCACATGGCTGTTTCATCCCAAAAGCGCGTACCTCAGTAACCACGCCGATTGGTCAGTTCTGCGGAATGAGGAAAGCCGATCCATAGCAACAAAAGAGGCCTGGCTATGGCTGTTGCACAGATGCGGAGGAAAGGTGAAACACTGACAGACAGCTGATCAAGTGCGGCAAATACTCACTAGGTATCATGTGCGCTGGCATGGATGACAGACAGGAGCAATTAGCACTCTACAGCATATGGGCGCGGAAGGCCACACAGACAATCACGCCTTAATCCCGTTAGAGTTAGAACGTAATTATAGCCTCCGTGCCAAGCCAAGCCACAGTGCCAAGTAACTTCCACCCAGCGGCGGTGTTGATGGATTATTAAAGTTATGGTTGAATCGGATAAGCAACCCGAAACACTCGCCGAAAGGTATATATCAAGAGGCTTTCGAAAAACCACATCATGAGAGCTGAGAGCTTGCCAAGTTCTCGAGGTAATTTTGGGCCGGAAGGTGGAGAAATTATGTATCTTTGTTTGTGTTAGAAAATTTGCAGTGATCCTAGTTCCTGACCTGGGAGTCCTTGCCCCACTCACACTGAGTTGCGCCTCGTGGCTGTGATCACCTCAAATGCCATCCGCCAATAAAAAATGTCCGAATAATATTGTTACATAGTGACGTACCATGACTCTGGTCACGAGAAACGGAGGCGGGCGGCGAATTCCGGACCCTCCAGGCAAGACCTACTCCACGGGCAAGACGGTAGAGTAATAAGAAAACAAAGTCTAGATGACAGCTTCCCCACCGACACATCCAAGCAGTGTAGCGTCAACGCTCCCACCCGTCATCTCGTCGAGCCATGTATCTAGTTCCTCGAACAATTTCATCACGGGACTACCATCTGCTTCCGACTTCTTCGCAGGCCACATTTGATTTTCTTGGATGCCGATGAAATTGACGTGGAGACCCCCGGATGAGGCATTTGTTACTCCCTCCTCAGTTGGAGCCAGCATCGGGTACTTGATCAGCAGCGAGACCTCCCAAGTGTCGGATCCGTAGAACGACGCTTCCTTGATATGATGCCGTACGAATTCGTCAGGTGGGTCGTTGTCCAATGTCCATTCAAGGACATGTGCATCAAAGGCGATGACTATTCCAGAACGTTTCAGTACTGCACCCGCACATCCATGCATGAGGTCGCACAAAAAAGTGCCCATACGGGGGGAAATGGGGATTACGGGAAACAAAGGACAGAACCGTACCTGTCCATATAATCCCAGGGTGGTCTATTTTGAGTGTCAACCGTCTTGTACCTGTAATGTCATTGACAGTGTCATTTATGGCGGTCACTGTGAACCGTTGTTGCGCCGGCACAGGAACACCGTACGTAGGATCAAGCGGCAGCTCAATTTGGTAGGGGGAAAGGACCTGCTTAGGAAAAAAATGATAATTGCATGGTGCGTCCATCGTATGCGATTATTGCCATCGATGAGTACCACCACCTGACGGACGAAGGCGGTATGCTGGAAGGGAAGCTCACCGTTGAGAATGGATACAGAATATCCCAATCACCATTATAATCATCCATAATCACACTTTTCGGAGGGATACCTTGCGCGCCGAACCTGTCCGCCATCGCATGGACAAGGCTATCGAAACCAGGTGCACCATCCGCTGCGGCAATATGGAGGTGTTTATCTCCGACCATCATCTAAAACGCAGGCATCATCAGTCAGTTACGCGGTGCCAGCTCACAGCAACCATCGGCAACAAATTCAAAAGTATGTTAGAGATATTTTATTTCATCGCACTGCCAATCGTCGATAAATAGGGCACAGTAGGAATGCTGAGCCCCGGTCTCCAGGAACATGCGACACGCACGACACAGGCCAACTTCCATAAAAGGAAAGATAGGGTACGTGACTTGCCATTCACCTAGGTGAAGGGACAAGGCGGTAGCAGGAAAGTCATCAAAAACGTGAATATAAGGGTACCACCACCGCCATCGGTGCAGCACTGTCACCAGCGAGGCGCAGATAGACCGTAAAGGTAGGCACCCGCGGTGGGTTTAGCGTAGGCGGCAAATAAAATGAATAGCGCAGAAGATCACACAACTCACATTTTCTTTATGTACCACAAATAACCGCCTCTGATGCATTCGATCGAAAGGATTCTGTGCGTAAAAGAATGCCATGGCAAGACCGAGGCTAAGGATGGCCATCCATAGTATTTGCCGAAGGAAACGCGGCCCGAACCGGTGTACGAATGCTGGCATGAAGGAGACACAAAACGCACCGAGAATGGAGACGATGGAGGCGATGATGAACTCGGCCGGAGCATCTCTGCCGATACGGCCGGTCTACGCGCATGTGCAGTGCGTGGCATAAAGTAGACGTAGAAGGACAGATGAAATCGTGAGCGTTCGATGGTCCCCTTTATCGGAGCACTGGTCAATTGGGGGACGTACCAACGGAACGAATACGATCAATGACACGGCCAACAACTGCACTCCCGCCGTCAGAGGTATAAGCATCACGATCACGTATGACCACAGCGAAACCTCTTGGTCGCCTGTTCCCACTTGACCTGGCATACCATATCCACTACTGTTACGTGCGTCGTTCGCGATGGGTTTGTTCCCGTTGATGGACGAAGACGATGTTCGTAATGCCAAGTGGGCCGTGTCCACGCACATCGCTACGAAGAACCCGATAGCGCCCAGGAACAGAGCAGAACTGGATCCGATATTAAGAAGTTGACCAAAAGCAGCCAAGAAAGACTGGAAGAGGAGCAGAGCCATAAAGATCGGACGTTCCATGGAGGGCTTCCCAGGTCCACTAAATGGCAGTTGTGCGATCAACATCCCTATCTTCACCATCAGCAGGGTTGTCGCAGGCGAGAAAAACTAGGGGTCCAAAAAGCACACGCACCGCAAATGGCTGCTGGTGCATAAAGAAGGAGAGGATGATATTCCACTTTGAACCAGCTCAATGGTTTCTTCAACACGTACTTCATCAAGAACGCAACCGCATTTGCTGCCAAAAGAGCACCCGCCAACGCAGCTAACACTGCTTTGAACCCTGCTCCGACTTTCTGTACCCGTGCCATACGCCACAACGCAAGCGATGCGATGAACAACGTCACGTACATGATCTTGGCAGTCGTGAAAGAGTAGATGAAAAACCAGTGAAGACTGCTGAAGAATACGGTACGTGGGCGGGCGTCGAAGCCTTTAGCGAGACTGGGGATGGGGGAGTCGCTGGAGGAGAGGTAACGAAGGAGAGCGAGGGTGTTGTCAGCCATATGTTGCGCTACGCCGGGTTGGATGTTCTCGACAACGTCCTAGTCGGAAGATGACGTCTACGATCGGCGGTGGTAGAAGGTCAAGGTACGTACCCCTCGCATGTGATACATGTAACTGTTCCCGACGACTGCCATCTGCAGATGAATATGGGTGTCACGGAATGTCGAAGATAGGGAAGGGGGTACGCACGTCCAAACCGGTCACATTGAGGTATTGTTCGAACTGCCGGAAGTCGGTGCTAGACAGTGATCCATTAGCCGAGGACGACGCAGGGCTGAACCAAACGCACTCTGAGAGAAGAATTCCCGAACTGAATATTTCGTTTGCATATATGGTACCGTAGGGCCTGCAGAGATGGTCAAATCGCGACACGTAGGGTCAAATGAACCGAGGAAGAACCTAGGGACATGGGAGTATGCCTCGATCATCTGCTCCGAGGTGGCTTGGAAGAGCAGTTCGGGACCTGTGGTTCCAGCGGCTATATAGGTGGGATCGTACGATGGATCGGGTCGTATGCAGACGGAAATACGTACCCTCGAGATTAATAGCAGCTCTCACACTGCACGGTAACAAGAGTGAGACGTCGATAATAGGAATGACAGAAGACGAACGTGGGTGCCGTTTCGTGCTGGGTCGCGTACAGGTGGGAACCATCTTGGAGAGACTCTTCCGCGTTGTTGAATACTGCCGAATGGCATTAACACCAAGCCACGGTGACAACTCAAATGACGGGAGCAAACCCACGGAATATGATGGCATGGGTTGGTTCCCACCCTGGGGTTTCTATTAGTGTTCGTGCACATTCGAGCATGACTCCCACGGCGAGAGCGTCGTCTGCTGCGCCGGGGCTCGGTAGGGTGCTGTCGAGATGAGCGTTGACGAGGACTGCGTCGGATTTCGAGTGTTCTGTACCATCAGATACTCGGAGGATGATGTTGGAGAGATCGACGTATGTTTTGTACAGACGTGTCGACATCATATCGAACCTTTCGTAGTCGAGCGAGAAAAGTGAAGGGTAAGGTAAGCTCCAGAAGAAAGGAGTCGCTGCCAGGAGACTCACCGATGATTCCCGCTACCGTGTTGTCTCCACACATTGCATTCTAGCTTTCTACCAGGCTCTTTCTCTACGACTCTACGACAGAGTTGCTCGATTTCCTGGACTTTATGGTACCACCACGCGTCAGCCTGCGCGTGTTGGCGTGTTCCAGGGGTACGATAGCCGATATCTTCTGAGAGGTATTTGGCATAGGAAAGGATCGTTGATTCTGAGGGGTGGGGGAGAGAAGTGATGGGGTCGTAACTATAGACGTGGGTAGGTCAGTGCTATGCAGGTGCAAACGGGGAAGAGGGAAGACTTGCGGGTGGACGTTTGGGGGTGGTAGAACTGAAGAGACTTAGTAGCATGCCCTGACAGCCAGCTGGAGGTCGCACTCACGGAATTGATGGTAGAGGGTGTACAGAGGTGCGCCGAGAAAGATGGGCGCCAGGACGAGCATGGTCCGTGCGGGTCCCCATTTTGCAGAGCGGTTCACGCCCATCTTGTCAGTTGTCGGTGGGGTATTCAGAGCAACTTTCCAAGGGTAAAACCGGTGGACTCGTTCAGTTTGACACCTGGCGCCGGTCCCGTTTATTGCTGCGCACGCACACACACACGCACACACGCCCCGGCAAGCACTGACAAGCGCAGACCTCAACTACTTGCTATGATGAAACGCGCTAGCAACAGTTCGACGCCCAAAATTCATCATCAGACCCCGCGCATCCCGTGCCAGAACAACGGGAACGCCATCTACACGTCGATCTCGTACACCAGCCATACCCACACCACTACCACCACTACACTCATCTGAACATGACGACCACAACGTCATCATGGAGGTCGAGTCGCATGTACGCACAAAGCTAGAAGACCCGGAGGACGTGTTGGATGAAGATGAGGATGACATTCAGGAGGGTGAAGGTGAGGCTGAGGCCGACGACGGAGAGGAGGGAAGTACTGCCGGGGACGAACAGGCCGAGGGTGTGCTATCTCTTCCGCGTGGTAGAGGCAGGCCGCGTGGTCGTGGCCGAGGTACCACAGTAACGGCTCCCATACGTGCACGCGGTCGAGGGAGGGGACGAGGAAGGGGAAGAGGTCGAGGAAGGAGTACGACAGGCCACGGCCAAGACGGAGAAGGCGACGCCGACGGCGAAGAAGGGGGTCACGAGGACGGTCGTCCGTGGCGTAGAATTGGTGACAGAATACATTACATCGAAGGGGACGAATTTGCCACAGAGTCAGACGACAAAGGCGACCAAAAGATCGACGCAGACGGGAATTTACTAGGTGGTGAGTGGTAGTCTCGACTTCCTCCCCTCATTTGTTAATCATTTGTGTAGGCCGACGGTTCAAATGCAGCACCTTCATCCTTCCAGGTCGACATCCTTCACGGCAGTACATGCTCGCCATCGACGCAGCTCGTTCCTCAGGATTCAGAGACTCCTTATATTACTTCCGCAAAAACCCACTTGCTCTCAAACTACTCGCCACTCAACCTGAAAAAGAGTTCCTCATACAACTTGGGAAGCTCGGCGCTCACTTGAAAACGCGAAGCGTGACCCTTGTCACCGCGCGGAGTGCCTACAAACTGCATGGGGCCAAAGTGATCATCGGTATGTCAATTTCCCTCTTCAGACCCCCATCTCACCCTATCTTTGGTAGACGGACGATGGGTGACGGATGACTACTACGAAGATCGTGCACTCGAAGACATCACCTCCAAGGGTCTCACACCCGGTTCACTCGTGGGCGAATTACCCGATCCACTAGCAACATCCCAAAGCGTTCTCCAATCCACTAGCACCGTACCTAACCAATTTTCGTCTGGGGTCTCGCATGGCATCTATCGTGCAGGGGGACCCACGACACTGTTCGGAGGGGCAGGATTAGGGCCGTTCAGTGACGGTCCGCATAGTGCGGTCAGGAAGAGTTTGTTGGCGAGAGAGGGCTTGTCGGTTGAAAATTGGATGTGGGAAGGTGCAAGACGAGTGTGTGACGCAACGGTAGAGTATGGAAGGATGAGGAGGGAAGCAAGGGTCCCGTATGGAGGCGTGTTGGAGAATACGGATTCCAAGGTGACAGAGAAAGACAAGGAAGGAGAGGGGAAGCGAAGCGGCGATTTTCCCATGGGAGTATACGAACCACACACAGGTATCGTGCATTGTAAGTCCATTCCTTCAACTTCCTCTTCGTCCAATGACAGCGTGTTCGTCGCCTAGACCGTGCAGATACACAATCTACGCGGTGTCGTTGGGAACAGCTCGAAACACGTCGCGTATTGGGAGGAACAAAAGTGGGAAATGGGGCGTGGGCGTTGGCATGGGTGGATACTTGTTTGGAGTCGCCACATTTAAGCAAGAGCACGACATGAGCGTGTCCAATGCACGTAGAGTAGGGTTCGTGAGGTCATAGTTTGCAGTGAAGTTTTACAGGGGTCACCAACCCTAGTGAAAAGTAGCCTCATCTATATATGCATAGGTATAGGTATGAGTCACTTTTTAAGGGCTGAAAACCAAGAAGGTGGCTGCACCTCTTATATGTTTGAAATGGGCACTCTGGAAAATATATCCCCTTCATTTGTCACAGTATATTAGCATTCATGATTGCAAAAACCTTGGACATGTGATAATTACTTGTAATGGATTTTTAATAGCACAAGGTGTCAAGGTCAGGCCTTCTCCAAGGCTGAAAGGAATACCCAAGGGTCGGGATTACCTAATTAAGCAAGTCCAATGATGGGCCAACATGATAGGGGCTAGGTCCACATCAGCAAACCACAAAGTTACTGTAGCTTGCTGTACAGCCACCCACAGCCACCCACAGGTGCCACAGTGCTACAGCAAGGTCCCTGGCTGTACAGTGACCAAAAACATTGAAAATACTGCATTTGAGAGTACAAAAATATTTTTATTAGGATCCCTTAGTGCCTAACAGTTGGTTTATGACATTAATACAGTTATATAAGTTGTATTTAAAGCAGTATTATATGTGCAAATGTGGCCTGTACCACTGTGTGACACTGTAGTGGCTGTCACACTGTTCCAAAAAAGGTGGTTTGCTGATGCATGCAATACCATCCAGTCAATCAATGGATTGAAGCAGGTGAGCCAGTTGTGTCCTAGGACCAGCAAACAGGAGGAATTAAATGAAGTAACAAAAAAGGAAACAGAAGTGACATCACCAGATGGAAAGCAGACAGAAAGATCTACTACTTTGGTGATGACAGCATCTGTACTACCATCAAAGAGTCAAAGCAGGATTGGAGGAGAAACAGACTTTTTGGGAACAGAGTACTTTTCTACTAACATCAGATCTACAAAACAATAAGAAGAACCAGAGTTCATCAGGAAAAACTGACAGTGCAATAGTGCATGAATATTAAATATATAGTGAACTTGGGAAGTGCTGCTGGGAGCAGTGACCACCTTGCTTGGTTGAGTTCAGCATCTGTTGAATGCACCATGCAATCAGCAGCATCAGTCACCATACAAAAACACACTCAGCAAATCTATTGCACATAAGTGATGCTATGTAATGTAATAGAAAGTTAGTGTCCCAGGCATGCGACATAGTGTCCAGAGAGACGAGGTCAGAAGCTGGTTGCCCAGATAAAATCAATGCTAGTCCAAATGGGTGAGCTCAGGTACACGACACACATGCTATGTGCCTAAACAGTCCAGACCTGCAGCACAAGGAAGACACTATGTGAATCAACTGTAAGCATTGCCATGTAATGTAACAGAAAGTTAGTGTCCCAGGCACACAAGTTATATGACTGAAGAGTCCAGACATGGCACAAGGAAAAGGGTTAATGCACACCAAGAATATGAGCTATATAAGTGTCATGCAAGCAAATCAAACAGAGATGTGTTTCTTAGCTGGTGTCTCATCCACATCCAGATGTAGAGGGATCTTTCTCTTCTGCCCAGTGCCTGATGGGCCCAGCAGTGGCCCCAGCAAGTGGATCAACTGAATCTGAGCTCCGTAGACATTGCATTTGAGAGCAACAAGCAGCCAGTGTGACAAGGTGAAGTGCACCTCAGCAAGTGCACCCTGTAAGCAACATTGATATGCAGACAGTGTACAGTGACTCCAAAAACCCTTTCCATGTTTGCCTTATTTTCAGTGCATGCAGTGTACTGCCAGACACATGGAGAATCACACTAGGCTTTGGTGGAGTCATAAATAGTACATAGTCCTGGCTGCAATTTGGCTCCTAGGTCATGTGATTTCATTTACATGGTCTGGAGATATGGCCATTTTAAAACAGCATGGCCATGGAAAGGGTTTTTTCACTTTTGAATTTACAAGGGTATTTGGATATTATCAGTACTTGGTATATCCACCTTTTGCTCTAAGCACTGCCTCAACCCATCTAGGCATGCTTTCAATTAGTTTCTGACACTCCTCCACTGAAATCCCCTCCCACTCCACCTGAACTCTCTCCCATAGCTCATGAATCCCATTAGGGGGGGTTTCATACCCTGCTAGCCTTCTTTTCAGGCAACCCCAGAGATGTTCAATGGGATTGAGGTCAGGAGACTGTGCAGGCCATACCATGGTCCCAAACTCCTGCTCTTCTAGCCAATCTCTAACCTTTTTGCAAGTATGCTTGGGATCATTGTCTTGCTGAAAGATTGTATCAGATGGATTGAGACCATAATGCTCCAATGTTTGTTGAAGCTCATCCTTCAAAATCTGAAGGTAAAGGTCCCCATCCATCCTACCATCAATCTTTGTAGCATAGCCAACACCATCCCAAGTCATACACCCCCACATCATCAAGGAACCCCCTCCAAACTTGAGAGTTCCTTGTACCAGCCTATCATTAAGTCCCTCCCCAGCCTTTTTCCAAGCCCACTTGCATCCATCTGACCCTAGCTGATTAATTTTGGTCTCATCAGACCATACAACCCTCTTCCAGTCCTCTATAGTCCAGTCCTTGTGGGTATAAGCAAAATCCAAGTGAGCCTTGCAATGTCTGGCTGAGAGAATAGGATGTTTGGTCTTGACTACAGACTTCATACCAGATTTTTTCAAGTGATGATGAACAGTATTAGCATAGAGAGGCTGGTTGATGATGTTTCCAAGGGCTTTGGTGACTTGAACTGCATTTTCAGCCTTGCCAGAGGTAATAAGATGTTGAGCATGGTGAATATTGGCAGGGGAAAGCTTAGAAGGACAGCCTCCAAGGGCCTTAGGAAGGCTAGAATGCCTCTTAGAATGAAGTTTGGATATAGTAGAGGGGCTGACACCAATTTGCTTGGCAATAGCTTCACCAGAATGGCCAGAGTCAAGTAAAGAGAGAATGGTGCTTTGCTGAGTAAGAGAAAGGGGTCTGACCATAATGGTGGTTGGGAACAAAGAGGTATTTGATTTTTTTTAAACTCAGACATATTGTTTACACATGTATCTTTGTTTGTATCACCAAACAATAGCAATTATTGGACATTTTGAATAAGATCTTAGTTACCAATTCAAAAGTGAAAAAACCCTTTCCATGGACATGCTGTTTTAAAATGGCCATATCTCCAGACTGTGTGAATGAAATCACATGACCTAGGAGCCAAAATGCAGCCAGGACTATGTACTATTTATGACTCCACCAAAGCTTAGTGTGATTCTCCATGTGTCTGGCAGTACACTGCATGCACTGAAAATAGGGCAAACATGGACAGGGTTTTTGGAGTCACTGTAGGAAAAGAAATAGAACTGTTGGGGATGGGTAGAGATGACCTGAAGGGGGAGAACTTCCAGAGGGGCTTCTATAGCCTGGAGAAGGAAACTGTCTGAGAAATGTCTGAAGCTGTCTGGGGCTGTCTGAACACTGAAGAAGGCCACATGCAACCTTCTCGAACTCGAAACTTGAAACTCTCACTCGTAACTCATTGTTTGTAAGTAGTTACAGTGGAATGGGATGGGAGTGCGCAGGCTTACTTAAGCCACATCATGTGTCTACTCTTGAAGCTAAGTAAAGTCTAAAGTAAATGAACAGAAATCAAAGTAAAAGAAAGGAAAAACAATAAAGTAAAAGTAAAAGTAAAAACTATAAAATAAAAGGAATATCCTAGTGGGGAGTACTCACTCCCTACAATGGTCTAATCAGGTCACCTGTGAGATCATATGCAGGCAAAGGTAGAATACAATGTGTGGATTTTAATGCAAGCAACTCCAGATGATTCTTTTTCCTCGTCAGAGGCCATAATTCAAAAGAAAAGGGATCTGGGAGCAGATCATGCATCAGAGAGAGGATTTCAAGCATAACCATTGAAAGTGAACCCATGGAAGATGTCACAGGCATTGAAACCTCCTCATTATCAACTGTGGCAGAGTCCAGAGTCTGTGTCAGAACACAGGCATCAGACCATGCAATACACAAGTGGACAGATATACCTCAAACAATTTGTGTCACAGCTTGAAATGTGTGGGGCCCATGTTATTACAGGAGAAAAAACTTTGGCCACTGGAATAACCAGGGGTGACACATTTATCTGTCAACACTTGCTGTTGGAACTTTGTGCTTCTGAGTGCAGTGAGACCTGCTTACATAATATTACCATACTCATCTGCCACTTCTTTTTTCCTTATGCCTCAGACTTCATCCTGACTTGAAGACTGAGGTAATGTAGTTCCTACTCTACTATAGCCTATTTCCACTTATCCTTTGGGTATTTCACACTCTTAGGTTGGTTAATAGAACATAGACTTCATCCTGACTCGAAGACTGAGTTCACACTCTTAGGTTCATAAAGTATCACCTCCACAAACATCCTTCAAAAGGTTATGAGCCCTGCTCATGCATAACTAAAAACCAAGAGTACACCAGTTATAGTCTAAGCCTACAGAGATGTCCAACCCATCAGCTTCTACAGTGCCCACTTCCACACCCTCTACTATCTCATCAGTGAAAGCAAAGCAGGCCTCAAGTCACCTCTATGACATCCCATCACTAGAAGATGATGGCTCGAACTTCCAGACATGGAAGGTCAGGATCTGTATGATACTCGATGTATGAGACCTGTGGGAGGTTGTCAGAGGAAACATGACTACTGTGCCAGACCTGAAAACTGACCCCATCAGCCATGCCAACTGGATGATCAGAGACAAGGAAGTGTGTGCCCAAATCATTCTGACTCTGAAGGATGAACCCTTAACAGGAGTTCTACATGCACCAACAGCAACAGAAATCAGGAAAAAGTTATGTCAGCAGTATGAAGGGCACAGCAAGCAGACCATAGCCTATCTCATAGGCAAGCTCTTCCATGGGACACTCTCGGAGGACAGTCCAATGCAAAACCAGCTTAATGCTATGTGGCAAAAAGCATGCATACTAAAGTTGCTTGGTCAATCCCTTGATGACTCCCTTGTAGCAATAGCCATGGTAATCTCCTTACCACCCTCCTATGCAACACTCTGCACCATTTTGATGTCCTTGAATGACAAGCTTTCCATTGACTCTGTGATATCACAAGTGCTAATTGAGGAGAAGTTGTGACAGCTTGCCTCTGGTGGGCAAAGCACACTCGTCACACACACATCTGCACATCCAAAGTCAAATGCAAAAGATGACAAGAGAAAATTGAAATGCAGGTACTGTAAAAAGAAGGGACATGGTGAAGATGAATGTTGTAAGAAGAAAGCTGATGAGGCTGGAACTAACACAACATGCAAACACAAGGGAAGATCAGGAGATAAGGAGAAAGATGAACACTCAGCAAACTTCACTCAAATATCCTCCATGCACAACATGCCACTACACCTCTTCATAGCAAATACACACAGCAACATCCCTCACACACACTGGATACTAGACTCCAGAGCCTCTGCACACATGTGCTGTCAACACAGTTGGTTTCACCACATACAAACAGCTTGTACCTACACAGCCAATCACAGTTGGAAATGGAAACACTGTGTACACAGTTGGAGTCGGCCAAATAGTTCTTGATACAGAACTGGGGAACAAGGGAGAAGGCCATGTCATCCTACATGATGTCTACTATGTGCCAAACCTCACCTCAAATCTGCTCTCAATTGCATGCCTTGCCAGCCAAGGAATAACGACTACCTTCAAATGGAACAAGTGCAGCTTAACTGCCAGACAGACAACTGTTGGAGTTGCTTATCAGCATGACACTCTGTACAAGCTCGCTGCCAGAACATGCACTCAACAGCCCATCATGCACACATCATATAGCCCTCTTGTGGCCCACATACAATGTTCAAGCATAGCATGCCAACCAAATTATGAAGGGAGACCACCAAATGAGACTAACCCATCTACATCCTATTCTGACAACTCCTGTGTGCTCAATCAGCCCTACTCAGCTATGAGCAAAGACCTACAAGTGGTATCTCAGATGCACCCCTGGCTAAATGACAAGAGGCCTGGCCTGACAGAACAAGCTTTCTCCCAGGCTGAAATCAGCACCAGCAAAGGTCCTAGGTTCCTCATTACCAAAGGCAGTGGTGAATATGGCTCAATGGAGTCAAAACATCCACCTCACATACAAGGGGAACCACTATGAGAAGCCCAAGGCAAGAATGCAAAGCAATGTAGCCAAATGCACCACCTGCATGTATGCTCTGCCTGACAAGCTCCAGGGGCACAACATAATACACACAGGTTGAACCATCCATCTATGAAACAATTCAACAATTGATCAAGCACCAAATGAGGTTGTTACTGGAGAAACATGGTCAGTGATCTGCTCACAAATGATCACACACTCTGCACACATACCTATGTCTGAACCTCAACTCCCTACTGCTGCCACATCACTCAAGGACACACAGACTGCATTAATGAGGACTTCACATGCATTCAAATGCGTGTACAGTCAAAACCGGGACACTTTGACCCTAGCACCTGGTATCCAAGTCCCAAAAAGTGATACTACAGACCCTGTACAAGTGATAGCAAGTGCACCACCTGTAAACACTCAGGATATGACCAGTGAAGCAGAGCCAACACCTGCACACTCACTGGTTACCCCTGCAGCTGCAGATGCAGGCAGCATGCACACAGAAATGGACCAAATGACCCCAGATCTTAAATTGGGCACTCAAAACATTGAGGGGGGACACAGGAATGTCCAACACCACCCAAATGAGCCACCTGTTGATTACAATCAGCCTCCGATGCCATCCAACGAGCCTGAGAAGTGCTCAGCACATTTTGAGGCTCTTGCCTCAAAATTTGAACAAACAGTGGTCCTAGACTCACCTACCAGTCCATCAGAACATTCTCTGCACCCACTCTGAAGCCAGAGAATAGATACAATGCCTGAAATGAGTGAGCTCTCACCTGCAAATGCCCTATCTGTCAAAACTGGCACTCAAGCAGCAAAAGTCTCTCTATCTCAGCCAAAATGACTGCAATCCTGAAAGAAACAGTGTCAGAGTGATATTATGGACCCACAGCCATGGAACAAGAGATGACACAAGTGGAGGGGCATGGTGACAGGGGTAGGAGGAAAATGAGCCCATCATGAGGCTGTGGTGTTGCATCACAACAGTCAACAATGGGCTGCTTACAAATCATGCATGCACACAACAAACCCTGAGGAAATCAACAAGGCTACTCAATGCTTTAATGGCACACCCTGGTGTCACTGCCAGTGCAATTTTATGTCTGTTTTATAGCTACAACAAAGATGGCTAACACAGTATGATTTATTTTTCAACTGGAAACTCACTGAGGGAGTGTGTTGGAACTTTGTGCTTCTGAGTGCAGTGAGACCTGCTTACATAATATTACCATACTCAGTCTGCCACTTCTTTTTTCCTTATGCCTCAGACTTCATCCTGACTTGAAGACTGAGGTAATGTAGTTCCTACTCTACTATAGCCTATTTCCACTTATCCTTTGGGTAGTTCACACTCTTAGGTTCATAAAGTATCACCTCCTGCAAACATCCTTCAAAACTTGCAACATTTCCAGAGCAACCACAAAGTCAGAGTTGACAGGCTCAAATCCCAGATTTGACACAGTGCAAGAGGGTTTGACATCCCAAAATCTCCTTCCAAATGGTGCTGGGTCCACAATAGCCACCATCAGAAGTGAGCCAAAAGTCATCATGGTCGATGTGGACAATGGCACACAAGACAGCAGCATCAACAGGAGGCGATAAAGGAGACTTGCCAGAGTGATCCAGGTTTGCAGCATTCTCGCTGACAGATGGCACAGTAGCCTGTGGCCTCAGTTGCCTCGGAGGCTCCATGTGGATTATAAGATAGGACATGCCCACAACCATCTTGCACCAGTGCAGGTTTGCAGCGATGGCAGGATCAGCAAGGTAGCCCCAATGCCAGCAAATGGTTGTGAGTGTTGATAGCATGGGTAACAACAGAGACAGTTGGTGCTGCCATCATCACAGCTAAGATAGAACTGCCAGCCATGAGCACTTATAAGCCTAGTGGATACAGGAGCAGCATACCCCATCTTTATTTATCACCCCAAGCCAAGCAAACCAGACTGCTACAGGGGATCTCAGGAGAAGATAAACCTTGCCAGCTGTCCAAGCAATGCCCTAATGCCCCTGGGTTTGAGATCAATGTAGTATAAAAATGATCAGCATACTGTGAAGGAATGCATGGAGAGGAGTCCAATGAAACTAAGTATGTACCCTCAAAAAAGCAGGCCCCACCAGATGCCATTGGCAAATGAGGCAGGCACTAGCAAGATGACATGCAGCACCTACACAGTATTGGTCATGCTCATGGGCAAAACCATTGGACTGCACAGAATGAACATATGTCCAGATACAATGCAAGGATTTGACATACTGCTCCATGAAAGTGCCTTCACCATGAACACACAGATCTCCTTTGTACAGGTGCAGATAGCATGCTCAATGTTTCATGTCTTCTTCGACCAACATTACCATGAACATGACTGCCAAAATGCAGTGTACATCTTTGTGGCTGTGGGCAAGAATGGGTGAGCGGTCAACATGTGCCCAGAGGATGAGATGCCTACCATTTTGGAGGCATACAGGCAGTGCATTTGTTTCCAGTGTACCAAGCTGTATCATAAAGCAAGACCAGGGTATCTGCCTCAAAACAAAAACTCTATGTCAAAACTCAAAAAATGTGAACTCAACAATGAAAGAGACCATAAAAACAAAGAAAACCAATCAGAAGGGGTACCAACCCTGCAGGAGAGGGTGCCAGAGTGGTGCCGAGGGGCAACAAGGGGACTCGAGAGAGTGGCTTTGAAGGCAAGAGTGACCTCGAGCCTGGACAGGCCTCAGGAAGGCAACTTGAGGGGGAAGGAGAACTGTGCAAGGGGGAAACAGACCTTCAAGAGGCTCTGATGAGCCTCAGGACTTGACTCAGGGGTGGGACTGGGCTCGAAGGGGCAGAAGGGACTTGAGAGGAGGATATGAGCCTTCAAGAGGCAGTGATGAGCCTCAGGATTTGACTCAGGCCTGGTTCAAAGCTTCAAAGCTTCCCATTGAGGGTCCAGGAGGTTCTCGAAGGTGACTGGACTGCTCTCAAGGGGGATGCAGGGACTCTCAAACTCAAAAGGCACTCCAGGGTAGTCTTGGGATCAACTCGAGAGCAGACGAGGGGTGGTGTCAACTCAGAGCTCGAAGGGGGAGGCTTCACTATCAAAGTCACAGCCTCATGAAGGAGGAATGAGGTTCTGTGGGGGCTCAAGATCCAAGGGTGGCTTCAACAGAGTCCTTGAAGTGGTTTTGAGGCAGGGGGAACAAACCTTCAAGCACTCTAACAACCTACTGAGTGCACACATGACTGCCAATCCTCTCTCAAGCTATGAAGCAAGTGTGAAGCTAAGTCACCAGCCTGCTATCCAGGACACACCACTGTGGCTGAGCCACAGTGTGCCATGAGCCTGCATAAGTGACTCAGTGAGGAGATGAGCTGCTTGAAGCAAGCTTGGGGGAGGGAGGGGGTTCTTCGAAGTTTGAGGGGATGCCTCAAAAGGGGAATGAGGGGGGGAGCTTCACGCTCGAGTGCACCTCTCCCTGGGAGCATCTTCTAGAATGAGACTGAGAGTACTCCACAGGGGTATCCCAAGAGTAAGAACTGAACAGATAAAACCAATATATATTTCATGAAGGTGAATCTGAAAACAGCCTCAAAGGGGCAAATAAAGGGTCAGGGTTGCCTCAATGTGACCTCGATCATCTAGAGGGAAGCTGGGGGGGAGTTCTTGTACATGGAATGAACAGGGAGGGTGTAGGGGTCTTGTATACATGTCATGAAGTGGTTTTGACCACTGAAAACCAAATTTAGTCACCACAGTGTGACTCGAAGCATCTGGGATACATCTATGAATGAACATGGTGCACATCTAAGGGAAGTGTCTATGTCCCAATTGTGTCTTCGAGAAGGCTTGGAATGCATCTGGGATATGTTACGAAGAGGGTGTGTCTAGAATATGTTATGAATGCATCTCGGTAGGTCTCAGAAAGCATCTCGAATACGTTAAGAATGAAGCAGGTTTGTATTTGTTGTTATGTTAACAAAGTCTTCAGCACATCCTGACATAGTGATGCAAAGTTTTATTGTTTTATTTAGATAGTGATAAGTTTTGTTTTTATAGTGTCGAGCCAGAGCTCATAACCTGTGGGTTGTGAGCTTGATCATGAGAGTAATTGATAAGATATTGATTGTATTGTTCACCCTATCTATTTGGGCTTATATACTATGTGAGAATATTATTCTAGAATAGTCTACTGTAATGGAGAATGTTCAACTACCTTAGAGTCCCTTGTATGGGATGCCAGTATCTACTCCACAATACCAACACATTATATCTGTCTGGACTTGGAATTGGATCAAGTTCCCCTGACCTCAGAAGACCTGGAAGTGACTGTGGACATTGACAGCCTCATGTGGGTGACTTGTGACCTTTGGTTTCACACACCACTGGCCATTTATCTTGGTCCAATTCTGGAGGCAAGGGCCCTCATGTGGAAGAACAATCATGTGTATATTAACATCCTCACCTCAGTCTGTGGAGGATGCAAAGACCAATGGGGGTCACACCAAATGGTTGACAATGTCATGTCCCCTGTGTGGGATACCTCACACTACCTTTCACTGCAAGCATTTTGCAATTTTTCATGCAAAAATATGTTGAAAAAATTGAAAGAAGAGATACTCTTTTATTTGGGCTGTGTTCACAGAAAAAATGCAAATATAATATTTTGTTTTCTTTGTCCTTTCTGTGGAAAAACATGAATTGATGGTAGTGCTGATTAGCTTGTACACTAATGGGTATTACCATCAATCAATGTTTTGTGGCAAGTCATGCAAAGAAAAGAAAAGATTATTTTTGCCTTTTCTCTTTGAAAACACCTGTCAAAAAAGAGTATCAGTCTCTTCAAATTTTTCAGCATGTTTTCTGAAGAAAAATTGTGAAATGCTTGTAGTGTTTGGTACCTTGAGCAATTCTTATGGAAGCATGAACATCTATATCTGCTTCCCCAGGATGATACACTGGGTCAAGATGACAGACAGGTGTGCTAGCCACATTCCTAAGGAGGTGCTGGACTTCTTCTGGGAGCACATTCTGCTTCCCACCATCAGTGAACATGCAGATGTGGGAAGTGCCCCTTATGTGTCTCTCACTTTGGATGAGGTGCAGTTCAAGGTATGGAAGGGGACCAAGAAAAGGCCTGGTCAGCCAAAGGCTGTGCCCTTTTCTATGGATGTGCTGAAGAAGATCAACTACACCATGAAGGAAATCATCCAGGGAGATCCTTTGTGCTATGCCAACTATGGTTCCTTCTTTGTTGTCAATTGCAAGGGAATCAAGCTATGGGCCAAGGCACTTCTGTTTCAAGAAGATTCATCCCCCATCAATGCCCTCCTGAATGGGAACCTTGCACTAGATCTGGTGGACCTGGGCATAATATACATACAGTGAGCAACAAAAATGTTGCAATGTTTGCAACATTTTGATTGTTTGAGGTATACCTTGGGATTGGGTGTGGCTGTGCAGATGTGAGAGGGGAAGCATTTGTAGCCCTTGGTCATGGCTTTCCATTGGTGGTCTTTGCAAGGTCAGGGATGTAGTGGCTGTGATTATACAAGCCAATTACTGAGGCCTATGCATTGCAATGTTTTTGCTGCTGACATCATAGTGGATGAAATCTATGGTGTGAAGGATATATTTGGAGCAGAAATGCCTGCTAGTGCTTACATAATATATCACATGATCAATTGAATGGTTTGTCAGTGAGCAAACAAAGCCAAACATTGAATTTGAGTGATTTATCCTCTATAGTATCCTGTACCACAACCCAAGAAGTCTCTTTTCTGGCTATTCTCTGAGGGAACTTTCAGCAAATTCTGGTTTTCATGGCATTACCATGAGTAGGGTGTGTTCCCAGCACCATCAGTCCCTTAAAAGGTTGCTAAAATTCATCCCAGCACTACACAGCATTGGGAAAGGTGAAAATGGCATGTATGTAGGTCAGTCTGGCACTTCAGGACATGAAGAACAAACTAATCCACTCCCAACTGGTGCATTTATACAAAAGAAAATTGGATATCAAGGTTGGGGAAGTAAAACCCTTCTTTACTTTCCAGGGGTTCTGGGTGGAATTGGCAGATAATTAATTCCCCAGTAACACCAAGCTACTGTATTAGTATATACCTGTCAGATAATTAACTACAGGTGATCAGTAAATATAAGGACTAAATATGAAAAAGAAACTGACTCAGTAACTCCAAGCTACTGAGGAAAGGAGAAAATTTATCCTACTGTATGTAAGCAACAAACCTTCACACCAAAGTAAGTACTACTAAAAGGGCAGTTTAATAATCCAACAGGAATGACCTACTGGGTTGCCAGGGTACAGTTTTTTTCCCTTCCATCTGTCCCTAGGTATTTCCATTGGTCACCTATGACCCAATAATGCTTTCCCAGTCATCCACAGTTCAGCACAGGGCATAGTCTGGCTCATCCTCCTTGGCACCTGGTGTGCAGAGGAGGGCATTGCCTCACCCCAACCTTGATATACAATTTTCTTTCATATAAATACACCAGTTGGGAGTGGATTAGTTTGTTCTTCATGTCTTGAAGTGCCAAACTGACCTACATGCCATTTTCACCTTTCCCAATGCTGTGTAGTGCTGGGATGAATTTTAGCAACCTTTTAAGGGACTGATGGTGCTGGGAACACACCCTACTCATGGTAATGCCATGAAAACCAGAATTTGCTGAAAGTTCCCTCAGAGAATAGCCAGAAAAGAGACTTCTTGGGTTGTGGTGCAGGATACTATAGAGGATAAATCACTCAAATTCAATGTTTGGCTTTGTTTGCTCACTGACAAACCATTCAATTGATCATGTGATATATTATATAAGCACTAGCAGGCATTTCTGCTCCAAATATATCCTTCACACCATAGATTTCATCCACTATGATGTCAGCAGCAAAAACATTGCAATGCATAGGCCTCAGTAATTGGCTTGTATAATCACAGCCACTACACCCCTGACCTTGAAAAGACCACCAATGGAAAGCCATGACCAAGGGCTACAAATGCTTCCCCTCTCACATCTGCACAGCCACATCCAATCCCAAGTTACACCTCAAACAATCAAAATGTTGCAAACATTGCAATGTTTTTATTGCTCACTGTATACTAAGGAAACATAGGAAACCAATGTCTGGGTAGTGTGCCTCCAGAGCACAGTACAGATGAATAAGAAAGTTAGTAAGGTATTAGTAAGTACTGCCAGTAGTCACTGGATAGCCAGACAACAAAATGATTAGTTAGCAAACACTGAAATGGTAAACTACCTTGAAGTGATGCATGTTACACTAAGACTGAAGTCTATAACATAGGTCAAGCCCAAGTGGTCATTCTACAACACAATGGTTGTAACCTTCTGTCTGAAGGATTTATCATAATTCTGAGAGAGAGCTGGTAGGCTCAAGTTTGTAGTTCTGAGAAGCTAGCTGGTATATTGGGTGGCTCTAGTCTGAGGGTTTCCCAGAGCTAGAGTCAACTATATATAGTACAGAGGAAGAGGCCTCAAGGTGACCTCATGTAACAAGAGAAAGAAAGGCCATTGGCCAGAGTCCCACATGGCACATATGACATGTGTTCAGACACCAGCTTACTTATAGTGGACTTATTCACTTATGTTGAATGGTTTGATGCACTCTGCTTTGTGCTGGAAATTGCATTGGCATAGCAGGATACTAATGTCATCCAAGCAAGGTTGTTGCCACCCACAGTGGCACTTGGTGACTAGGAAATGTGTGGGAAATGATTGGTAAGCTAAGACTCGCACTTAGACTTGAAGTGCTGCAGTGGCCACTGGTCATTGATAACCCGAGAACGCTGAAAGAGGTGCGTGACTCACCCAAATGGTTGGAGTGGGAAAAAGCTGTCAAAACAGAAATAGATCAGCTACACCAAATGGGGATGTGGGAACTGACAGACTTACCAAAGGGTAGGATGCCAGTGTCCAACAAATGGGTACTTGTTCAAAAGTATAATAAAGAAGGAAGATTAGAAAAATACAAAGTGTGTCTAGTAGCGAAGGGGTACTCACAGATACCGGGGATGGATTACATGGATACATTCTCGCCAGTAGTAAGGCTAGAAACCATCAGGGCAATATTAGCACTAGCGGTTTCCCAGGACTGGGAAATACAACAGATGGACGTAAAGGGGGCTTACCTAAACAGCCTATTAAAAGAAGAGGTCTATATGAAACAGCCCAAAGGCTTCGAGGATGGTACACAACGCATGTGCTGGCTAATAAAAACATTATATGGGCTGAAACAATCCAGAAGAGAGTGGAACCTGGAACTTAATAGACAGTTAGTGCAAGGCAGATTCAAGCACCTATGGTCTGACCCCTGTGCATATGTCCGGCGGATGGCAGAGGGAATAGAAATCATTACTGTATGGGTAGATGATCTCCTACTGTTCACGTCACGACAGGGGCTTATGACATCATTAAAGGCACAACTGCAATCTATGTTCGAGGTTACCAACCTTGGAGACCCAAAGAAAATTGTCGGTATAGAGATTACACAAGACCGGGCAAAAGGAACTTTATTAATAAGTCAAACCCAGTACATATGTAGAATCTATACTATGGGCGCAGGGATTAGAGAGCGCAAACAGTGTGAAGACACCTGCAGACATGAAGGTTCAGATGTTCCTGGAGCAGGAACAGGAGGAAGTGACTAACCAAAATAAGTATGCTTCCCTGATTGGATCTTTGATGTATGCTGCAGTTGCCACACAGCCTGACATCGCCTACACTGTAAATAGACTGGCCTCATCTACATCAAACCCAGACTTAAGACACTGGGTAGCAGCTAAAAGAATATTGAGGTACCTACAAGGGACAAAGGAATATGGTATAATGTATAGAGCAAAGAAAGGCAGTACTACTACCCAAATATTCCAAGGGTATGTAGACGTGAGCTTTGCCAATACTGAGAACCACACGTCTGTCACGGGCTATGTATTCTTAGCTCAAGGGGGAGCCATTGTTTGGGGCTCGAAGAAACAAACCTTAATTGCGCTGTCAACAACCGAAGCGGAATATGCCGCGCTGGCTAAATGTACTTGAGAATGCATATGGCTACAGAAACTATATGCAGAGCTGGGGTACAGACAAATGGAGCCTACTAAAATAATGACAGACAGTGAAGGAGTGCGAGCCTTAGCCTATAATCCCCAATTTCATGCACGGACAAAGCACTTCGACATATCTCACCATTACATGCGTGAGAAGATTGACCAAAAGAAGGTCGAAATTTGTCATTGTTCTGACAGGTACCAAACAGCCGATATATTTACTAAAGCGCTACCTAGAGACAAGCATGAGAGGCATACCAAGGAAATGGGTATGACCCCAGCTTGAGGGGGAGTGTTGGTATTGCATAGAAGGTACCAGCATTCCATACAAAGAGCTCAGAGGTAGCTGAACATTTCATACTGTAGTAGACTATTCTAGAATAATGTTCTCACACAGTATAAATACCCAAGCCTATAGGGCGAGGGAAGTAATCAATTATCTTATCAATCATTCTCACGATCGAGCCTACACTCTACATGATGTTGTACCACTGTCGGCTAACCACTCATAGGCAGAATAGCCATTAGGTCCAGTCATTCCAGTGTCTACACTTTCCATGGACATGAATGCTACATTGCTGCCACTGGAATCTTTTACTTCCTTGGCGCGGTGCACTATTCCTTCTGGCTCTTCAGACTCTCTACGATGTCCTTGCCTGGCTCTATCCTTCTTTCTATCTGCTGGGTTGGTCCTACACTCTCTTATAGTGTGGCCTATTTTCCTGTGATATCTGTACTTGGGTCTACCCTTGTAGCGGCACTCATAACTTTTGTGACTGGTGTGACGACGTGTGTCACACAGGCTAAGTCTTTCGACTTCGCGCTGGCTCCTCTCGGCAGTCTCTCTCATCTCCTCTCTGATTGTAGTGGTGGCGGGCATTCTACTTCCCGCGATGGGCGTCGACAATAGGCCTGTTACAGGCAGTGTTGCAGGTAGGGTCGTCGATGCTGGTTGCATCGTTGGTGCTGACGAAAGGGGTCGCAGGTACAGCGAGTGTCACGATGGCGCTTCGACGTCTAGGTCAGTTACGAGCTGACGGGGCTCATAACCTCTCGGAGTGGTACGGTTCGGTTAGGGCTGGCAGTGCAGAGGCTTGTATGGCAGGCTTAGGGCGTGGTCTCAAGGCTCGGACGAAGGTGCAGGGCGACGAGCAGACTTCTCGTCTTGACTGTCTATTTCGTATGTGGTAGCTACCCATTTATACATTTATCTTATTTCGTTATTCATTGTGTTGGGGCGTCTTCCGCCCTTCTACCCGCTCTATATCTTTGTCCCGTCGTTGGGGATATTCTGTCATAACTGTTGTGCTCCGTCATACGGGTGTCATAGCATTTCTATTTTGGTGTTCTGAACTTGGATTGTCGAGACCGCTGTCTCAACAAGTTCAACTCCATTAATCAATTGTTCCCTCGGTCGAATAAGAAAATTTGGAATTCTTGAAAGGCACAGCCTGGACCAAATTAATGAGTCGCACGTCTCGGTACGCCGACTGTCAACGTCCTTGGCAGTACAGTCTTATACTTATCCCGCGGTCCTGTTGGGATGGGAATTGGTGTGATGTGATGATTTCAGCTGACCTCAGCCAAATAGAGTATTACATAATCGCTAACTGTTACCCCGAGCGTTGTCGTTGCAGGCGAGTCAAGCATACGCGTTTGCATCTTGATGCCGGTGGACCAGAAAAACAGAAGACGGTGGAGATTGTCTCAGGCGAGACTCCCCGGACTCCCGGAATACCATCCGTCCCAAATTTTCACTTGCCAAGCCAAATGTTGCCGAGACGGATCAATCGATCACATTGGCCCGTCGGGCTGTGCAAGCCCACTCTGAGTGTATCAGTGACCGGCACCGATTGACAGCATATGGACATCCCAAGACAGCCTGCTCATAAAGCTTGAGGGGAAGACCAGCTGATACACTATGGTATCTATTATTCTGGATTCTTACTGTAACATGACCTGGCTAACGGGCCTATAACAGGACAACGCGTATCCTGGTCTAAGCCTATACTACCTTCAAGTTAATGTATATTGACATGTCTACTTGCGGTGTTACTTCGCTTCTACCGCTTAGACAATGACATTTACCATGCCGCAATCTCCAATGTCGCGTTGGTAAGTCGTAAAGTAAACGGAGGCGGCTCAGCCTCTGTTGCACAGGGCCGATCCACTGCCTACATAAGGGCCCTAGAGGCACAGAAACAGCTCCTTCATCAGTCACCCCCTTTGTCGTCGTGAGTATTTGGTTACGACTCGATGTACGCTGCCTTGGCATTCGTCTTGTCGCTCCTCTGGCAGGTGCATGCAGCAGCCATCGTTTCTCGCTCAGACTCTCGGCCATTACTCCAGCGATCACATGTAATCGACCCAACTGCGCACCTCAGGATCGTTAACAAATACATTGCGCCTGATGGGTTCAACCGATCGTACGTAGCTTTTTAACGCGTTTCGCGTGCTTTATAAATTCAACAGGTTGATAGTACAACTCTGGCTGGTGGAACGTTTCCTGGACCTCTCATCAAGGCTATCAAAGTATACTTCTGGTCCATCTCTTGCCATTGATTCCCAGACTCATGCGTCGCTTCAGGGAGACCGTTTTTCCCTCAACGTGGTGAACGAACTTACGGATCCAGACCAGTTCCTAAGTACCACTGTCGTAAGTGTTTGGGTTCTATCGCTGGAGTTATCTCTGATACCCCATCAGCATTGGCACGGGTTGTTTCAGAACGGATCAAATTACGCTGACGGGGTTGCATTTGTTACACAATGTCCGATTGCGCAGAACAGTTCCTTCCTTTACGAGTTCGAAGCCCGGAATCAGGCTGGCACCTACTGGTATCATTCTCACTACTCGACCCAAACTTGCGATGGGCTTAGGGGCCCTCTTGCGATATATGACCCTGAAGACCCTATGTCTTATCTATACGATGTTGATGATGGTACGCGCTCCGGAGTGTCCTGGTCGCTGTTCAACCTAACCTCCGTGCAGAAACTACAGTCATTACTCTCGCAGATTGGTAAGTTAGATCTTCCTTCTTGATGCCTACTCAAATGTAACGGAATATTTAGGTACCACCATAGCGCTCCGGTGCTCAACCACATCATTGGAGTCAATCCCAACTCAACTCTCATCAATGGCTTAGGCCGCTTTGCTGGGGGCCCGCAGTCCGACCTCGCCGTCATTAACGTCGAATACGGGAAGCGCTACCGTCTGCGTTTGGTGGGCATGTCCTGTGATACATACTTCGTGTTCTCCATCGACGGGCACACATTTACGGTTATAGAGGCGGATGGCATCTTGACTGAGCCCTTACTGGTTGATTCCATTCAAGTTTTCCCGGGTCAGCGTTATTCCGTTGTGTTGAATGCCGATCAACCAGTTAGCAATTACTGGATACGAGCATTACCCAACCTTCCAAACGCTACGTTCAATAATGGTGTCAACTCGGCTATTCTGCGATACCAGGGCGCCCCTATCGCTGACCCTACAACCAACCATACGGCAAGCGTGATGCCAATGCTGGAGACCAGTTTACATGCCTTCATCCACCCTGGTGTTCCTGGGATTCCAGGGTACGGCAACGCGGATATCAATCTCAAGTTGTTGGTCAACAATACGGGTGGCATGTACTCGATCAACGGTATCCAATACAAACCTCCGAGCGTTCCCGTATTGCTACAGATACTAAGCGGTGCTCAGAGTGCCGTTGATTTGATGCCAAATGGTAGTGTCATAGCCCTAGAAACAAACAAAGTGGTCGAGTTAACCATGATTACGCTCGGATTCGGCGGTCCCGTGAGTAGCTCTATAAGTTCTTTAAACTATGCATTGAACCGTGTTCCTTCAGCATCCAATTCATTTACACGGGGTTTGTGTACCTCTTCTCTCATGGCCATCCCCGCTAATAAGTCTCTCATAGCACGCATTTGATGTTGTACAAAGTGCCGGGAATACGTCGTTCTTTAACTACTTGAATCCCGTGCGACGAGACGTCGTGTCGGCGGGTTCCCAGGGTCAGCAAATGGTAATACGATTCGTGACGGACAATGCAGGTCCCTGGTTTTTGCATTGGTGAGAGGATCTTCTTTGGTACAGGACATATACTCACCTATATTCACAGTCATATCGACTGGCATCTCGACGCGTATGTTGTATCTTACCTTGGCACTCAAGCAAAGTGCTAACCTCTTTCCGGCAGTGGTTTTGCTGTCGTTATGGCTGAGAATCCATCCGGCGTAGGCGGTCACATCGGAAAACCTCCTAGTAAGTTTGTGCCCTCGTAACTGAGTCGGTGTGCGGAATACTCAAACGTTTGCCACTTGCCAGGTGCATGGGACAACCTGTGCCCAACATACAATTCGTTAAAACCATCGCAGATAGGAGGTGATAACTCGTACGAGCAAGCGAAGAATATCTCGACGCTTTTGTTCCCGGAGTGAGTATATCCATTCAGAATATTCTTTTGGTATACTCGGTGGATGGGTAGCTCAGAAGTATTGGGCATTTTACAAAATATCGTTCTCCTTAGGTGCACGGACCATTTAATCAAGAACTATTTATTTAGCATATTTTATTATTGTAGCTCTGCGGTGTACCTAGTGGATCTTGGAGGTTTCGCGGTGGACCACGAGCATCCGAGTGTGACGCGGTGGGGGCACGTGACCCGATATCGAAGATCTCCGTTGACTCCTGACTTCAGCTGGTATTCTTTCCCCCATAACGCATGGATAAAACTCCAACCAACTTTACACTGCGTCTGGGCCCGTCTAAATTCGCGGGTGCACAGAACGACACAGACTCTCATGACGTCAAGGTCCCCTTTCAATTCCTTACGGGTAATAACCTGTCATCGCAGTCACGAGGGTTTCACTTGCCCAGTCCCAGCCTTCTGCGCTCAAATTTCAATCTACCTGAGAACGCCATGATACACGTAAACACGCAATCGAAGGGGTTCAATGCCAACACCCACTGTTCCCCGTTCAGATTTTCTGGCGTACGTGCCAATGGGAATCCTACTCCAACAGGTAAGGCGGAGGGGAAACCGACAGTGCAAAGCGTGGTGTGTATCTTACTATTACGAGACTGTTAAGCTGCTTCATGATGTCGGTATCGCAGTCTTATGCGGCAGTGGCCCAAGGTGAGTATATGCACATAGATCGCTCTGAAATCTGCCCAGAAACGCGCAGAAGACGTTCACAGGCCCACCCACGACTTCTCCACGTTCCAGCATTCTATCAAGGAACTAGATCAAGGCTTTGTCTTGCCCAAGGAAGAGTGCGGGGAGGCTTCGCTAACAGGGACGTCTGACGCCGAAGAAGACCTGTTCTTGACGATTACGGCAAAGTTTCGTCAGGCGCAACGGGAGATAGTGAAGCAGGTTTGTCGCGTTTTCTGCTGAACTTGAGGACAAATGTGATATCACCGCGTGCAGCGTGAAATCAACGCAGAATTAGAGGCCCAACTCACCAAGAAGAGCGAAGAGAACACAGCACTTTCTATATCCGTTACAGCTCAAAAACAAACGCTTCTCAAGATCAAGGAAAAGCATGGATTGTTCCTGAACTTCTTATCCTGATCAGCTCATAATCACCCGCACAGCTATTCCGAATTGAAGATTGAACTAGAAAGCTTGAAAACTGCTTCGACTTCATCCGCCGCGTTCCTTACTGAAGCAAGGGAGACGATGCGCGGTTTGGTAGACTTGAGGGTTGAGGCTCGACTCGGCCTTAGAGGTACGCTCTCGGTTTAACGGTCGTGAATGTATCAGACAGGTATTTCAGGCCTGGAGTCTGTATTCGACGAAGATGGAAAGCTTATATTGACCTACGAAATGAGAACCACAGTGGAGGAACTGTACTTAGAACTCTCGAAAAGTAGGCAATACCGTTTTCGATGGTGGGTGGGTGATTCAGTGACAACATTGTGCGACAGCCCAACAGGTTGCCGACCTTCTACGTGACAAATTACATAGTATGGCTTCCGAGTTGGCCGAAGCGCGATCCCGAGTCTTGGAGCTGGAAGGTCTGGTAGCAGGGGATGTGCGATCCGTCGAGAATATCGCGCTACAGCTCCAGCATTCTAGTGTGTTAACAACGAACTCGGAACGTTGCGACACTAATGCGTACCTTAGCGAAGCACATCTCAGAACTGGTAGGTTATTTACACGAACAGAAAAACGAGTCTGTTCGTGCCGCGGCGGAGGTCTATGAAATGCAGCAGCGGCTCAGTCAGGCCAGTGCACGGTACGTGGCGACGCATCACTGTAGAACTCACTAATTTGTGGCGTGAAGCGTGAAAGAGGTAGAATCCGAACTCACGTCGATGGCACGACGGTACACTCTCCCATTCCACTGCTTACTTTGTCTCACTCATATATTACACAGGTTTGCCGAGTGCCAGGAAACTGTAGAGGATCAGAAAGTCCGGATGCAGTTTCTTCGCAACACAGTTGCCTTCCAAGAAAAAAATGTAAAAGATTTGGAAACAAAGTGAGTTAGGAATATTACTTTTATCCTTTTCTAAACCCTGTTCCCTAATCAAGGGCGGAGAAAGCTATCAAAGACTTGCACCAAGCGCTAGGCCATTCACGCGAACTGGAAGTCCGGTTGGATGCTGCCAAGAACCACGAGAAGAATCTGCTTGACCAAAACCAACTCGTCCTATCAGAAAGAGATGCCGCCAACCAAACTTTGAAGACCATGCAAAACCAGATCGCCGAGGCGCACAGGCGCGAAGTATCACTGTCTCGTCAGTTATCGAAGGTCACTACCGAATTGGACATCGTTGTCGCGAAGAATGAAGGTTTAGAACAGGAAGCGGACTCATATCGCAGCAAGTGAGCCTGCCGTCTCCTAGTGTATCGTGTACGCTCTGAACGACTCCCCTGAGGCACGCCGAATCTTCGGTTGTCCTTAAGGTACGAGAATTCACTTTCATCTTGCGCTCTTTCGGCTTAGACCAAAGTAGACACTCCAAAAGCAATTAGATGATCAGTCCATCGCGCTTGGAAACCTTCAGGTAAACCACTCGGAGTACCGGACATCTGCGAGTGTATTGACAATTAGTAGGACCGACTCCGTTCGGCTGAACTGCGTACATCCGTGAGTTTCGATTCCGTCATGTAAGCCCTTCAAGGTAGATGGTTCTTTCAGGAGGTAACGAGTGGTTTCAAGAGCGAAATTGGCCATCTCCGAGAACAAAATGGGTTACTGGAAGCCAAGCTTGACACCGCCTTGCGAGAAAGGGATGCTAATACAGAAACGTTAATGGCTTTGCGTACGGAGGCGGCCCACAAAGATGGTGTCGTTGAAGCCCTGTTACAGGAGGAGAAGCAACGAGGAGACGAGGCACGGCGTCAAATTGTGGATATGGAATCTAAAGTCCAATTACTTCACGGGGAACTCGACCAAAAGAACAGGTGCGTACAAGACATAGAAAGGTGCCTCTCAAAACACGAGGAAGAAGTGGCAAAACTCACGTCGCGCGTCACGGAATTGGTTGCGACGGAGAAGGTATTGTCGACTAGAGCGACGACTATCACTCAGCGGTACACAAGGAATGACCTGGTAAATGCTTTCTGTCCCGCGTTTTTTTCTCGGTGCCCACAACAGGATACATCCCCTTGTAGAACGATGATGAGAAAACTCTAGTGACGACTTTGATGCAGAAGGCTCGTGCTCTCCATGATCGGGAAATAGTGGAGAAAAACAACGAAATTAAACGGGTAGGTCTGGCATCATATAATCCACCCAAATGTCATTACCGCTTTTGTGTACCCGTAGCGTGACAATCTTATCAAGCAATGCGAGGCAAGGATCTTGCAACTGGAGCGAAATCTTGCGCGGCGCATTCACGAGGTCAGCGGAATTGTTTATACCACATTTTCCGTATACATTTGTCACTAGCCACGAGTGCACCCAACCTCGGAAACCGCCGTTGCCATCGCTGCTCGCTCCCTAGTAGGAGATTGTAGCCCACTGACGAATCCCGATACGCAATCCGCAACAGGCTTGGAACACGAACCCACAATTCTAAACACAAATGGGGTTCCCCCGTCCGATACGCTTATCCATCCTGCAACCGTATCAACTTCAGCAAAACGGCCACCAAAATGTCTGAACTTCTCCAAACTGGCAACAGAAAGCGATGATGGTACCGAGTCGCCTCGTGACAAGCGCCCTCCCGACGCGCCTGCCCACCCTACTGCTTCATCGACCTTGTCAAACCAACCAGCAGGTAGTCCGAGCTCTTCCAAACCAACAAACGAAAACGACGATAGTGCTAGGTCTGGCGAAGGGAGGCCGGTAACGAGTACCAAGCGTGCCACGTTTGCAGAAGGCGGACCTGAAGCATCAACGTCTAGGCCAACCCGTCGCCCAGTGAGTAAAACACGTTGCAACACCAGAACAAGATTTGAATCTATGTCTTTCCTTCCTAGAGATATTCGAAATCGACTGAAGGCGACAACTCGGCAAACAAGGTTAGCGTATAATTCCCCTAAATGAGGCGGCTCCAAGTACATTCAATTTCTGCCCTGTCCTTAGGCTCCCCAACCGATGGCGAAGAAAAGGACCGCGAAGAGGCGATAAAGCAATTTGCCCCCTTTCCCAGTCTGTCCTGGCATAACTACGACTGTCCGGTCAAGTATGCAAAAAAACCGCATGTGATGAAAACCCAGCGTGCTATGGCCACGATAATGATGGATGTCAATGTACAACTCTGCAAGATTTGCCTCCGCTCCCTTGGAACCACTCTGGGGAATGCGATACGCAGGCAGAAGGCGAGATGAAGGCAACACGAGCATTGTATTTTTAAGTTCTGCGTACTCCATGCATGTTAACTGTCCCCCAATAAAATTTTGACTTCGATCCTCTGAATGGACTTCATATAGCACCAATTTCTAATGCCGCCACACCACTTCAAGTGATGAGACTGAACACCTCACACATAAAGTTGACTGCCATGACAGCCTGACAGCGAGCAACGGGTCCTCCCCTCTCTAATACCCCACCCGAACATGCTTGTGTGTAAGAGGATACTCAGGACCGCCGTGCTGAATCGAAAGGCAGTACTGCAGATGTACCGTAGATGCGCTCTTCAGTACCGCCAGTAGTAGTCATCTGATTACCTGGACTGAGGCAAGCCAGCTGCTAGATCGTGTAAGAAATGATTGCACCGGTCAGAGGTACAGCTGGGCTGTCGGCTATGCTTGCTTTCCAAACACCATACATGGAGTCCCTGAGCAGATCGACGAATTGAAGCATCGCTGTCTGTATCGAATGAGAGCATGCGTGAATACTTATCGTTATGGGTAATCAATCAACAGAAGGTACCAACTCGAAATCCAGCATGTGTCGAGCACATGTACTTCGATTGTTGATCCATGCATTGAGCTCTGAACTGAGTCCATTTTTGAAGGAGGATGCTCACGCAGACTTCACACAAGTGTAGAGCCTAACATCGTTTCAACCTCACTAGCGGGAATGCAGATGCCGGAAATTCCCACAAGAAAAAGCGTTGGTTCAACTCATGAAGCTCGTCCTTCTCAGCACATACGTTGAGAGAGTGAGGACTTATTATCCCCCCACGTTACGTTCATCCGTCCCATTCCGGCGGTATTGGCTTGAAATCGTCTTCAGAACCATCGACTTAGGTTAGTATACAATATGTACTGTACTGTTATTTCCCGGCTGCACACGACAGGGCACACGAACAGGTGCTATAACGTATTCAACCACTCCGCCCCATCGCTATTATGTATACTACCTAGGAGTGGTCTATTGCTTCCGAAAAATAGTGCCTTAGGTGTCCACCTACAGGTCAGCAATGAAAACTTCTTGAAATGCGACACCACTCCCGGTGCGGATCTCTGGATGCAAGGTGGGCAAGTTTCCGCCCGCTAAAATCGACCGATGCGCCACAAGCAGCAGTTGTGTAAAGTCGCAGAGCAGCACTATTGTTACTACGGTAAGTTGGGCATCCAACATTCCAACTGAACGGGCTCTCAACCTGCGTCATCTAATCTTCTAGCCCAGCAGACAGCACAAGGACACTCCACTTCCAGTCAGTCTCCACACTGCAACGCGTGGCCAATACTGATTTCTAGTCTCACTTCCTTATCTGCGTTCTTCCTGTGCCCTCGATGTACCGCTCCAAACAAGGGGGTTCTAATAGTCTCCCATGGGCAGACCAAAGACTCGTGAGAAGGCAATTTTCTCTTGTGTTCTAACAAACTTCTGACCTGACTGTGGATTGCAACCACTATGGAACATCGCAACATATCTCTTAACCATGGCAGACTGGAGGGCATCTAAGCGAGGCTCTAATCTTCCATAAGCTTTCGGACTGTAGATTCTTCTGGACCAGCTTTACAGATGCCTGGGACCTGACCCTCAAGCTGTTGTTGATGGCTAACTAGCATGTTGTAGGATGTTGCTCTGATAGGCAGAGCCCCAAGTCTTTATTCTACGACAACAGCAAGCTCTCAAACTTACATCGCACGGTACATATCAATGGTAGGAAAACTACCGCGTTGAAGTTGATGTCATATCTCAATAATGACCATGTTCGAACGTGCCGCAATATGGCACTGACAGACCTGTTGAGTCCAATCGAAGTAATAGGGATGTATGGAACTGCGAATCGCATGGTGCAGTTGGTCACCCGCAGGACACGCGAACAAACAGTGAGCGCCTATGACCCAACTGCGACCGAGGGATGCAGCAACGACAAGTAATGACATACTGGTACCCTATCGGTAGGAAGACGCTTTGACTTGGGTGAGGCAACGGTTTTACTCATGTCTGGGACACAGTTGACAGGAGGAGGATCAAGAGGCGAAATGTCTGTTGCTTTCGGCAATTGATCTAAAGAAGAAACGTGCTACAAAATGTCTTGCTCCCGGGGCCAAGTTCCAGAAACGGTTTGTGCCGCACCTTGTGCTCTGTCGTCTACTCGGTGCGACGTAAAGCTTGCCCACTGATCATTGGTCGAAATTTGCATCCGTCCCGCAATTATCTTGAACACTACGCATTACTAAATTACATGGTGTACGCGCAACCCCAACCCTCCTCCCCTTCTCTTACACGGACCAAAGTTTGACTTTCTTTTCGTGCCACTTGTGTTGGCATAAGCACAGAGGGCGAAACAAAAACTAGGTAGTCAACCGTCACCGCATGTACTCAGTGGGAGACCTTACTGGACATCTACATAAACTCATCTTTAACAGGTGGGGGAACGTTATAGGTGTGATTTCCGTGGAATACAGTAGGTGCTTAGGCATGATATCCTCGAACCTGCCTCATAGGGGACGCTTCGCACATTCAACTTGACCCGAAGAAGGTAGGTCCGAAAATGGAAATATCCGTCGTTCTCTGAACGGAGGTACATCGCACGGACGGCGTCTCGTCGCCACGGCTCCTTCCCAATCTTGAGTGCAATGGTTTTTTCTCCAAGTCCCAAACGAATGGATTCAGTGTTAGGGTTCATTTGAAAGATATGTTGCCGTGCTTCGTCTTCTCTCTGGATAAAGGTTTCCTAGAGGCATTGCCCACTAAGCATGAGCGTAATTGAGAAGTCCGGCCTCACGTGTTACCACCGAAAGGCCAGAATACCAAAGCAATGTCCGTTACTCAAGGAGATATGAAGAATGATTGGGTTTGTTCCTCATATCTTCCTCGCGAAACTAGTGGCGGGAAAGTGGGGAAACTTGTTCCATCTCTACGTAGCACGAGGACTAGAAGGCGCCGGTAGCAACGCTAATATGGAAGCATCTGGAGATAGTGGAAAACACAAAATGGTGTGTTTAGTTATTATGCTCAAAACCTTAACTGCTGAACAATGCTTCCCGCTCGCGTGATCCTCTCATCAGATGACATGAGGCCAAGATTTGGCAGCTAGAACAAACCGCCATCCGTGGCTGTGAGGTCAGCCGACATGTTTCGGAACTTTCCAAGTTCTCCACGCATTTTGTTACACCATACAGTCACAAAGCAGATCTAGGCTACCCCGGACGTTAGTACCCAACACGCCCATGATTATTGATCAGGCGAAGACAAGCCAGCGACAACATGGGTGACACAATTAAGACGAGAACCCTAATCGTCGATACCCCATTTGAGATCCAAGCACTTCCAGCTTAGTTGTCCAATTACAGAGCATCAAGCTGAGATTCATAGAGTAGATGCATCTGGCCAACGATTCCGCAGCATCTCGCATTTGTCACTGAACTATCAACCACCGGACCGGTGTTCGACAAGTACACTACCCTGACCATACTAATATTTAGAACAATGGATCCCATTCTAGACCTTTTCCCAGAGCTATTCTACCCTGCCGTACAAGTAAGCTGATTGATAAGGTTGGCATGTGACCCACCTTGGCGAAAACGCTCTTTTTAAAGTTCATGGTACTTGGGCCTCCAGTGCAGATATCGGGGACGGGACAGGTAAGTAGGTTAATACCTGCGGCAATATATTGCGGTAATTCCCAAATCTTAATACTTATTCTCGTCTGAGGCAAAAAAGTTAGAAGGTGCATGCTTTTCTCTTTTGTTCCGTTCCTGTCACTATGCACACAAACCAGGGACTCCTGTTTTCTGGAATGACAATGATATATGTACGATCGATTCCCATTTGTCAGGGGAGAAAGCGACCCGGAAGCAAACACGCCAAGAAAAGTATGGTATGGTACAAAAAATATGCTGTTTTGGCAGTACATGTTCTATGGATCATGCAAGTGGCGCGGAATGACATGCTAAACAAGAAGTCCCAGTTGAAGTATACATATGGGGGGAACTCGGCGAGATCGGCACCGGCAAGAGCTTGGGAATGACATAAGCGTAACGTGAGGTGGGAGTGTCCTAGTCGACGAACCAAGAAAACTACGTACGGGCATGCGAAATAAATAAACAAGTAGCCATTCGTGGCAACGAATCAGCGAGTCCGAGGTATGGAAATCAAAAAACAAAAGCGTGAATGGATACCAAATAATAAAGCCCAGTCCGACGAATAGGGAAAGGGAATAGCTCTCTCAGCCGTTCTCCGCATCGCAAGTATATACATATTGCTCAGTCAGGAAGACGGAGCATATCGCCTTCGAAGATGATATCTCCTCGGTCATGTAGCGTGGCAACGGCTTTAGCAACCTCGGCGGTATCAAAGTCTTCGTGCTTATCGGGCGGCATTGCCGCATTTAAATATGCCAAGAGGGCCGAAATCGTCATTTCGTCTGTTGGCTCGTAGGTGGTCGTGAACAGAAATGCGATAGAAGAATAGACAAAATTGAGACTGTAACGGGAGACTGGATTTGAGCGAGCGAATGATAAAAGGCAGTACATTATTCTAGTAAAGGAAACAGGAACGTACCGGCCTAGGACAGAGTCCAAATCCGCAAATCCAAGTGTCAGTCGTCGTGGTAGACGACTCGATGCAACTCCCTCAAGTGTCACGTGCGCCGAGTCTGCACTACCTTTCGGACGAGCGGAGCGTATTGGGTGATTTTTGGTCCGTCCGTTGGCACTGCTCGACCCTGCACCACTATCCGCGATCCACATCGGAGCTTTTATCTTGCGCTTCTCGTCCACATGACTTTGACTTGTTTTGCTGCTCTCGAGCAGGCCCTCATGATCAAGCACTCTATCGGAGTCGAGTTCATCCTCAGCAGAACCATCACTCTCGATCTCGTCATTATCTTGTAGGTCACCGTTTCCATCCCTTGATTCTGCGAGCTTGGCGGCCTTCTGGACACGTCTCGCACTGATGTGACAAGTCAGCATCCATCATAAACCATTCCACCCAAAGCCGCTCTGGTAGAAATACACAAAAAAAAGACACGTACTGTCTAGCCTGACATTTGTTCCTGTGTTGTTCCCAAGGGTAGGCACAATAGGAACTGTCTTGTCGGAGTTGAACCCATTTCTTACACAAAGAACAGAATACCCTGTTAGGCTCAACCTCTCCGATGAGTGAATCTGCGCGAAGTCTTGCCGCTCGTTGTTCTGCATTGCGTCTGCGAGATTCGTGTACTGGAGGGAAATTCGTTGGAGTCAAATCCTTGAACGACGATCCCGGAGAGCTTGGGGGTATGTTACTTGGCTTGATAGTTAACGAGGGAGCCTCGGTGCTGGATTTTATGCCAGTCGGTTGGAGAACGGATAATTCCCGTTGTCCCGTGAGAGGGGGGACACTAATATTCTCTGGGTTTGCGGACCTGCCGGCATCGTCGGCGCTGTCAGCATCCATGAACCAGGATAATTTAAGACTCCGAACAGACCTAGAACTAGATGAGGATGCTTGAGGTTGGCTATGAGCCGGTGTTGATGGTCCCACTGACTTCTGACAGGTTGATTGATGTTGCAGCCATTTTTGCACTGCTTGCATATGGTTTTCTGGGTTCACGGCCACCCAGCGGTCACATCTGTTACACAGAATACGCTCGCGATCGACCTTCCGGACGCCAGGGTCGTTGGAAAAGAACGCATTACGCTCGTCGAGAGCATGAGCATTCTTGGTAGTCCTGTGAAGTGGAGTTATAGGTTCGATAATCACAGGTAGAATCATTTGTTTTACTTGCATTTTCTTCGATAAGCAACTCTTGCGGTGTGCGTCCCAAGGAATGGAACAGTACGTGGAGTTAGGGCGCAAACGAATCCACTTATCGCATGAAGCACACAATACACGGTATGCCTCAAACTGTGCGACGTACGGGTCAGCGCGGAGGTAATCGATCCTTTCCTCCTCGGTGCGCTTGGCGCGACGCCGTTTGGGAGGCGGATTTGCGAGAGCCTCTGCTGTGCTCTCTGGAGTATAAATAACAGGCTCAGGAACGGTCTGGGTGGTATTTGCGCTGTGGAGAGTGATCAAGTCAAACAAAGCATTTGTAGAGAGAGAGAGAACCGGGACACACCACTGTTGGCGATGGGCATCCCAATGTTTCAAGGTAAATCCACCGGTCGCTTCGTCTCTGAAGGAGACCCCTTCTTCACATACCTCGCAGATGACACGACCTGTCTGGTATTCACCCTTGGGGACTGAAGGAGTGCCTGGGACTGATCCGTTTGTGGCACTGGAAGAGGCTTCTTCAGGGGGCGCTTTACGTTTGCGGGTATTACTAGGAATATCATGGGTGAGGAAGAAGGGACGAGGGGGGACAACCTACGAGGGTGGAGAGGATGGTTCTGGAGACATGGAATGCCTGGACACGACGATGAGTCAAGATCGGCCTGATGTATGGGCGTGAACGGGACTGACCTCGGGGTGTCGATCTGTATATTATTATCTTGAGGCATTGAGTAGTAAGAGAGAGATGTAAGGAAGGGGGGGAAGAGGAAGTGGAAAGAGGGAAGAGGGCAGAGGGATTTAATATGCGTCGTTCCAGGCTAGTTCGGGTCCAAAGCGTATATTTACAGAAACAGGAAGAGAAAAAATATGTCACAGATTTCGATATTCGAGAAACATATAACTCTTAATTCGCACGGACATATTTTGAAACTCCGACAGACTTCATAATTCAGGCACTAACGTCCTCGAAACATCCGCCGCTTGTCTGCCCCGCCTCGGCACACGCTTCTTTTCAGTCGGAGAATCAAATCCACTCCGTGCGCGGAGGCAAACTTCCGCGCTATGACATACCTGTCGGGCCTCCCTGAACAGCTGTCTCACTATACTTGTGTCCCGTATCCATGGCCCCTTCTTGTGTTGTTTCCGCGGAAGACTGACGAGATCACGTTTCACCGTCTTGACGGGGTAAAAGAAAGTGACATGATTCCAGAAAGAGATATCAAATGGGCTGTTCTGTGAGGTGAAATCACATTTCACTCTTGTTTCTGTTGTCGTGATGTGATGCGGAGCTAACTCTGCACTGCTATAGATGTGGTCTAGTTCTAGCTAGACAGTTTCCGGGACGGTGTTTTCATTTCGCCCTTCTTTTACATATTCGCAATCTCTCGGGTCTAACGCGGAACTCTCTCCTCGCTTCATGTTTGTCGCCCCATCCAGAATCGCATCCACATGGTGAGTTATGTCAGCTTAGTGTGTCATGACTCGCTCGAACTGGTCCCACACTCACCATGCTGCCACCCGCATCTTATCGCTCCGATCTCGATGTTATTGTTTCACTATCAGCCTCCGCCGCACTGGAGGTAAGCGCAACGGTATCATCTAATTTATCCCCCATTGGAGTGTGGTCGTCGAGCCCTCCATGGTAGGTCGCCATGCTGTGTCTTCCAACATGGCGTGTGAAAGTACAAGAATGGTTTTCTCAGTAGCCGTTGCATGGGTCAGTTGGGCTCCATCCGGAATGTTGTCTTCCCTCGGTCGATGATTTCAATTGATCGCCGCGGGCAGACATGGTGAAAAAGAAAAAGGACCCATATGGTCATGTTCATATCTTTTCTTTTCTTTCATGAAACACCCCTGAGTCACATAGTATGTCTCTCCCAACCTTACCGTCAGTTGGAAAAGTTTATCCCAACTGGGTTTTGTCTGTGTACGTACATTCTAGACACACGAGTACTGGGTTGTCGATCGCGATAAGGTACATGTCCTCGAGGCACGTCCTCAATCGGCAATGCTGGGGTCCGGTGGTGTCTTCTGTCTATCAATCTGATTATAACTACAGACGAAGCCCCGAGAGGCGCAGTCGGTGCTCTAGCCTCTAGGGTAGGGGTCCTGCAGAACGAGGGGAAGCAAGGTCATATATGACATGTCTCATCCGACCTTCCTGGCTCATACCGATATCACCTCAGCTTGGAAACTCCATCTCCTGCCCTAGCCCCGCACTGGAGGGAAACCTCTTTCCAATTTTATATTACATAACCCTGGCACCACCACTGTTCGCAGGGCCACGCCGCGATTACGCTCGGTAGGCTGCGACGTAAATACGCACTTGCGGCGGCCTCCCATTCCGCGGACCTCGAGCGACGTCCCAGCAGTGTTACGACGATATCCATTTGTAGAGCAAGCTAGGCAAGTATCTCCAACCGTCCTAACATCATAAGTGGTATTCGACCGATTTGTCCGAAAAAAAATCATAAGACCATAATTCGCTGGGATTCCTCATTTGACATGCACCGAAACTGCTCAGATTGACTCATCAAATCCTTCCATACCCTCCCTCCTCGATAAAGGCTTTGAGGCGTTTCACGATGACATCTAACCCAGCGAGCCACTTTCCGAGCTCTGAATCAAACTTCTCTCGGTCGCCACCTTGAGAAATGCGGGCAATAAAGTCTCGGCGGTATGGAACTGCGCGAACGGCGACCTAAAAAAGATCCGTGTCACCGAGCGTGCCGACAGTGATCAGCGAGCATTCGAGCCCGGCATTGCCCAAACACGAAGGAAGCCATGAAGTATGACGTACAGCAGCCAAGGAACGCACGATGAAGGAGTGATGATGTCTCAACACCTCGTCATATGCACGTTTGAAACACACGTGTAGTTCGGTGGAGGGCTCGTTCTGCATGTGTTGCAATGCCTTGCACAAGAACGTCAGTCCCCTGGAACGGTTTTGACAAATCGGGGTAAGTTGGTGCGTGAACACGACAAGAACAAACTGAGTATTGTCATTCACCGAGTAAGGCGCACAAGGCAACCGGTTGCATGACGATGTTGCTCCGTCGACGTTTCGCTTCGGACGAGATTCTCAAGTGTGATAGAACTGGCGGAAGCGTTCTGATACCGTGACCGAACACCCTGTTTCAGTCACAGAACAAGTGAATCGGGAAGAAGAAGAGTCGTGTCAGCGTGTGTGGCAGAAGATGGAAATCCGGAAAAGAAAACACATTACCCCAATGTTGCCCCTTATGTCTGCCTGCACGAATCCGAAGACACCTGAGCCCAGCAGGTCTGCGTGTGTGGCCGCGCGTGTATGTGAAATAACCAGTCATATCCAAGTTTGAGACGAGATGGCCAGATGGGACGTAATCAAGGGAAATGGTGTCGCACCGAATAACTTGACTAGGCCGTCTGAGGCTTCCAGAAAAGAATGCGTTTCCACACCGTCTTCAGTAATGGGAACGTCCGCAAACGACTAAGTTGGAAGTAATGTTACATCCTGGCTGCTGCGTGCTGGGAGAACGAGTTCATGGAACCTTACTTTGACAGTTTCGAAATACGGCTTCGACTCCATGGTAAGGGGATATGGGTTTGGATGACAGACAAGCGGGTGGGATGCAGCGTATTAGTAGGATGGCATACCCTCACTACTCCGCGTTGAATCCTCGAGGCGGGGTGGTGATGGCACCGCCATGCGGGAAGCATCTGGCACAAACATACTTACCGTCGAGGAAATTTTTATAAAATTTTATCAAACGAACTCGTCCTCACACATAAACCCGCCGTCTTGCAGGTCTCACAGAAGCGGGTCCTTGGGTGTAGAAAGTACTGTACAATTAGTCCTATGACGATATCGGTGACCGTGAGACACGACGAATACGAGTGCAGTGTTCCGTAGCCATCCTATTCCGATTTCGTTGCAACTTCAAACCCTCGATCAGTAATTATCTGTCCCTCACATATTCGTACAGACACAGTTCAGAAAAAAGCCGTACGTGGTGGAGCTGCATCTAGCTGCATGGTCCGGTGGGCGGTGCTGCCCGTGGTGATTATGTCTATGGTGGCAGTCGACCAGTATGTGGTTTCATCTCATACCTTCTTGATGACGCCGTTGCTTGCATAGACGTTCGTTTGGATTTCTTTTTCGGTGGCGTAGCGATACTTCCAAGGCTCAGAGTGGCGAGTCTGCTCGTAAAACATCCCATTCAACCCTGGGGCGGTAGCGACGCATCCACATCAGATTGGGGAATGGTGAAAGAAGTCACGGTTTCGGGAGTCAGCATTGGTCAGGTCGATAAGTGAACGGAAGTACAACTTACTGGGGAAGGGGATGTGGGGGGCCGAATCTCTCTCCTCTTCTTCATCTTCGTCAGACTCCCAAGAGTCGGGCCAGTCTTGTCCACCATACGGCCCGCTTGCCCTAGTAGCCACGGTCATGGCACTATTCCTCTCATCGTTGCGGTGTAATAACTCGGCACGCGACTCAGTCCCCATGCCGTTGCGGGATTCACCTTCTCTGTGGTCACTGGCCAATCCAGTGTCCGGCGTAACCGAGCCTGTGGGGCTGGATGCTACTGTGCTCGGGGGTGGCGGAGGTACAGACCCTTCGGCGTGGGGGAGCTGGTGATTTTCACCGCACTTGGCGGCGCGCTGTGTAAACGACGCTCGGTATCAGTCCACGCGAGTTATTACGCTTAGGGGGTATGGGATACTGTACCTTCAATCTCTGGACGTCCGGACATTTGTTCCTGTGCTTGACCCATAAGCCAGGGTAGTATCGAGATCTTTTATCGAGGCTAATTGATTTGTTGCAGCCGACGCAGGTGACGCTCGTCACTGTAACATTCGTCGTAAATTCGTCCTCCTCCAGCTCTCTTTTTCGTTGTTCCTCCGTCTTGCGCTTGCGTTCCCACCCCGCTGCTGTTGTCGAGGACGTATTTCTTGTTGGCCCAGAAAAATTGCGCTGGTCATCGTTCCTTTTCGAGGTACCCTGTGTTGCAGGCGTGGCGGAGGACACGATCGATGATGTCGAGGGACCGAGTGGGATGGGATGTGTCCCCGACGTCGGTGGCGGGAGCTTTCCGAGCAAGACATGTGGTGATCCCGGACATGCTTCCCAGTGCATGCTCACTAGTTTGTTGACCACGCTCCATGGCGCGCGACTGTCGTGCTGGATCACAGCTTTACATCTGCCGCATGGAATGCGACGTAGTTTGGATTGGGAGCGATGAAGATGGCTAGCGCTACTACCATGCCACTCGCCTTGCAGGACTGCGGGTCGTGGGGCGTTCCTGTCTGCCGTGGCGCGCGACAACATGCGTATTTTTTTGTTTTCTTGATCGTCTGGAAAGTTGGTCGTGGGAGGGTGAATTCCGAACGAACGGAAAAACGGACGGACGACGAGTTCTCACTTCTCTGCCTGTTTCTCTTCCTTTTGTGTGGTGTTCATTTTTTTTATCGCCATTGTTTTTTTGTGGAAGGTGGTTCTACGGACCGCGGAGGGTTTGGCTGACGTTCTCTCCCGCATTGTTCTCTCGGACCACGGATGGTGGACATCTCACATTGACAGAATCAGAAGGACGGTATGGAAACGATGGTTCGAGGGTACGCTTTCCTTCCGTTCGACTCATTTCATATCATATCAAGCTGTTGCTCATTATTGCTATTTGCTACTCTTCAATACTTTCAACAATTCATTCAAGAGCGGCAGCAGACCTCTAACGCCTATAAACCAAGCCACCGTCGTCCCTCGGCAATGAGTCTGTCGTCACAGGGGTACACATATTACTAGAGTCCGTTGGAAAAGTTTCTTACGCCAGGACTAAAGCAGCTACCAACGCTGAGCTACTAGAACCCACGGCAATTTGATTTCTTCTGTCCAACTCGCTTCATCGCCACGCAAGGCCTGCGCTTGAGGCTTGATGTACTGCGCGCCCATTCCACGATGGCGTTCCAGAATGGCTGTATGAAATGGTAAGTTATCGAGAGAACTTTTTCTTTTTAATCACAGTCGGTTGATGTGGGTCCGGCAGCCCCCGCCGAGCATAGCTCTTCTTTCCGTGTTTCTAGATTGATCGAAGACAAACATATGGACGGCGGACGTGTTTAGGGCATAGCATAGCCTCTTGTAAGGAATGCATGCTCAGACGGGCGTATCCATTCTTCTTTCTGGTAAGTGAGTTCCATATCTCTAGTAGTAGCTGGTTTTTGCAATTGATACAGTGGGGGCCTTGACGTCAAGCAGAGGGCTTTGTCTTATTTTTCCAGGGAGAAGCCTCTGGTGGGGGATCGGGCTAATCTGGGGGAATAAAGTTTGGTTTGGATTCTAGTGAGATAGACAGAGACTTTGCGTCCTTTCATGCCCCTTCTTTTACCTTGCCACTTGGCGCTCGAATGCCTAGATGACATCTAAAGTGACTTTCAACGTGTTGGACTGTAAGTACGTAATTACGGCGTAGGAAGTACACGCACATGGAGAGGTATCCTAGGATGGTCGTGCCACAGCAAGTAGCATAACTTACCGTCCGCAGCGGACATGATCATGTGGTGTACGTCAGGATGGTGGGCGTTCCAAGATGTGGCGACTGTATGCAAGGCTTTACATTCTCGGGATGGTAATGCCTGGGGATTGCTTGCCTGTCCAAGTGTATGTAGGTCGCGGACGTAAGTACACATGTATGTACTTATCGGCAGCAGTCGACTTGAGAAACGACGTCGCGGAATGTTCCGTTCCCCTTACACGTTCACATGATCCAGCAACCCTGGGCAGCATGATAAGCGTGATATACTGCAGTAGCCAATCAGGGGCCCGGCGGAGTGTCAGAAGTGGCAATCGCCAAAGATGAACATCCGGGAATCAAATCGATTACTTGCAAGTAGCCAAGGAAGCGCGGCAGTTTCAATCACAGATGCAGAGCCTTCCAGTGTTGTCTCCAAAGCGTCTTTTGTGTTTCAGCTTGAGTAGTGGGCTCTTGACAGGTGACACTGCCACGTGCCACTGGGCCGGCACCGCGTGCCTGTAAATAAATTTTCACATGGTGCCGAGTCAACGAACGGGTGGGGCAGTCAACGCCTGCAAAGTGCCAGTACTGGAGGTTTCTTGTCCTGCAGGGATGCATGCGACCAAGGTATCAATTGGCATGTGGACGGACCTGTGTTCGCTGTCAGTAATATACTCGGGTTTCCTCACAATGAAGGGTTTTGCTGTGGAATTTGGTCGTAATCGTACTCTGTATTCACCACGTTATTTGTGTGTACGAGAGATTGAATTACCACTTGAAATTTGCTTGAAATGTCATTTTCCCAAGGACATACTTAGTCCGAGCCTAGTGACAGCTTCCCATCTTCGCCAGTTTCAGTGATGCCACCTGTGCCAACAAGGACTAGGTTGAAGCACAAGTCAAGCCGCAGAGACCTCGACGAATTCGCATTCGACGATAGCCATACACGGGAGATCGAACAGAAGAGGAACAGTGGACAGATCTCGTGTGCTGAATGCAGGAGGTGTGTGTGTGCGATCATCGCGCGTCATTCGAGCACGCCTTTATGAAGCTTGTTTGCTGACTTCCGCACTTCTCCTTGGTCCCCTATGTCTATCTAAAGACTCAAGATTAAGTGTGACAAGCAGATTCCTTGCCAGTCCTGTCGGGTGGGTATAAACTATTTTCTTCTCTTTTCGTTGGCGCTCCTGCGCCAGTCATCAACAACTAACGCGTTTCATAGCGGAGGGGTTGCGCAGCATTATGTCCCAATGGTATGTGCCTTTGGTTCATTGTCTTTGCATTCCCATGGCTTCGTCCAACCCTTGTCCACAGGAAGCCTCTCCACAGGCCAAGGAACTCGGTACGACCTATCTATGGATCTTTCGCGCCCGATCATCCTTTAAGCGCCCGTAATGCAGGTTCGTCCTTGCGGCGACAGAACACCTCCACCGTCGGCTGGCCAAAATGAGCGAACGAATTCGGCAACTGGAAGATGCACTGAGTGAGCTCCAGGCAAAGCATTCCATGGAACCACATCCGCTTCTTCGGCCTGACCTCTTGGGGGCATCTCAACGTGACGATGACGTCGGCGATAACCTCGCCATCGTCGAAGAGACTCCTGAATTAGTGGAAGCGTTGGGTACATTGTCTGTCTCGGAGGGTGGCGCATCTCGCTTCTTTGGACCAACAGGAGGTTCACAAGTAAGTATTGCCACAAGTCATACGTGTGCTTATGTTTCAATTTGACTCTAACAGTGTCTATTGATGGTGAGCTAGATCCAAGCTTGCCTGGTCTCCCCTATAATGATGGCATCTAGATCGAATATAAGCCATCTCAAGACTTCACTGACGGTTCGCCTGATTTGACGAGGGACTCGAACAGTCCAGGGCTACCCCCGGAAATTGAAATTTTTGGACCGGCTTTCCCATTTAAACCCGCTCATTCGACTCTGGAGGTAAAAGACCTGGTTAACGACTACCTGCCTGACTGGGAACGAGCTCGTTATTTGGCGGAAGTGTACCTCGGTCAAGAAGTCTCGCTATTTCAGAGCGTGTCCGGGGATGATATCTTGACTAAATTGCTGCCCGCTTACTACACGAACGGCGTCCCTCATGTTACGCAAGCGGAAAATAACGCACACCGGCTCGGCCTCCTTTTCCTCATTTTTGCGATTGGTGCTTTACTTGATCCGAACCAGGAACCGGGAAACACGGAGGCAGAACGTTACCATCAACTTGCGTATGCCGCAATCTGTCTTCAGTCCGTGATCGAGCAGCCATCCTTGGAGACGATTCAAGCTCTGCACCTTCTCAGCGTGTACAATGCTGTAAGCGGGAATGAGTTGGCTGGCAAGGAAACGAGTACGGAGACGTCGTGGTCATTGGTGACCCTGGCTGCACATCTGGCTCACACGGTGAGTCTGTTCGTGTTCAGTCCATGTATGATGCTCATATGCTATTCGGTCAGCTTGGACTTCGTAAGTACTGACGAAGATGAGCGACGGATAAACAAGCTGATCGAGGTTTTGTGGTTCCAAGACCGAAATGGTCTCAGGTGGGGGCTCTCTCCTGACATTGCCACAAAACAACGGGTAGTATTTTGGGATCTGTTTGTGGCAGATGTTTGGAATGTGAGTTGGGTCTATTTCTGTCTATGTAGTCGTTGATTGTGGTCGTGCTCCTACAGTGTCTCGAGGCTGGGAGACCTCCAACGTTCTCTCTTCCATACATTGATTGCGAGTTCCCTAGGGGTGGGTCCCCGCATGATAAGGTCCATATTGGCTCCGATAGCCAGTCTTTCTGTTAGTTCACGTCTTTACTCACCATTCCGATATTCATAATGGTTGGCATTCCTACAGTTGAATCTTGGGTGTATCGGTTTGCATCGATTTGTGTTGCAGATGTCGCTGCCCGAACACTGAGTGCCGACCCCCCGAGTTATTCCACTATCCTCGAGCTCGACAGTAAAGTGAGCAATTTCCCTGTTACTGAAGCTGCTGAAGAGTTTGCTGCTGCTGCACGTGGCGCTGTCCCAGCGAAACCCGCAGACGAGAACATTGAGGAATCTATGCTCCGTTTAATGATGTCCAATGCACGGGAAGTTAGTGAGTTATTTTCATTCATATTTTTGGTAAGGTTTATTCAGCTGACGATGATCGACTCTGTCTGGTTAGTCTTGCTTTATATCCATCGGAGCTACTTTGTGCAAGCTATCACCGAGAATCCTATCAATCCTCTGAACAGTCCATACACACCATCCTTCCTGGCGGCGCGTCGGGCGTCTCTGACGATCTTGCGTACAGTCAAGATGCAATACGACCTCCATCCGGAACTCACTGCTAGGCTTTGGCCTCTATGGACGTATGCTTTTTCGGCTGCTGTTAGTTCTCCACATTTTTGGTTTTCTTCCTGCTATTTCGATGTTCTCATGATGGTTATGTCTTAAGTTCGTGTTTGGAACGATCGTGACACGTGGACCGCGGTCGTCTATGGCATCCGAAGCAATGAAAGAGCTTCATGATGCTTATCATCTCTTCTCCAATGCATCGTCACATAGTCGGAGAGCACAAAAAGCACTCGTAAGTTGTCGGTCTCGTGTGCTTGTACTCGCATATACTCATTTGCACGATAGCCCATCATCACCAAGTTGAGAGGGAAGGCGCATAATGCTCTCCATAATGCGCAGAGCGATATGCCACACGAATTGGGTCAGCAGTGGGGCGTTACTGAGAATGAGGGTGATGATGCAGTGGATATCTTCGCGGGCCGGGTGAAGAAGATCGTGTCTATGAAAAGACAGACGCCAGATGGGATGTCGGAGCGGTCCCCGAATTCCGATGGGTCGGCCAGGGAGTCGAGTAGTCCAACACTGATGTCACCGCCAAAGCAAAGTCAGATTGAGCATGTGGCGCTGCAGCCGTACAGTTGTGAACAGTTGGGTTCTTCATGGCTTCAGCAGCCCGGGTCGGTGGCTGGTCTGGAGCGAACGCAAGAGATACCGACTTGGGGTCAGACGCTTTACCCGGATGCTTCATTCCAGTCTACGCTCATGCAGCTACCACCGACAGCACGGCAAATACCTTCTCATGTACCATCTCAGGTGTCAGTACGTGGTGGTCCGTCCACGTCTGGATGGCTGGCCGAGTCGTCTGATCCGTACCCGATGGCCAATCTTTCAGCTTCCAGCGTGCATGCCCATTCTCAAGGGTGTCATCGGTACCAGGACCGATATGACCACGACGGTCATTGTCGTTCGACAACTGCTATGTCATCGACTGTACCGTATTATGGTGACACTCTCGTTAGCGCCAGTGCGCACCATCACCAAAGTCGGCCTCAACCTCAACCATCCACCCATCACACGCATGGGCAATCACACCCACGCGGTCTAATACAACCACATTCCTTTCAGCATCAACCCACACCCTCGCATCTTCCTCAATATCAACCTATACCACTTTCCCCATCCGAGCTTACCCAATTCGGTCTCGTTGCACCAGAGTCGGGACCTGACCAACGGTGGACTTCGTTCTTGCGCGAGTCCGGTTGTTTCGATGGGTACGACTACAGGGGCTAATATGAACTACGTGTGATATGCTACTCTTCTCTTGTTGTTTTCTCGTTATCATCTAGTTTATTTGCAAAGTGATCTTACGTTGAGACTATAATACTAGCATAGTGTGGGCTATTCAATGACAAAGCTTTTTAGTCAGTTTTGATGGCCTGTAATGTTTGATTGGTATTGTATTGTTCATTCAGATCTCACCTTGATTGACGAGTCTCCTTCAATATAAACTAACACCTTTCCAGAAATATGAACGTTTACAGCGTGGATTATGTAATAGATCCCAAGTTTTACACTGTTACATAAGAGCACCCGTGAGTGAAACAATATTCTGTGGGATTTGTGGGTCCGGGTCATTTTTCAGCCGGACAGACGTTGATGCCACTCACCCTGAGGTGGCTCTCTGGCGAGCTACTGGCGCTTCAAATAGTCTAGCGACGACTTCTCATCTTTGCTAGCTACAGTCATGCCGCCTGTGCCAACAAAGCCCAATTTGAAGCACAAGTCGAGCCGCAGAGACCTTCAGGAGTCCGGATTCGACGGAAGCCACGCACGGGAGATCGAACAGAAGAGAAACAGTGGACAGATCTCGTGTGCTGAATGCAGGAGGTGCGTGTGTGATCATCGCGTGTCATTCGAGCACACGTGTGTAAAGCTTGTTTGCTGACTTCTCGTTGGTCTATCTAAAGGCTCAAGATTAAGTGTGACAAGCAGATTCCTTGTCAGTCCTGTCAGGTGAGTATATAATATTTTCTTTTCCTTCCTCAGTCCTCTTGCACTCCATCAATAACTAATGCTTTTCTGCACACTTTTATAGCGAAGGGGTTGCGCAGCATTATGCCCCAATGGTATGTGTCTTTGGCTCATTGTCCTTGCATTCACATGGCTCCATCGACCCTCTGTCCACAGGAAGCCTCTCCACAGGTCAAGGTACTCGGTATGATCTATCTATGGTTGTTCACGTATTATTTTCAAGCGCCCGTAATGCAGGTTCGTCCTTGCGGCGACAGAAAATCTCCACCATCGGATGGAAAAAATGAACGCGCGAATTCGGCAACTGGAAAGTGCCCTGACTGAGCTCCAAGGCCAACATTCCACGGAACCTCACCCGCTTCTTCGACCTGACCTCTTGGGAGCGTTCCAACATGATAATGACGCCGGTCTACCCTCTGTTGATGACTCCACAATCGTAAACCACCCCCCTGGATTACTGGAAGCGTTGGGCACATTGTCTATCTCGGATGGTGGTACATCTCGCTTCTTTGGACCAACGGGAGGTTCACATGTAAGTATTACCAGATAAGTCATACGCATACTTTTGCTCAGACTCGACGTTTACAGTGCCTACTGATGGTGAGCTAGAGCCAAGCTTACCCGGTCTCCCCTGTAATAATATCGTCCAGGTCGATAGTATGCCCTCCCAAGGCATTGCTGACGCTGACAGTTTGTCTGATTCGGCGAGGGATTCGAGAAGTCCAGAGGAAGTTGAAAATTTTGTACCGGATCTCCCATGTAAACCCGCTCCATCAACCCCGAACATAGAACAGCTGGTCAGCTGCCTTCCCACCGGAGAAGAAGCGCGTCATTTAACAGATGTCTACCTTGAACAAGCAAATTGGCTATTTCAGAGTGTGTCTAAGGATCAGATGTTGCTTGAGTTGCTACCCGCGTACTATGTGAATGGCGCATCTGATGTTACGCAAGCGGAAAATAACCCCCACCGACTCGGCCTCCTTTTACTTGTTTTTGCGATTGGCGCTTTACTTGATCCGAAGCAGAAACCTTGCAACGCTCAGGCAGAACGTTACTACCAATGTGCGCGTGCAGCAATCTGTCTTCAGTCTGTGTTGGAGAAACCGTCTTTGGAGACCATTCAAGCGCTGCACCTTCTCAGCTTTTACAATGCTGTAAGCGGGAATGAGTTGGTGGGCAAGGAAACGAGTATGGAGACATCGTGGTCATTGGTGACCCTGGCTGCACATCTGGCTCACACGGTGAGGCTGTTCGTGTTCAGTTTTGTCCATGTATGATGCTCATATGCTATTCGGTCAGCTTGGACTTCGTAAGTACTGACGAAGATGAGCGACAGATAAACAATCTGATCGAGGTTTTGTGGTTCCAAGATCGAGATGGTCTCAGGTGGGGGCTCTCTGATAAGATTGCCACAAGACAACGGGTGGTATTCTGGGATGTGTTTGTGGCAGATGTTTGGAACGTAAGTTGGGTTTATATCTGTCTATGTACTCGTTGATTGTGGTGGTGTTCCTGCAGTGTCTTGAAGCTGGGAGACCTCCGACATTCTCTCTTCCATACATTGATTGCCAGTTCCCTGGGGGAGGGTCGCCGCATGATAAAGTTCATATCGGCAGTGATAAACAATCTTTCTGTTAGTTTACGTCATAACTCACCGTTCCCATATTCATACTGCTCGGCATTCCTACAGATGGATCTTGGGCTTTTCGGTTCGCGTCAGACTGTGTTGCGGATGTCGCTGCCCGAACGCTGACTTCCGACCCCCCGAGTTATTCCACTATCCTCGAGCTCGACCGCAAAGTGCGCAGTTTCCCTGTTACTGAAGCGGTTGAAGAGTTTGTTGCTGCTTCATCTGGCGGTGTCTCAGCAAATGCTACAGACAAAGGTATGGATGTCATGGAGTCTATGGGCCGTTTCGTCATGTCCAATTCGCGGGAAGTCAGTGAGTGGTTTTCATTCATATTTTTGGTAAGGTTTGTTGAGCTGACGGTGATTTTGTCTGGTTAGTCTTGCTTTACATCCATCGGGGCTACTTTGCGCAAGCTATCATCCAAAGTCCTACCAATCCACTGGACGGTCCATACACGCCATCATTCCTTGCAGCGTATCGGGCATCTTTGACGATCTTGCATACAGTCAAGGTGCAATACGAGCTCCATCCAAAACTTACTGCTAGGATTTGGGCTATATGGACGTATGCTTTTTCGGCCGCTGTTGGTTCTCTACATTTTTGGTTTTGTTCCTGCTCATTCGACGTTTACATGATCGTTCTGCTAGGTCGTGTTTGGAACGATCGTGACACGTGGGCCACGGTCGCCTATGGCATCCAGTGCAATGAAAGAGCTTCATGATGCTTGTCTTCTTTTTTCACGAGCTTCGTCCCAAAATCGGAGAGCACTAAAAGCATTTGTGAGTTGTCCGTTTTGTGAGCTGGTACCTAGGTACTGATCTGCACGATAGCCCATCATCAAGAAGTTGATGGAGAAGGCACAAAGTGCTCTCTTTCATGCACAGGGCGATATCCCGCACGAATTGGGCCAGCAGTGGCATGTCGCTGAGAATGACGATGACGATGAATTGGCTATCTTTGCGGGCCGGATGAAGATCGTGTCTATGAAGGGCCAGGCGACAGATGGGGTGTCGGAGCGACCATTGAATACACTGGAGTCGATGAAGCGGTCGAGTAGTCAAGAATCTGATCGCCAGGAAAAGCAAGATCAGGTTCAACATGCGGTGCTGCAGTCGTATGGTCGTGAACAGTTCGCTTCCTCATGGCCTCAGCAATCGGGTTCTGCGACTGGTCTATTGCACCCACAAGGATTGCCAACTTGGGTTATGCAGCCGCCTCCGGTACCACTGCAGATACACCCTACTCCTGTGCCGCCACAGGTGCCGGCCTATGATGGGCCCGGTCCGCAACTATCTACGCGTGCATTGCTGCCTGAGCTGTCTGATCCGTACCCAATGGCCGATATTTCGGCTGTTGGCTCACAGGCTCATTCTCGGGGGCATCATCCGCATCAACATTGCTATGGCCAACAAGCACATCCTTTGACACCTTTCTCATCGTCTAATTATGACGACCCCTGTTCCCATGATGGTGTGCTTCATCGAAGCTCGCCTCAAGCTCATGCGTCCATGTCCACACACTCGCATGTGCAACTGCACCCATGTCAGCCCGTAGATCCTCTTCCCCACCTACACCAAGCTCAACCTGATAACCTGCATCCACATGGACCTCAAGCTATGCTGCCTGCCCTGCCTGAACTTGCCCAACTTGGTCTTATTCCGCAAGAATCAGGGCTTGACCAGCAATGGACATCATTCATGCATGAATCTGCTTTTTTCAGTGTTTATGACCATGAAGGCTAATATGAACCATTTGTGAAGCACCACTATTCTCTTGTTGCTTTCCACCTTAAGAATTGACTAGTGCTTTATATTTGTGTGTGCTTTACAGCCTCTAGAGTACAGGTTCCATCCTACTTGTGTGTACAATGTCTAACCCCATGTCCTTGTAGAGTTCTTGTGCTAAATCTTATGCAGTGGCTGGTGAACAATTCAGCTGCTGTTTTATACATTGTAATGCAACCTAACAATGATGTTGCAGGTCCACTCCACAAGATGCTAGACCAGACAGATCCAACACATGCCATAGTAGATGTAGAAGTAGAATCTGTAGAATACTTAGTAGTCACTAAGTAGAAACTACAGTAATATGAAAATTGTAAGTGTGTGCTATGTGCTTATGTAATATGGTGGCTATGCAACAGCACACCATTGATCTAATAACTCCAACACTCCCCCTCAAGTGGTAGTGCATGTAGATACTCAAAGAATAAGAAAATAGGTAAAATGAAAAATACCTGTATAGTAGCAACTTTGCAGAGGTAACATTAGATATGATTCATGGTGCAGTTGGGCTCAGCCTTTGGTCTGAGGTGTGACACTTTCATGTGCACAAGCATAGTTGCCTGATTTGGAAAGTCATATGGTGCACATGATCAGCACATTGTCCCTTCATTGATTGCAATGCTTTGGGGCCATCCCCACTGTTTCTGGCATGTATTGATGATTGGTCGGTTTCGTGAAGTCATTGGTAAGGTTCTGTGACTTTGTGGTAAGGTCTGGGCATGTCCCGATGCCCTCTCGATGATGCAGAATTGGCCACATCATGTTACCAAGTTGTTTGTGGGCATTTCAAGCTTTCAAGTCCTGCTGACATCTCTAGATTTGAATTTGATACTTCCTCAGCGATGTTTGGGTCGTATGAGCATGCGGGAATGCCCTTGGAGGCTTGTGGGTGGTCCTGACAACACAGGTAAGTTGCTGTCTGGTTTCTGTCTCTGATGTGCATGCTGATGCTCTGCAGCCAGCATCATTGCTTTGACTTGCATCAAGTCAATGTTGCTGCTGCTTGTTGTGCTGTCTCTGCCATTGTTTCATTTGTCATCACCACCAGCCATCTCTCCCTCAACATCTTTTGTAGCAGACTCCTTGTCTGTGCTTGCCAGTCCTCCAAAGGTACCATTTTGATTTGGGGTGCTTGATGTCTTGAGTGGCACATTTCATGGAATGGATATGTTGGCATCTCCAATGCCTACTTGTCTCCATGGTGTAGTAGGGCCAGGCAATTCATTTTCTAGCCCTTGAGGTGAGTCTTGAATCGCTCCCTTCATCTGACATGTTCTGATGCTCTGATCTGCATTACTAGCCATCTTGGTGCCATATGCAGTACTGACCATGTCCATTGCATTTCTTGGTGCATTCATATGGATACCTAGACTGTCCATTTCATCTCCATGTATGCTGCTGTCATCATTGCAGGTCTGCAGTACTGCCACAACTGTTTCTTCTTCACTTGATATGCTTGGAGTGTCTGTTGGGCATCTTGGTCCATCTGTGTGACCATTCAATTTGTCCATGTGCCCATCCACAGTTGTGTTCATAGTGTTGCTGCTCACACAACTAGCCTGCTCCCCCTTGAGCAGCACTCTTTGTGCATCAGGTATGTCACTTTGAATGACTCTGATTTGTTTCCTTGGTGGCATCTTGGCCTTACTGACATCTACAGTCATCACTTTGAGTCATCCACATCGATGAGGGTTTCTGAAGAATTGTTGAGGGCATTCCATGGGGTCTGTGGGTAATGCAGGTGTGCTTCTTGTCTGCAGCCTTTCTCGTTCACTGTGCTGACTTCAGCTTGTGGGTAGTAACCATTTGCTGACTCCAAGTGAGTCAATGGTCTCATTGCCCATTGCACCAGCCCTGCCATTCATGTTCCCCTCATTGTCATCCTTCTCCCAGGTTTTGGCATTCTGCTTGCTTGCCATGCAGACTGTCAGCTGCCCTAGATGTCCACCTGGGTCATGGATAGTAAGTCACAGCTCTTTGTTATTGCTGCTCTGCTTGTTTGTGACATTGCTGCTCATGACATCAGGGAAATGTAAATGAAATGCTAATGCTATATAAGACTTTATCTACCCTGTACAGCCCTATAAGGTATACCATAATGATACACACATTTATCATGCTATATAATTTCTGGGAGCCTTGGCAGTGAAGGTCAAAAGTTATCATTAAGGTTAAGTAGCTCAGATGTTTCAGAATGTGAACAGTTGATCATATATATCTTTCATTATCAGACATTACCAACAATTGTCATTTACATTATCAACAGCTTAAAAAATAAAAATAAAAATTGTTATAGCAACATTTAATTGAGCTTATTAATCAGAATATTAAAGCAAACAATTTCATTCAATATTATTTACATAATTATTTTATTTTATTTTTTTAACTCAAAATTTAATTGCTTGAGGGTGGGTGTGCCCTATGTTGCAATATACTGACTACAGGGCATGAAACTACTGTCCAGGTTTGGAAGGGTGACATGGGTGAGGTAATCTGTCTACAAAAGCCTGCCACTGTCGTGTATGAACAGCCAGGACCAAGGGAGCTGGGAGAAGGGTAAGCTACTCAAGTTGTACAGAGGGAGCAGAACAGTTAAGAAAACAGTGAGATGTAAGGTGGTGGGGTGGTTGTGGCAGCTTGTTCAATGATGAGCTGTTGGTGCAGTGGGGTCATGGGGGAACCTAAGGGTGGCATCCACTGCCTCACAATGGGCAGAGGTGGCCAGAACAAGGGACCAGTCCCTGAGGAGGCCTAAATAACAGGGGGAGGCACCTTCAAAAATCAGTTTGATGGCTGAGACAGTCTCCCTTGGGAGTTGGTCAGTGGAGAGTTGGTCAGGGGAGTAGAGCTCCCCTTGGAATACTGGGGGGATGTCAGGGCTAGCAATGGTGGTGACTAACCAGGTGGGGGGGTTGGGATCAGGTATCCCAGCTCCATCGGAGTCTGTAATGTACAGGTATGGTCAAGATTGGGAGATGGGTTGATCATCATCATCATGATCATCCTCAGAGTCTGAGGAGTCAGAGGGGGATTGGTTGTTGCGAGCACAACATGCTTCATGTGACGAGATATAATTGGTGAACTTCTCCCAAAGATCACTGAGTTCCTTCTGCAACTCTGCCAGCATGTGCTCAAGAGAAGGGTTCATGGTGGTAAGGGGAGCACTGCCAGGTTTAGGGCGGGCGAGGAGGGGGGGGGGGAGGCTTTGTGATGGGTGGGGGAGGCTTTGTGATGGGTGGGGGAGGCTTTGTGATGGGTGGGAGTGCCTTCTTGGGTGTTGCATGGGCCTTGAGTTGGCCTTGAAGGTGGATGTACATGTTGTTTTGATATAACCTTAGCCATCCCTGCTTGACCCTTCCAGTGTCTGAATCGATAGCGATTGGGTTGAGGTGGGCTTTGTACAAGTGAAAGACCATGACCATCCAACAGATGGCCTTGGGTGCAGTCTTGTCACAGGTGATGGGGGTGGTAGGGACTTGGAAGGATTTGCCCTTGTTGGGGCCATCCTTGGTTACCCAGGTCCAGGTGGAAGGGTGGGATGCAAAGTGAGCAAGCATGAATCTGGGGAGGACAGGAGGAGCAAACCAGGCCTTGAATGTGCCCTTGGGGAATGAATGGTAGCATTTACTGATGTCTGAGAGATGGACAGGGCATGGGTCTGATGTTGGGCATTGGTGTTTGGGGGGGGGGGGAGGAGTTTTTCCCATGGGGGGATTGTTGTGGTAGTGGTTCAAGAGGCATCCATTTACATAATTAGTACCTATAGAGTACACTACTAAATATGAACTACTTAAACTTCCAAAAAAGCAAAAATAAAACACAAAAGGACACTTACAGATGCCTTCACACAAGGTAAACTTACCTGGATATGAACTCTAAGACTTAGAGTCTTAGAGTGACTCTTGCCCTGAGGTAGAACTCAGAGACAAGAGTAAAGAAGACAGAGAAGGGGAGAGAGGATGAGTTTATATAGCATGTACTATACAGTTATTACAAAGATATTCCCACACTTGTGGCTAGTGAAGAGTTGTTCAAATGATCATAAATGACATAGATGACAAGACTAGATATTGATGACCACAGTAAAATCAGACTGAAAAGATTATTGTCATTAATATGATCACAATATTGTCTGATGAGCAATTATAATGTGTTGTCAACTTCATAGCATTATTACATTTGTCATGTCACCTCTTGTCATCACAAGATCATGATGACAAAGGTCTTGTAATCCTTATGTCAGGCCTACAGTGAGTGAAAAAACGTGTGCAATGTTTGGCTGATTTGTACTAAGTCCAGTGTAGTACCATGAGGCATGGGAATCCTGCTTGGCCTTGGTGAGATGGATGGTAGCACTGACTCCTAGCTACAAAATGGTCCCAGGGTCATGTGATTTGGTGCAGTAGTCCTTGAGATATGTCAATTATAAAACAGGTACATCATTGCACACGTTTATTCACTTTTGGTTTGGCAGTAGAATCTGGGGGAAATAAAGGAATAATTGTGGTTGTTTTGTCCTACAAACAAAGATACACACATAAACATTATGTCTGAGTTTGAATATGTTCACACACTTCTTTATTCCCAACCTTTACCACCATGAGATCTCTCTCTGCCACCCAAAGGAATACTATCCTGACTATGCTTGATTCTGGTCATTCTCTTGCTTCTATTGCCTCTAGTACTGGCCTACATTGCTCCACCATCTCTAGACTTCATTCCAAGGAGCATTCCAGCCTGCAAAAGTCCACTGGAGGTCGTCCATCCAAGCTCTCCCCTACTAATGTCTGCCATGCCATCCACCTCATCTCAACTCAGAAGGCAGAAAATGCTGTGCAGGTGACCAAAACCCTCACCAATATTATCAACCAACCCCTCCACCCAAATACTGTCTGCCAGCACCTGAAAAAGACTGGTATGAAGGCTGTGGTAAAGCGAAAATGACCTATCCTCTCTGCCAAGCATTGCAAGGCAAGGTTAGACTTTGCCTATGCCCACAAAGATTGGACTTTGGAGGACTGGAAGAGGGTGGTATGGTCTGATGAGACTAAAATTAATTGCCTGGGGTCAGATGGGTGCAAATGGGCATGGAAAAAGCCAGGGGAGAAGCTGAGTGATAGGCTAGTAGAGGGGACACTGAAGTTTGGAGGAGGTTCTCTGATGATGTGGGGCTGTATGACTTGGGAGGGTGTTGGATATGCTACCAAGATTGATGGTAGGATGGATGGGGACCTATACCTTCAAATTTTGAAGGATGAACTACAAGAGTCCCTTGAATATTATGGTCTCCATCCTCTTGACATCATCTTCCAGCAGGACAATGACCCCAAGCACACCTGCAAGCAGGTCAAGGAGTGGCTAGAAGAGCAGGATTTTAGGACCATGGTATGGCCTGCACACTCCCCTGACCTTAACCCCATAGAACATGCCTGGGGTTACCTCAAGAGGAGGCTTGCAGAGTATGAGCACCCACCCTCCCAAGGGGATATTGGAGTTGTGGGAGAGGACTCAGGTGGAATGGAACAATATACCAGCTGAGGAGTGTCAGAAGTTGATTGAGAGCATGCCTAGGAGGGTTGAGGCAGTGCTTAAAGCAAAAGGAGGCTATACCAAGTACTGATATCCCTTAGATACCCCTCACATTTCAAAAGTGAATAAACGTGTGCAATGATGTACCTGTTTTATAATTGACATATCTCAAGGACTACTGCACCAAATCACATGACCCTGGGACCATTTTGTAGCTAGGAGTCAGTGCTACCATCCATCTCACCAAGGCTAAGCAGGATTCCCACGCCTCATGGTGCTACACTGGACTTAGTATAAATCAGCCAAACATTGCACACGTTTTTTCACTCACTGTATATGCAGTTGACCAAATGGTAAAATGTCTGCCGGGTTATGTATCTAATGCATTATTTGACTATTATCTTTATGATTATAGAAGATCATGCCCTACACACCATTATCCAGTTCATATCAAACTGATAACTACTTGCCATAATTACCTAGGAATACCAGCACATCACAGGTTTCCTGATGCATGTAGCCATTCTGCTCCCCATTGAGCAGTGCATTGGTAGCCTCTGGCATATTCCATGTTAGGATTTCATTAGGCTGACAGTCTTTGGGTTGCAAGTATGCTCCTGCAGGTCAAGTTTCAACACAGCTTGCTGCTCCAGCATTTGCAGGTTTAGATATTTGGTAGCAGACTTCTGTGTCTCCACCTTCTTGGTTTATGTTCGTAGTCTGAGTTGTGATTTCTATGCTTGTGGCTATGTCTGTGGCCTCCATGCCCAGACTTCCCTCCACAGCAACCATGTCACTGACCTCTCAAGACTCATTGCTAACTTTGTCCAGTTTGATTTTGAGTGGCTTTCCTGCCCTCAAACTCAGCTGTTCCTGCAGCTCGTTCTGTGCCATGTGCCACTCACTTGGCACTTCAGGTTGGTATCCTTTGACCTTGATGTTTTGTGATAGAATCTGCTGGGCTGTGCCAACTGCTGCCTCAGCTTCATCCTCCTTTCTTGCCTCAGTATGTCCCTCTTCAAGCCTCTCCTTATTTGGTGGCTCCATTGACAACTCGCTAGGCTTCACATGTGACTCTTTCAGTCCATCTTGCATCTCATCATTACTAGGTGCCTCAACAGGCTTCTCATTAGGTATGGATATCAGAGTAGGGTCTCAAAACTTGCTCACTAGGTAGTTGAACATTTTGCATGATGTCCTTAGCTGTTGAACCTTTAGTATGAGTGGGATTGGGATTGTTCAATAGATCAACAATTTCAGTAGTGCATCTCTGCCCTCCCATTGTAAACTTTTGTCATCAAGTTCCTGGCCTGTGAGAATACCCAGCCAGCCCTTTGTGGCTGCAACTTTGAGTAAGCTCGCCCTGTAGACCTTCCAGTTCCTTCCATCCAGTTCAAGTATAGGCACATTTGAGTTGGCCATTTCATATCCCAGATTCTGCCACTAGGTGGGGCTCATGACCTGTAGAAGTAGAATCTGTAGAATACTTAGTAGTCACTAAGTAGAAACTACAGTAATATGAAAATTGTAAGTGCATGCTATGTGCTTATGTAATATGGTGGCTATGCAACAGCACACCATTGATCTAATAACTCCAACAGTAGAATGTGTTAGGGTCAGTCATTTGCTTGTACATAACTAGGTACAATAACTATCAATGGGAGACAAACAAATAATCTTTGCAACCACCCCTGTTGCCTTGATATTTGATTGCCAAAAGTGCAATAAAGTTCACATTTTTGACTACCAACTAAGTATAGTGTTGATTAGGGTTTGATTAGTGTTGTGTTGGGTACACTTTGATTACCAAAAGTGTAGTCCAGTTTGCATTTCTGACTACCAACTAATTGTAGTGTTTATTAGTGCTTCATTAGTGTTGACCAGTCAAACTACAACCTCAAGAATTGTCTAAGTCATAAATACATATACCCCACAATGCAACATAGTACACACCACAACCCACTCCTTTCACACAATGGGCCAAACAACAAACAGCCCTTTCCTACTATATGAGAGGGTAGTACCTACCTCACCCCTTACTAGTGTAGTAGTGTGATTAGGAAAAATGTAATAATGTGGGACTAGTAGTTAATCCAGTAGTGTTGATTAGGAAATTGGTAGTGGTGAGAGCCTAGTAGTTTATTTAGCTGTGTTGATTGGGAAATTGGTAGTGGTATGAGTCAAGTAGTTTATCTAGTAATATTCATCAGGAAAAGTGTAGTACTACATGCCTAGTAGCTGGTTGGGATACCCTGGGACTATGGGGCACCTGCCCAGTCCCATCCAGCCTGCCCAGCCTAGATATAGGGGGTGGGTTGGGATTCTGGGAACTCTGGAGCCCTGTCTGGCCAGTCCTGGTCAGGGGGGGGGACCTTTCTGGAAGTCTGGGGAGTCTGGCCAGGTGATGGCTAGTCTGTTGATGTTGTACTAAGCTGTGTGCATGACTCATGGGCACTGGGCCTGTGGTACATATCATGTGGGATGGCATGACTCCTGTGCTAGCCCATCAGTGGTATAAAATTGAGGCTGGGGTCTGGACAATGGCATTTGTGTTGATCTGTGACATAGCTCTTACCTAGTAGAGGTGAACATACTGGCACAATGGAACATAACACTACAAGGTTGGCCTTTCACCTGTAACTAGTAGGCAATACAGACTATAAATGGAACACAATAAACAAGAATGGCCATATTGGACCACCCTTGAGACACTATGGCCCTGTGGTGTCTGCTCAGTATATAGTGACTTTTTGATCCATGACAAGCTCAAAAATCTATTTTTGCAGAATACACTCTGCACAAGTTATGTACAACAAATTATGGAGAATATACCAAGAGCTGTGTAGATATAAAAAATACATTATTTGTACACCATAGAGTACAAAGTCATGTAGGTTATGCTAAGACTATATAACTGACTTCAAACATTGATGCCACTTATTCCCATGAAACATCTGACTCAAGTCCAGCTCTATACAACAACCCTTGGGAATCACTGTGGTGTTTAATATTGAGTAAATTTTCCCACAAAATGTCAGAGGTACCCAAAGCAGTAACCTCCCCTGTGGGCCTCTGATCCAGCCATCATTGAAAAGGTTGACCAGTTCACACATCACATCCACACCTTCCCCATGAATCCCATTAAGGAGTTGTTGAGCATCATATGATGAAAAACAAATTGGGTATGCTGTGATGGGTTTAAACTGGTTCAATAAGACAAAATACATTATAAGTGGACATTGCTCACCCCTTGGAACCCTAGATAAGGTGCTTTCCCCTTCTTCTTTATGATACTCATAGTGATGAACATCCCAGACTCTTACAGTCTTATCAACAGAACCTGAGACAATCCTCTCCATCAGAGGAAAATACAACTGAGTTAATTGCACCAGTATGCCCCTCAAGAGAGCTTCCAATTTGGATGCCTTGCTCAGCACCCCAGACCCTCACAGTGTTGTCTTCAGAGCCTGAGGCAACCATCTGGCCATTAGGGGAAAATGCAGCTGTCCAGACCCAACCAGTATGACCCACAAAAGGGCTGCCAATCTGAACACCTCTCTGAGCATCCCAAATCCTCACAGTCATGTCAGAAGAGCCAGAGACAATCTTCTTGTCATCAGATGAGAATGCAACTAAGATGACCAAACCAGTATGACCTTCAAGTGGATTGCCAATCTGAACACCTCTCTTAGCATCCCAAATCATTACAGTCTTGTCCTCAGAGCCTGACACAATCCTGTTGCCATCAAAGGAGAATCAAACTGACTGAACCCAACCAGCATGCCCCATAAGAGCACTGCCAATCTGTACACCTCTCTCAGTGTCCCAGACCCTCACAATTTCATCATCTGAGCCTGAGACAATCCTCCTGCCATCAGTGGAGAATCCAACTGACCAAACTGCACCAGTGTGACCTGCCAGGGGGTGGCCAATCTGGATACCTCTCTCTACATCCTATACTCTCAAAGTCTTCTCAACCGAACCTGAGACAATCCTCTTTCCATCAATGGAGAATCCAACTGACTAGACTGGAGCAATATGTCCCATCAGAGGGCTGCCAATCCAGACACCTGTATCAGCATCCCAAACCCTCACAGTTCTGTCATCTGAGCCTGAGACAATCCACTTGCCATTGGAGGAGAATGCAACTGATCTGACCACACCAGTGTGTGACCCTCCAAAGAATTGCCAATGTGGGTATTTCTATCAGCATCCCAGACCCTCACATGCTTATCAAAGGAACCTGAAACAACTCTCTTGCCATCATAGGAGAATCCAACTGACCAGACACAATCACCATGTCCCTCCAGAGGGCTTCCAATCTGGACACCTCTCTCAATATCCCAGACCCCCACAGTCTTGTCCTCAGAGCCTGAGACAACTCTCATACCATCAAAGGAGAATCCAACTGCATCAGTAAATTTACAAGCATCTTTTCTGAGCTTATTGTGGCTTTATTTGTCTTTGCTAACTAAAATCCAGCCACAGTTTGCCACCTATGATGGGACCAGTAAAAAAATTACTTGAGAATGCATTATCTTCATGTTTCTGTCAGAGCTGGGTACAGTAGTAACCCTCATATTAATATTTGTGATGTGGTGTAAGTTGAGTTAGCCAGATAAGCTCAAAAAAGCTTATATAAGACTCATGTAAATTTACTGATGTGATTGGACATAGCCAGTGTGCCCCACAAGAGAGCTTCCAATCTGGACAGCTCTCTGACTATCCTAGACTCTCACAGTCCTGTCATCCAAGCCTGAGACAATTCTCATGCCATCAAAGGATAATCCAATTGACAGGACTACACCCATATGGCCCACAAGAGGACTGCCAATCTGTACACTTCTCTCAGTGTCCCAAACCCTCAGTTTTATCAACAGAACCTGAGACAACTTTCTTTCAATCTGAGGAGAATGCTACTGACCACACCTGACTAGTATGCCCCTCAAGAGGGCTGCCAATCTGGTCACCTGTATCAGCATCCCAGACCCTCATAGTCTTGACATCTGAGCCTGAAACAACCCTGTTGCCATCATGGGAAAAACTAGCTGACAAGACCCAACTAGTATGCCCTTCAAGAGGGCTGCCAATCTGGGCACCTGTCTCAGCATCCCAAACCCTGTCAGTATCATCAGAAGCACCTGAGACAATCCTCTGGCCATCAAATGAGAATCCAACTGACCAGACCCAATCAGTATGCCCATCAAGAGAGCTACCTATCTGTACACCTGTCTTAGCATCCCAGACCCTCACAGTTTTGTCAGTTGAACCTGAAACAATCCTCTTGCCATCTGGGGAAAATCCGACTGATGTGACCCAACCAGTATGCCCATGCATTGCAAGTTGAGCAGCTGGCCACTCTTTAAGCCCTCCTGCAGAAATTCTGGCAAGTCCAGATAATTTTGGCATGAGCATTTTTGAAATCCTTGTGTTTGAAGGTGCAAATGGCAGTGCAGGAGTGTAAAGGTGTGGTGTGCTGTGAGAAACTACACCCAAAATTCTGCAAAAATTTGATCCCATCTTGTGCTAATGCCAAGATATCTTCAAAACCATTCTGGCCCTAGCAAGTCCTGTTAGATGCAATCAAGCACCAATTTGATTCACTCACATGTAGCCATGTCAAGGTGAAAGCAAGTGCAGTTGCAGCATGTCCAAGGACACCAAGAAGGCTCAGTGTTTCAATCCAAAACAAAATCTTTTCAGTTCCAACAATGGCTTTTACCAATGCTGCATATTCTGAGTTAAACATAGTTCTCTGTAGATGGTGGGCCCAATATTGGCAAGAGTATGAGAGACTGGGTGGGATATTTGTGTTGATTCTCTCCTCCAAACCAGTAACATCAGCATTGCTTGAGTAGGAACTTTCCAAACCACAGATGTTGAACTTCAGATCACTACAAAGAGTTTGCAATGAAGCAAAGGCAGGACTGCTATGCATGGTGGTAGTGGCTGCACCAACAAAGTAAACTCCACTTCGCGAAGAATCACTGAGGAAGTCATAGAATGATGCATGGAGAGGTCCGACAACAGAACACCTGTCTGCAATCCCACTCAAAACTGGCGCCATGATTTCAAGAATGATAATCATGTCAAAGCGGTCTTCCCTGGAGAAGTGGCTGTGCATTTCATTTAAAACATCCAATCGCAGAGGTGCAAACGTCGACTTGATCTGTCGCATCACGGAGTGAAATCGAGCGAGCGAGGTCCTATCCTTGGGCACCGTGTCTTCCAGGATTGTTCTATGCATGACATCCAACAGGGCTCCTCCATCTCCAGAATGATGGGTCAGGATCTCATTGTAGTGCTCCATGATCGTTCGACCAGGCTTATTTGGGTCGATGAATTCACAGGCTAGACGGGCCCACTCAAATAGACCATCCGACTTCCAGGCAATGTTCCGCACTTCTGGGGTCCCAATCTCTGGAAGATGGCCAAGCTCGCTAGCAACATATAGTCGGATATCGCATTCCACTGATGCTATAGAAATCTTGTCTAATGAAGCCATCGTCACGTGCAGTGCAGCACTCAGGACACGCTCGATGTCCAACAACGGTCTCGAGGTCAAGAGGATGCGGAAGTTTGGGGGGAGACGAGCATCTTCCGTTGATGTGAGAAGCATCAAGATATGTTTCCTTGACTTAGCCGACCCACTTTCGTCCAAGGCATCGATCACCACAACCACGTTTCCAACTATCGTTCCGCCAATCTTCGACAACGGCCCTAGTATGAGCCGTTGCCATTGCTGCATCACGTCAGGTGTGGTCCTAATGGAACGGTCGTTTGAGACGGCGTCTGCCGGTGCGCGCCGAAATGCTGGATCCCTGTCGGCCAGATCACGAGCAATTGTCGTCAGAATCTTTTCCTCCCGGCGTTCAGTTTGCCTGTCACGAGCAAAACAAAAACAGGACCTGAGTCCTTCAACGTCCTTGATCCACGATGCAATCGTACGTGCAATGGCCGATTTACCCCTTCCGGCCTGCCCGTGAAGCCACAAGATGCGCGGAGTGTCGACGTCAGGATTGTTGATCCAGTCCACACAAGCCATGCCTTTGAGGTTCAGGTCATCTCCCGTAAAATCTCCGTCCTCGCTCCCTCGAGGCATTTCTTCGTCGTATTGAGGCCCGCGCCATCTGCATAAGCCATGCCTTCGAGGTTCAGGTACGTGTGAACCTGAACATCCCGAACCGCACGGTCGCGGCACAGTTGCATCAAATTCTGTAGGGTCTTGGCATGGCTATCTACGACAGTGCGCGTTTCGGAGAAGATATGCTTTCCTGTTCTTTTCCCTGACGATGGATTATGTCATGTCAGGACATCGAAGCCGAAAACATCACATGACTGACAGAAGCTCTTCGTCGTGGAGTAGTTTTTGATGAAATGCGCGGAGTCGCTTATGGCTCGTGCGACCTTTGCAAGGGTATCTTTATCAATGTTGCTTATCTTATCCTTTTCAGTAGGAAACTCATAGACACTTCGCATGGTATCGAGGAGGTCGGACACTGCATTGTCCAGCTTGGCTTGGTTCAGGAACCGCTGCAAAGACTCGTAAGATGAGCGATGCGACTTGGAACCAAGAACGTACCTGGGAAACAGAGGTTAAGACTCCTAGCGCTGCCTAGGTATAGGGGTGGACCTGGTGCACGCATGGGATCATTTGTATGGATGTAAAAATGAAACGCTTACACTGGCAAGAGTATTAACGACTTCAATGAAAACTTTGAAAGGCTTGAGGTAAGTATCACTCAAGTGTTGAATTTCGGTGAATGCGATATTGGCACTGCCGACGCCATCAATAGCACCTTTGGCGATAGGCGAGATGGGGCCAACGCCGTCAAATTTCTTTACTGCAGTATCGATATCCTTTCCAGTCGACTCTGGCGTAGATTTAGGTTTGCCAATCGACTTTCCACCCTGGCCAATGAATCACCAAATGGTCACAGGAGCTGTATATCACAGTTCACATACCTCTTTATCGGGAACCGCCTGGAAGACCTCTTGTTCCTCTTGGACACCGCAACTGGTGTTGGTGGGAGCAACCTGTTCAATAAATAAATCATTCAGTGTCATCGCAGTAATCGGATATGGACAAATACATACGTCCTGAACAGGCAGTTGTTCCTGTCGCTTCTGGACTCTCCCGCTGATCCTTGGATCAACAATTTCTGTGGCAACGCTGGTCAAAGGGCCCTGGTTTGATTCATGGAAGCAGCATCCCATTCCAGCCTGTGTTCCCCAGTGAATCCATCAGCAATGTTTCCGGTGAGACGAAATCTCCTGCTTGAGTCTGAGACGATGCTGGCGGCTAAATTTTCTTGGTTTAATAAATACATCTCCGGGAAGCGCTAACTACGTACTGAGGCAACGCTGGACGCTAAGTGGGTGGTCTTCGCAAATCCCAAGAAATGACATTTCTTCGACTGCATTCTGGCCATTGAGGGATGGGTATTTGGGGTAAAGTCGCAGGTTGGTTCGAGGTGAGAGATAAGGTGAACTTAGCCGCCGGGTACCGGCAAAACGTAAAACGTTGTAACCTGCCGCAGGGACCGCCGTCGAACTAAATGAGTGTTTCCCGTGTATTTTTCCTCTGTCGAGGCAAAGGGGACGTGTCAGTTTGTCCCACCTGCCCTCCGTGAGATGAAGGGGGCGCGATCTCTCATTCCACCCTCCCCCGTCCCCATCCACATTCCTCGTGGTAGTGGGTGACCCTCTCGCCTGACAGAGCAACTGAGGTTCTGCATTTCTTCTGCACTTGCATTCCCGCCACCAAATTCTACCCAGTGCACCGGACACCTGGATTCTCCGTTCTCTCCCGCCAAAGCGTCCCCTGTGACGACTTATAAAAGCGGTAGAAATGCACAGATCTCTTGACAGTCACATCCCAGCTCATCCCCACCGGCTCGAAGCATGTGGAACGGGGAGTGAGGAGGGCTGTTCTTTATGATTAGGCCGAAAGTGCTAAACACGCACGCATGATGTAGCAAGTTTTTTGGTGCTTTTCCCGGATGGTTTCCGGTGTAAGGACCCTCGACTGGGTCGACAATCGTATCAACATCCAATTTACCATTCTTTGCTTCCGTCCTAGTACACGTCGTCTTCAGATACCAACGAACGGGTGTCTCATTCAGGAGCAGTACGGCCTAGCCATTTGATGGAGAGCCCGTATTGCACAATCCCATTGTACAAGCAGGCTGGGGGAGCAGATCCGCTCACAACAGCTAAACTGTAGTGTGTAGGTGCGGAAAGATTGGTTTGGTGTATCAGCACGCTATACCCGGCTAACTTCATATCTGTGATCTGTAGGACAGGTGATCCATGCCTTTGGACCCGGAGAAGGGTTTTACCAGGTCGGGTCTTCGACACAGATCTAAGGGGCGTCGGATTTCCATAAAGTGAGGAGACACTTTTCTTGCTATCGTTGGCCTCTTCTTCCGTGTCATCCGGGTGGTGATGGAAGCATCCCATACGGTAATGACACACTCTCAACATCTGAGGATGAAAGCCGGAGGACGACTCTTTGTGCTACGCCATCCTCGCTAGTGTCAGTGTCAGCAGCCCATGCACTTATCACAACCTCGCCGCTGACACTGGCAGCTCGATCACGTTCTGGAAGGTCCGAAGAAAATATTTATGTACGCACCAGTACCAGCATTTCTACCGGTGAGATCGATCGTCAACGCAAGGAACGGTCTCTGGCATAGAGTGTACGTGCCTAGTATCACGCTTTACATGCGTGCATGCTTAACACGAGATTGTACTGCTGGAGTTTATGGGTGTTACCACCGTGTTTCAGCTGCGTACTCCGAAACACGGTTCCACCATTTTCTTTCCCATCGTTCCCCCTTTCCTCCCTACCTCGCATATCTCATCGCATCAAACGACACCAGCCGGAGGACGCTCGCGTTTTGGTTAGGTTCGGTGTGCAGTCGATCTTATAGTCCGTGATCTGTGGAGTTCGATCCCCACGCGCATAAATACCTCGTATACCCGCTGCGTCTACCAATCAGGCTCGCCGGGGGTGACGGTCACGGATGCAACACCATGAACAGAGGAATCGATATCGAACGCGTTCAGTGAGTTCGATAAGGCATCAATGGCATGTTGTGATTCTTGCCCGTGGCAGGAGGAACGTGCGACTCGGTCTCTCGAACGAACTCCGAGATGAACAAATGCACAATAGATATTACGCCGTTGAGCTCCACAGAGCCAACCCATCTCTTCCACGGAAGTAATAATGGGAGCGTGAGCCCGTGAGGAGTGGTATACATATACATTGAACGTCGAATCAACAGAAGCAGTGCGAAAATGAACACATGTCGAGAATAATAATAAATCTCGCACATGAATCCATGGAGGAACAGAAGTAACAAAAGCAATGTAAGTCCATTATTACGAAGATATACCTAGGTATGTAAGTGTACGCAACGTGATCGTCCACGAACAATTTCAACACCGGGATACATATGTCTAACTACATACGTACCCTTGTGGTGGGGGTGCGGTATGTTCACAAACGTGCAGCGGATGTCTGTCAGGTTCATCTCTCGGACCTCTCTCAAAAGAGGCGGGCATGCTCACTGAAACCGTTTAATGTCCTTCCTCTTGCTTCCTCCCACCTGCTCTGGTGCTGATGTTGATACCAACGTCTGGCGAAGAATGCCTTTTCATCCCGATAGCTGAATCTGTGCGCGGTCGCTTCCTCGAGGCGGATGTAGGTGACATCGACGATCCCCCGCCACCCACCCCAATCTCGCGCTCGCTCCCAGGCATCCCGCTCGTCGCATTTGTATAGTCACGTTCAGCAGAGGGAAGGGACAGGTGCAGAGGATGTCCCGAATTTGGAGCGCCTTGGGAGAGGTAGTCAAGCCAGGATGTGTTGCTTGGCGGTTGCCCTAGATGTAAGTGAGTGATGTGACGGACGGCGCGTATGTGCATATGGAGAGGGGAATAGAAAAGTATGCGTGGGTCTAATTATATCAATGAAACACACCTGTTGTCGGCTCCTGATGGCCCCCTTCTTTTTGGGATGGCGATGCCGTCGCAGGTCCATGAGTCGGCCAATCCAGAGTTGTAAAATGCGGTGGATGGGACGATGACGATAACGGTCGATGTGTTGGATGATGCGTGTGGTCGTCGGCAGAATCCAACAGTGCAGGGTACAAGCCGTTCGCTTGGGTTTGAGATTGAGATAGGTTTGGGTGTGAGTGATGACCGAGAGAGTGACGCATTAAGGGGTGGTGAGGCTGCTGCTGTTGATACATACTTTGCAGCTGTCCTTGGGGATCGTGATTGTGTAGAGATGGATACGTGGAGGAGCGTTGGGTGTACAAGCCGTCTCGCGAGATGGGTGCATGACCGCCTCTCGACGCTGACGACGAAGAAGGAAAGTCGAATGACGACCCAAGAAGAGAGGATGCCGGCGATCCTAGATAGGGAGTGTACGATAGCGGTTGACCATTGTGCCGATATCCCGGCGATGATGCGGACGTTGGGGAGGGAATGTAACCATTGAGAAGGACTTCGTCGCCCGAGAGTTTGGTAGCGCTGCCTGGTGGTCGGTTCATATTAGTAGCCGAAATGGAGAAAGGTGTGGAGACTGACCATTGGTGGATAGGGGCAATCGGGAAGAGGTGCGTCTCTCCGTAGATATAGGTAGAGATGGCGCTACGGCTGCGGAAGGGAGCTGGGAATGGTGGTGCGTTGGTGGTGCAGGTAGCGCCACGTGTCGGTGTAAACCATGTGAGCTGTAGTCACCGGCCTGTCCCGTGGGATGAGCGAATGGCGAAAAGTGGGGTGATATTGGGTCCACATACATCTGCACCACCAAGGTTCGACTCGGTAGGAGTTGGTGGCACGGTGCCCTTTCCACTGTTGTTGTAGTCCTGCTTGAGTTTAGGGTTAGATGATTTTTTGACGGAACTACGCGAGTCATGCTCCTCTTCATCGACATCGTCCTCCTCGGCGTCGTCTACCTTGCCGATATTGGCATTATTGGCAAAGTCGTGGGGAGAACGGGTGTCTTTTTCGCCGTCATACTAGTAATAAGGATTTACGAATGAGCGAAACGGGGCAGGGCAAGGGGAAGGACATGCCCTGGTGTGGCGTTGAACGATGTCTTGGACGTCTCCTGAGCAGTACTGATAGAGCTTTACGTGATGACCCGGGCGCTCTTCTGTACCATGTATACAAATATGGACGGCTCGTGAGCTGGAGGGGGGAGGGCAGAAGAAATAGGACCACACCAAATATGATGACGGCGACGTCTACGGAGCATAGCACGCCCAGCTCGTATGCTTTCTTGAAGAGGCCATTCTTTCTCTGTGGGGTTGGCGTGGTATATTATGGGCAGGTACGGGACGATAATAATAATAATTGAGTGCCAAGACGGTGAGCAAAAATAGACTGTACAAGCTTACTTTTAAAAAAGTGACTGAGCGATTACGCTCGTGCTATGTTTACGGTGGCCAGAGAGATGTTTTAAAGATGGAAGGATGGCGCATGACGAGGGTGGTGTAAAAATGGCGATGGGTGAGTTGGAAACGCGCAGCACTGTCAATGACTGATCACTGCCGCATCTGCAGCGTTGGCGACTTACCGTGATGGGTTGAATTTCGATCTTTCGTCTGCCCATAGCTTGACTGATATGATGGGTGGAGAGGGAGTGCACACTAAAGAAGGAGGAGGGGGGAGGAGGAGGAGGAGGAATATGGGCCGTGTTTTGATAGTTTCTATCTTTCAACGTTGCCCTTCTCTCCTCTCACTCCCTTGTAAATTCCGCCAGACCGGGTGCCGAAGAGCCAACAGCTCCAAACGGCGCTCACTCATCAGATCCCATCTTCCCCGGATTCCATTTCCTTTTTCATCTTTTCAGATTCATCGGATTCTTCCTTATCGGGACACCGCAGTGCAAGTTAGTTTATCCGCACAGTCGTCTCTCTCGACGACCGCATTCCCCTCCTCACACCCCGTGTCAATCTGGACGGAAGCAACTCTTATGCATTTGGAGTTATCGGGATGCCGTTGATCAGGGTGTCTACCTCTTGCTTTTTTACTGTCATTTATGATTTCCAATCCAATGTTTTCCCTCACGGCGCCTGATCGCATCCCACCGGCGCGCCTTTCAAGTTCACTCTGTTGCAGGCTATGTGCCCAGCGTAGTCATGCCGCGATGCCGCAGGAACGCGTTGTCAACTTGTACCTGATCGATTAGTAACCGACTCGTCATCACCCTGTAGTCAGAATAGGACTGTGCCAGTAATAAATTAAAATAAGCAAAAAATGTCCCCAAAATAACTGAGACAAAAATAATGTCGTACGATGATGGGCTGCGCACGTCCAGGTTAACTTCTCCAGCTGCAAGAGGCTGGTCTCTGTATCAACTCTGACCAGTAATTTGAACATCTGTCTCACCGTTACTATCATGAGTTGTTTCCGTGGTTGCCCTTGTGGATTCTGGCAGCCCTTCTCCATATTCTCATTCCTGGCCCGCGAAGTTCTTCCCCTCCCGGTGCTATTTCCCTTTCATTAAGTACCACCGCGTCGAAGAAACGTGCGCTGACTTCTTATACACTGTCTTATTTTCGGACCATGCAGTGATATTTTCAGCCTGTAATAATGAGTATGCTATATTTTTGTGCACTCTGCGTCGTACATATATCTATGACATGATAGCTTACTGACTTATCTCCCTATTCGAGTCCCATCATATCAGCCCATGCCTCGCTGGTGGAATCCCATCAATGGACAGTTCCTCGTGGCGCTCATGTCTCATACATTCATTCAGTCCATCTGATATCAATATTAATCTCCTCCTTGTAACCCATCGAATATCATCAACACGGCCTCATACTACCAGACATCCGGTTCTGACCTTGTGTTTCTAGTATCATATTACTCGGCACAGAGCATCTTATGGCGAAACAGCCTCCAGCATATTTCTCTCTTCTCGACCATGCGGCAGACCGCTCGGTCCAGACCTGCATCCGTGTTTCAAACACCTTTTGCCGTGTTAGGTAGATGCTTACCCACTCCGTATTGGCAGCTCACAATTGTCACAGCCTCGCGTCTTCTCTTCCCATCTTCTGGAACGTTGCCCTCGTTCTTTTTGTCTCACAGGTTCCACGGTACTTGCGGGATCTCTTGGCTGGCACACGATCGTCCTCACCCGTTTGTCATCTGTTCCCTCAGATCCCAATGTTCCGACAGCTATGATTCATCATATATCATATGTAAGGGTGATCGGTATCACGACCAAGTCACAAGGGCTGATTAGAAATCCGTTCGGATCCCATATGCGACATTAATCATCCCTGTACGCTGCACATGCTCGGTACTTCGCAGGTACGCACGAAAAGGCAAATCAGCTCTTATCTTGGCTTCTTCTGTCCTCGCGTCTTAGGGATGCATCGATCATCGGCTTTGACGATGTATCGAGTGCTGCTATCGCCAAGACCAAACTGTACACACATGTCCAACCGAGTTGGATGTGTGTACGATGCATGTCCTACCCACATGCTCACCATACCCTCGCCCATCGGGTCTGTAACAGAGTAAGTATCTATCTTACCCACCCCTGTCAGCCACCTACGCATCTCCCTCCTTGTCAAATTCGCCGAACCCTTTTCCCACATGGCCGTGGGTGAAGTTGATTTAGCTTCATCTTTTACCCGGACCACGGTGGGTAACCGCACGCTCGTGCGTCACCCCTGTCTGATTATCGACGGAGATCGGCAATGCCATGTACCCTTTCCACAGCAGTTACTGAAATCTGCCCTCAATGCACTGGTGTGGTCGGACAGAGCGGACCATCAAGTGAAATACCGAGGACAAGGAAACTGAAACTCTCCCATGCACATGTGGTCTTGGCAAATACACTCGAACCTTACCAAAACCCCGGAGTCGCATTACGTTCCGTGTGCGGATAACGGTGACCCAATTCGCACGCTTCGACATATCCAAACGGTTGTCGTACGACTTCATATGACGTCGTCGTGACACGGTTCCTTGCGGCGACGGTTCACTCCTCTCAAACTCCGCGGGTAGTTTATCTCCCTATTTCAAATGCGCCAGAGGGTTGTCAGACAGTGCGTGCGCCCAGCGCCATAGTCTGCGGCGCAGTGCGATAATGCCATCGATATCGAGGTGGCTGATACAATCAGGGTTATGGACAGACCACAAGACAAGGACGCAGATTACCCGTGGGTAAAAACGATCAGCGGTTCAAGCGAATTGGTTGATCGTGTGACTAACACCACTCGCCAGGGTTACTGTAGCTGTCTTTTTGACCCTGAAAATAGCTAGTTAATCTGTCGCGTTCTGGGCATCGTACGCAGGGTTGGGGTGGTGGATCCCACGAGAAGAAGGTCGCGATGAAAAGGGAATACGAAGGTGCATATCAGTGGAAAATGCCGAACCCAATAGCTGATCCTGTTGCTGCTGTGGCAGACTAGTGCTGGTGACGAGATCGGTGTGGATTCGTCGCTAAAAATGGTTAGAACTGTGAATGTGGAGTCTTGGCGTGTGTGCATTGCTAATTGCCACTTGTCCCATACTGTGGTTCAAGAGCAAATAGAGGCTGATAAAAATTATCAGCAGAGAGGGTTCGGTCGATGATATATGTGTCCAGGTTCAGAAGCCTGTAATCCCATGAGGTGCGTGCTGCAGGGGTCTACCAAGGTACGACTGCACGCATGGATTCCAGCATATGATGACCGCTTTGCAGCGAATTATCTGTCACTGGCACATCCACAGTGACAAGATAAGTAAGCGTATACACACGCATCAACACAGCAACCGAGTGCATACTTACAACATCCGCGAAGGGGGGAGGATAGATAGGTAACGTGTCATGCCAAAATGACATATGTCACTGACAGCAAGCTCCCCTGGGGTCACGGTGACCATACGACTCCCGAACTTCGGCAAATTTCTACTCCGCGTCGCCGCGGGGTAGCTTGTCTTACCTGGAGTCTGTGTCCCTATTTGGGTAGGACGGAGCGGGATGATACCCCGCCGAAGACAGCATTTCTGAATCGTATCCAACGTTCTAGTTCAACTAAACTAATCGTCCTAGGCGCTTCGACCGTATCTGGGAACTTAGTTGTTCTTGTTGTCAGAGTCAAATAATAGGACATGGTATATTCGTGTACCCTAGCATAGCAACGTGGGTATTTCAGGGTTCTCGTGGTCTCTCAGAGCCAGTCGTGAGTAGTACCATGCGTCCGGTACACACCAGGTTGGTGCAGGGTATGTGGGTGACGCTGATAGATTGCCTACTGGTCGTGTGTATAACTCTGCGAGAATGGACATGGCGGTGACCTTTCTCCGTATGTGTCTACGGGTTGGCAATGGCGGGCAGGGACGGTTCTCCAGGGCTCGATTAAACCGTGCTGCGCAGTGTTTCCAGGACTCCGAGCAGTGAGTAAGGGTGCGGGCTGAAGGCAGTGTGTGACCCGTCCCCGTCTTCATGACTTCACGGCCTAGGCCTGCTATTGCCACTGACACCTCAGGAACCCTGTGAAGAAATAGTAGATCCAAGGATAACGAATACCTGGTTTTGCAGGGCAGTCAACCTACCCCTGCATCCCTATCATGTCTATGGTTTTTGCATGGAACACGTATTAACACCACTCCATCGACGGATCGGGTGGTATATATCTGGCGAATCAGACCCTGCGGAATTTCCAAGATGCATCGTCCATCCCACAACGAAAAAATCAAATTAAGATGTTCGGTATACACAACCGTGTGTGTGCGTGTGCGTATGTACAGCACATGGCTTGAACCGGTCCACGATGGGCACGTGAAAAAAAGAGATCCGGACATTGACACACCGGATGTGGTGGTGGAGAAGAGGGGAACCACCGAACACAAAATGGTCGATGCACAGGTTCTTGAGAAGACTGATCGAACGGGTCTTCGTCTAGACTCAGGGGAGGTTCACGTCAACCATGATGCTGTGTGGATTCTGGGGAGATCGAGGATTCATGTATCGGTCGGCCCTAGGAGGCTCAGGGGATCAGGTTGAATTTCCTTAGCATGTGGTAAGAACGTTCCTCGGGTTGGTTCTCCGAGTGGAATCCATCGAGCTGTGTGAGCTACTATGGCATGTATCTTATGTCGTCAGAGTCCGCCATTGTCGGGTTATTGCAAGTGTGATGTCCACAAATTTACTTACATTAGTAAATGTTCGAGCGAAATCTGTGCAAGTCATCAGTATTGATCAATTATGATCTGCAAGTTCAATGAGCGTGGCGCCCGGCTATATAGGCCCATGCTTGGTCATAAAGTTTGTAAAGTTCTCCCACGGAGGAATCGCGGAGGAACGAGAACTCGGAACACCATTGTTATGTCGTGAGTGTGCTTTCATGAGTAATCTGTTCGTGATGGAAAAGCTCTTCTTTTTTTTTCCCTCCTGCAACAGTTGTCGACGGCCACTCATGCATAGCCGAATTTCCATAATGCGGGTAAGCTGATCGGCCGATTCAGAACATCCCCGAGGGGAGGTATTGGTCGCGGTAGCAGTTCATGTCCTGTTATCTGCACAGGCTTCTCTTCAATCAGCGTGCAGGTGATATACTATGATTCCCAAACAAGACTGTACCCGGTGGGCGCATGTGCAATGTGTAATGGACAAGAGAGGTAAGTAACCCAGCCTAGATCGAGTACCTCAGAGTTCCACGGCAGTCCACTAGGGCGTGCACGGAAGAATCCTAGTGTCCTTCCCTTGTAAGCAGTGCACATACCAACACATATTGAATCACTGGTATCTCCCGTTCTGATCCGAGGGATCACGAGAACCAACTGCGCTTACGTCCCCTGAACCCATCAGACCCCAGGACCCTTCGGACACGCCTTCGTGCCGTGCAGTGCAGCGTACCTCCCTTATCGATCGATTCCTACTAGTTTGTGTTCGGTGGTGTCGAAACTCCACGGTAGGAATCCCTACTTATCTAGAAAAAACGGCGCCGAATCAACTTCTATTCGTGCGGCTTACTCGTCATGCTCATCTTGGGGATTGGGAGACGGTGCCGATGAGGTCGACTTATGAAGACAGAAGCTGCAGGAGGATACTACGTAAGTGTGTAGCATACGAATCCCATCGATTCGCTCGCATCTCATTTACGTATTGCGTGTTTCGTATGGAGATTGGCATGAATGAATTTTTGGAGCTGCATGCATGAGAGATGCATTACTCTAACCGACGGTGGGGGACTACGTAAAGGCATGAACACAGCGTGCACGATGAGGGGGTAATGCGTAAGGACATTTGGTGATCTCTCAGATCTATCTCAAGGTCAAAGAAAACATAGTGCTACGACAACCATATCGATGATACATGGCGCGCGATGACATGAACCATCCCAATGAATCGACGCTCGACACGTGCAGGTCAGCGTTGGACTACGTACCGGAAGCGCTGCCGAATTCTTCCGTCTGGGAAAGTGGATTCCCACTTGTGGGGGTCTGCGTAGAATCGCGTCAGCGATCGTGACGGACAAATAACGTATGAAGATATGGAGGATGAATTAATTTCAGTCGGATTAAGAAGGGAAAGGAAATGGTGAGAAAGAAGATGATGGACATACTATGTGTGCCGGGGGTGGAGCAGTCACGACCTTGAAAGGTACATTAGCCCAGGTGTCAGTTCCCGTTTTCCTCTCCCAGAGAATAAAAGTCAATGTCGTTACATACAGATTTTGTAAATGGCTCTTCTCCTTTTAGTTGGGTTGGCTCAATACGATTCTCAGCGTGTTGTACCATCGTTTCCGCCTCAGGCGGCGTTGCAATTTGAATAGGGGGGCAGGCAATACGAGATGGAGGAGTGTGTGTACTCGCCGATTGAATAGGCAATTGATGATTTATCCCCGACGCTTCACCGACTGAACTGGAAGCGGGTACTTGTGTATGGGACGTAGGAGCTTCAGATCTGGAATTTCGCCGTCGGGGTAGAAGTTCCCGATGCCACTGCCGTCTTCCATTACTGGCGGACGTTAAAAAGTAAGCGTCCGTGTGGTGTCTTCCTCTCCTCGACACGACGCAAAATACGGCTGCGATGGCAAGGCCGATTGTAACTACAACGAATTTTAGGCGTCCCGCGGGCGCGATGGAATGTTGTTTTCAGTGCGCGGACGGGGGGAGCTACGGGTGACATAGATGACGTGGAATAACGTACTGACTGCCACCGCCGGTATTGCCACGAATATGGAGGGAGTTTCTGAGGGAACGCTGGGCTGGCTGGAAGACGACACTGTTGGCAAGACAGTCGTGGCAATGTAAGCGCCCGTCGTCGAACAATGTGAGTGGCGGCGGGTGGGCAGATGGAGGATGGTGACAAGAACGGAGCTCGTGTACCAATAGTCATGATAATCTGACCCCTTTCCATACTGCAGAAGGTGCTTGGCTTGCAGAATGGAGAAGACCGAGTCCGGACCATGCATATGTCTCGGCGTCCTTCGCACGTGTCCAAGGCGCCCGTCACGTGAGAATTGCCTCGAACACATGACAAAACAGATTTGTAGGTGCCATTTCAATCAGACTGCTGCAAGATGTGGTAAAAAAACTTACATACTCAACTTGAAATAAAATATAGTTCCGAGTCAGAGTGCGATATTGTTACCTTTTTGGTCCACGTTAGTCTGGGCGGGTGACGTAGCTGCACCATGTGTTATCAAAACGATCCGCAGCCCCAAGTCTGGGCTTCGTGCTGCCGGGCACCGGACAGGAGACATGTCGTATACGTACCCTGCAGACCCTTTTAGCTAGTCATGACCACGGGCTGATGATATAACACAAAAACTCCAAGTTTTCTTTGAACCTCGGCCTAAGCTTCAAGTTCTGTTCTACATTCTAGCGAAGGTAAAATACCAATGCCATATTGAGTGCGGTATAGGTATAGTTACCTTATCGCTCCACGCCAATCTGGGCGGTGACGTGGTCCGCGTCATGTACTAACGAGGCCTTCCGCGGTTTCAGCCTCGGCCTCTTGATTCCTGGCAGCAGACATATTGCACACCTACCCTGGAATTAACTGGTCACGACAGCGAGCTGACGGATGTAACGGAAAACGTTTCTTGGAGTTAGGGTATTAACGCATAATAGACGGCAGCAGTATGACAAGAACACGACGACGAGCAGCGATTAGCTACTAACCTGTCAAATGCAAAAAACGCCCATCTCATCTAGGTCGTCTCCTCTGAACATTGCTCAGAATGAGAATGGTCTCTAGGACGTTCCGTATGTCGTCTCGTGATTGTTCGTCTCTTGAACGGCTCCCCCCGTTCCGTTTCATACTCCCGTACAAGTTCTCTAATCTGTCTGCGCCGCTCCATACCAAATTCCTGCGCGTCCTGTCGAGCTTGTGCCAAGTTGGAAGCTGCGCTTCTGTCTTGAGTTCTTCCTGGTGATATCGCGGGTGCCATCAATATTGCAACGCACTCGATGCACACGGGTCTCAGTTCTTCCTTGTGGTTGTAGCAGAGGAACGAGCTTACCAGCGCTGCTATGCATATGCCTTTCAGGATAGCACCTATTTCATGCGTCGCTGGTGTACTGAGCGTGTCCGAAGGCTTGATTAAAGTTGATGATATGAGTCAACGCTACAGTGGACGCCTGCTTGCCTGTGTGTGCACATCGTCAAAACGCATGCTCCCTGCACCCATTCCCATACCACCCGGCGATCTTCCATGCGGCCGGTGACGACGTCTCCGAGCGATCTCTGCGTGAAGCAGATCATCATGTGTCCCCGTTCTTGCCCGATGGGGGGGTCGGAGCATATCGTAGGCACGTTGGAAAGCTTGGAAACGGCTGGTGCGCTCGGTGTGTGAAATACTCTTTGCATGAGCGGAATCGGGATGGTAGAGTTTCACGAGTTCATAATCTACATGAACAGGTAGATGAAGTGTGGGATGGTACATCAGGCTGATGCGACCCTTGAGAGAACGTATGCCAGAGGGCGCGACAGAAACGTCGTCATTGGTTTACTCACATCTAGCTTTAATTTGGGCCTGAGAAGCGTTCGGAGGCAGATGGAAGATTTCCTCGGGTGTCGGATTGCGGTGTGTGGGGAAAGGATATTGACCAGTACAACTCGTAGAGGCATATCTCGAGTCCAATAGTGTTCTCCTGAGCAAGAATTGGCGACGACACGTTGCTTGCAGCTGCATCGAGTGTCGTCGAGTGTTTGGGTGGTCTTGGTGCAAAGTCTCGATCCCGGGTGGGAGCCCAGATTTGGCCACGGCATGTCATTTTTGTTCCCATTTAGCGCCCATCAGGTTCAAACGGCCCCTGTTAGGTGACGTACTCCAGTGCATCCTGGTCGTCGTAACCAGCAGGTACACCTTCTGTAAAATTCCAATGCACACTTAGACGACCTCGAGAGTCAACAGCCCGGGGAGGAAGATTGGGACACGTCACGACATTTGACAAAATCCGTCTAGGCAGCGTGCTTCTCGGGTACGTGTGCCCATTACCGCACACTTGCAGGGTCTGATACCTCAGCAACGCCCCACCCTCGTATCTTGTCACAACGCATGTGGGGTGTCGTTATACACAGCATCCCATCCGTCCCTCGCGATGACTGTTGTCCCTGAGGAATGTTGTTCTACCATTCCACTTTGCTCTCCGCCTTGGGCACTGCAGCGACGTTTCTTCAGCACTCCGACTCTCATTTATCACCCCTACCACGTCTGTGGTACTGTTCAGCATCAATGACGATAGTGGGTCTTCAAGCTTCAGATCTCAGAGCCGACGACCTATTATCCACGTTTGTGAGGTGAACACAACAATGTTGCGGAAGTTGGAAGCAAGCGTGACTACCCCTTCGAAAACGTTTGTTTCAAATCACCCAGGAGTCCCTCTGTGATCGTTGCGTAGGTTCTACGTCCAACGACTCAAATGTACGAACACAGTTGTTAAAATACGTGAATACCAGGAAAAAGCTGAAATCGACGTTCGATGAGGTATGTAGGTGAGCAACGTTCCCTCACGTGCTGTAACATACAACGCAGATCCGCAACAGGCGACTAAGCAAAACCAGAAACACGTCGCATAAGGGACAAAAATCCTTCGTTAAACGCACCCAAAGTTGTTGTTAACCCCGGCCTCAAGCTGAAAGTACACACCTCAAGCCTCACAGCTAACAAGCTTCAAATTGCAAACCTGCGAATCGCCGCCACACCGTTACGCGATATGGGTACAAGGGTACTCTCCATAGCCGTTAGAGACCAAACGAGTCTCGGAGTGGGGACAACAAGTAGTGGTAAATCGACCTGACACTCTACCAACACCGATACGCCTCTCAGGCAGTTGGGTACTTGCAGAAAGAGCACAACTTGATTTTCAGACATTTCCAACATGCTCCGCCACCCAAACGTGTCGTATCTAAAACGGCCGGCTCGAACGACGGACTGACTGCCGGTGAGCTCAGACTCTCATTCGCGCACTGGCAGAGGCCCGCAGGCGACAGGGGCCCAAGTCAACTTGTTAATAGATTAGTGCAACATAGGATTTTTCGTCCTCACGCATGCAAATGCAGAATTCTTTATCAGAAGAAAAAGGCTCTACGTCGATCTCCTCAACCGCGTTGGTTCACTGTGGCATATCCCTCCAGACGAAAAACCCGGCTTGCTTTTCCCTCATCTTAAAGTATTGTGTGCAACTGCCCCAACACCTCACGTACGCACCCAATTCTTGAGAACGCATGCTCACCCACAATTCGGGCAGTTCAATGTCGTAGGTCTGCCTAGCATTGGCAGGTGCTTGGATAATTTACACACAGCACCGGTGGAGTTGCCTATCGAGAAGCACGATCCTCAGCGTTCGTCTTCGATTCTGCGAACATTGGGTGCTATTACTATCGTTCCTGCACGATACCGCAGGTACCAAGTGTGTGGTAAATTTACATATTTTGTCTGGTTTGTTGTAAGACATGATGTGGTTGGGTGCAAGTGTACGTCGCGAGTTGGGCGTGGGTGTGGCGAGATTTATGCACGAACATTCTACGCCAGAGAAGCTTGATCGAATGTGACGTTGATCGCCTTACCAGTAGGAATGCTGATGTTCGTACGCATGTATTTGTTTTCTAGTCCTACAAAACGTGCTCGCACTACCGATGCCCACGATGAGGTTGTAGTACGTAGGCTGTATGTACATACTGACACCAGTTTTGTATTGGATGGATAGCGCTGGGCCAGTCGACGTATGGTTCTTGAGGTATGAAGTGCGGGCGCGACTGGCATTAAGTGATCCCCTGCGGTATTCTTGGCAGAGGTGTGCTGACGAAGGCGGATGCCGAGATAGGGAGAGGTACTATGGGTGGAGAGGGAAATGTGGGCCGTATCCTGGTGGCTGGCTAACTGGGGTGGGTCCTCAACACTCGTCGAGAACCGTCCTCATACCAGGCCATAGTAATGGGTGGAGATGGACGGGGTGGGACAGAGTGACACTTTTTGCGGCATTGGGAAAGACTCTCTGACACGGCATTCTAGTTTCTCAAATGTCAAGAGTATGTCAGTACTGCATGCAACGATCCGATGGCAGACAAGGGATGGTCAATGGCAGTAAGAAAAGTGTCTGCGCGCAATGAATCTCCTCACCTACAGATCACAGACCATGAATCGATGGGTATAGCGTGTCGACGCACCAAACCAACCGTTCAGCACATACATGTATAGCATAGTTCTCGAGACTGGTCAGGTCTCCACAACTGGTATACACGACCAGAAGCAAATCCCCGGGATGTTCCTGTACAAGGCACCCGTTCGCGCATCATTGATAATATCTGAGGACGACGTGTACGGGGACGGGAAAGAGGAGCGTTATGTAAATTGGATATCAGCACGGTTATCGGCACACCGGACAAACATGCCGTCGGAGAAAGGCGCTGGACCATTCACCACATCATGTGTAGGTGTCTAAAGCCTTCAACTCGATAATGAAACCCAACCTGTCCTCACTAATGGTAAGTGGAAGGCGGTTCCTTCCTGCATACGATGCTCGTGAGCCCAGCATCACCAGCACCCCGGAGCAACATGTGCAAGGTCGGAAAAAGAGATCGATGAATTGGCACTCACGCATACACCAACGGCTGGTAGCAGTTATCGAGGACATCTACGTCGAATGAAAAGATAGACCAAAAATGTACGTATCCAGTAAGTCCAATATATTCCGTTCCAAATGCTCAATGACAACTTACTTGTCTTTCATGCCTCTGCATTTTAGACACTCGTGACGCCCTCGAGAAGAGCTTGTCGTTACTGGGAAGTTGATTGGCTGCTTGTTGGTAGTATAGTGATGAGTAAAGTGGTGGAACCGAGTTGGCGGTGCCAGGTCATTAGCGAGAAGGACACCGCGGGCAGGCCAATTGACACAGTCACACGTAGATGAGATGGGACGCATAAGGGTAGTCATAGCCGTTTACTATACACACTCGTCGCAAGGAACTCGCCCGATGGCGTGTGTAATCATTGTCGCATCCAGGCACGGACAGGTATACGAAGTACGTGGGTGCATGGGGCGCAAGACACCCACCGGTCAGTGGGGATAGGCTGGGTCGTCAAGAAGATATGTCCGTTTTCAGAGCTTGTATAAATCGGCGGTACCACGAAGTTGAGATCTTGCGTCCCCTTGTACCACAGGACCACAGCAGTGGTAATGTGTGCGCCAACCACACGCCTTGATGGCACCTAATTCCAATACCTGCTTATTTACACCTTCGACCTCGAACGGGACCGCACCTTGACATCAAATCACCGCTTTTCAATGGACATGTGAACGTAGTCGAGGAAACGTCGTCTCTTGGGATTTGCGAAGCCACCCAACTCCACGCCCGCCTACTACTTGTTCTTCATCTTGCCCCCCCTGCATTTCGTATAGCCACAACGCTCATCGGGAAGAACCTACGTTGCCGTGAAGTTGAGGGGCTGTTTGTTGGTAAGGTTGAGTTGCCGGCGGAGAAGCAGTCGGGATCGACAGGGGTGGGTTATTCGACGCGGTGTGTAGGAGTGATGAGGGAACGTACTCGCATACTGTTTACTACACACACCCCGTGCAAGGAGTGGGTGCAGTCGTTGCCACATCCAGAGGTAAGTGTAAAAGGTATGTGTGTGCGTAAACCGCAAGACACTCACCAGTATGTAGGGATGAGCCGGGTCGTCAAGAGTATCTACCTGTTTTCGCAGCCTTTGTAAAATGGCGGGATAACGAAGTTGAAGGGCTACAGGCAGGTGGGAAGGGAGGCATGAGCGGATGTATGTGTTGGGATCCCTCGCCTTCTCCGCACCACAGGATCATAGCAGCGTGCGCCAGCTACACTTGTTGATACACGTAATTGCAACACCACGTTTACACCTTCGACCTCGAACAAAACCGCACCTTGACACCAAATCTACTATTTTTCATTGCCCAGAATGCAATCAAAGAGACGTCGTCTCTTGGGATTGCGACGCTATTCAACTCCACAACCGGCCTTGCCTCGGTACATAGCTATCTCTTCATAGAGATCCCATTTATCGATCTACCAGAAAATTAGCTACCAGGCTGATCTACGGTATCGCCTCCATACCGGAAATAGGGCATAACCTCTATAGGAGAACTCGCCAGGATGAGGCGCTTCTTCCATCGTTGAAGCAGGCACTATAACTACTGTCGCATCCGAGAATCTCGCTAGGAATGCTGCCATATGTGATTGCTCCATCTGATCGATGAGTCAGTGTTCGGGAACAACAGAACGCAAACAAAGACGGCTGGGTTCATCACCATCATATGCGATATTTGCGGGATAAAGTGCACATCTAGAACCATATCCTGGACCCATCCCTGTGAGACCGCACTGCGATGGGTAGAGGGTTCCCTGGGTGACGACCAGGACCTACTCCGAAGATACCGTAGATGTCTTCAAAATCAGCGTAAGGGAGTGCGTCACCGATGGACTGGTTGGTGATGACACGGCTGGGTGCGAGTGTATCTTGATCCGGGCCCACAATGTCACGTTACGCATGCACCAGGACGGTACTACGCGGGTACATTCTATGCTGAAATAGCCCAGACTGCATACGACATTGACGATCTCGCCAGTGAGAATGCCGATGTTCATCCACATGGACTTTGTTTCAGTCGTGGTTGAGCTGCTGGTGTCGAAGACGGAGTTGTAATAAATGGATGGATTGCCGGTGCCAACACAAGTACTTTACTGGACGTATGCCAAGTTAGCGGCAGGGACGGTGATTGCGCCAGTTGGTACGCGTGCGTTGAGGAAGGAAGCACAGGCACGATCGGCATCGGGCAGTCCCCTGAGGTATGCACCGGAACGTTGGCATCTTTCCAGAGCTATGCTGACGAAGGCAGACAGCCGAGATAGCGAGAAGCGTAGTAGCAAGGAAGGAAGCAAGAGTCCGCCCCCTGGCAGTTGGCTGAGAGGGATGGATACTCAACACTCGTCGAGAACCGCCATTATAAGTGCGGATGCATGAAGGTCGCATATCCCTGAGGGGTACGGGTGACGCATGCACAAGGGCCAAGAACTACATTCCTCCACTGCCAGTGAATGTTTAGCGTGGCATGTGGGCCACATTCGCCATAGTTACGAGGTTCCGAAGTACATACTGTATTATAATCTATCAATGTGCCAGTGTCTCAGCTGGACTAGTGTCATAAATGCCTCCAGATGGTGATATCGAGGGACGGAGTGACACATACCATACAGCGGAGCATCCATGTGCTCGACATTCGGAAAAGTGCAACGCGGACACTAATTCTGGTTAGGTGGCCTCGTGTTTAGCACTAGTTCTGGCTCTGCCAGGAAGTTTGTTGGAGTCAATCACGGCCAACATCAGAGTATTGATGATGGAGGCGTGTATATCATTGGATGCATTGTCTGTGGCAGTCAAAAAAAAACGTGCATGCACTCGACGGCCGGCTAGCTCAGTTGGTTAGAGCGTCGTGCTAATAACTCGACCCTGTGGTGGCTCGGTCTCCCCTTCCTGAGCTGACTGCAGGGTTGGTACGCGAAGGTCGTGGGTTCGACCCCCCCGCTGGCCACTTTTTTTTGCCACTCGTCTCCGTACCTCGCTTATATAATCCCTATTATATTGAACTTATAACCCTTTCAGCGATTTCAACTCCCAAGTTGACAACGATGGTGACCTACTCTGCGTTTTTCTCGTCTGGTCTTCTCGCTCCTGGAATCACTAGACCCTCCACCCCGACAGACTGTACACTCCTCCCTTCTAGCCCAGTTGATACAGTCGACCGGGAATTCTTACATGCACCGATCACACCCACGACACCCCGCCCAAAGGCTGTCAACGCGAATGCGGCTGGCGAACGCCCTCGCATGCGAAGGCGGCGCTCAAGCATTAACATAGCTGCCAGTCCAATGGCTGCTATCAAGTCTCCCAGTCGGAATGCCACCAGCGCATTCCAACGTGCTGGTATCGTATCTCCTGCACGCAGTCGCGCTGGAAGTGTAAACGAGGCATCCGAGAACAATTCTCTCTTTGGGAGGCTGAGAAGTGGAAGTGTCAGTGCGATGCAAACTCTTCGGTGAGTCCCTTTCTTTGTCACGGCTTTCATGGACTAAGGGTGCGTTCAGGTCGCGTCGCGTCGTCCGTCGTACAGTCCCTACAGCTCCCCCGCCCACCGCGCCCCTCCCGGCCGTCCCTCCTCCCTCTCCAACATCGAAAAGCTCAGGTGGACTGCTCCCTCCAACAATGCATCTTCCGCCCGCACGCCAACCACTGTCCATGCGCGGCGCTGGGTCATGGACAGACAACACAGTCAGCCTGTCTTCCCTCCCATCATACTCTCCGACCCTTCTCTCGCCGACACTGCTCAGTCCAGACTATCCTCTGCAATCGCCATCGAGGATGATGCCCTCTCGCGCATCCAGCCCTGCTATCCCAGACCAGGCTGACTACTTGGATGACCCTATTGACATAGATATGAAAGAGAATTAGGTCTTCGTGGCACTATCCAACGGGACCAAAAATGAATTGACGAGGACACGATATCCTCTTCGAAGCTGCTATACTGCGGGTCGTACACGTTCCTCATCGCCGCATTTCCACCGCTTTGATCCACTCATCCCCAAACGCACAGGGACGTTTGCATTTCGTTCACTTCTCACCCCCATTTGACCCGATTTTTAGTAATTACTGTGCTAGATCTAATACCGATTCTCTCCTGCAACCGTCTGTGTTTCTCGTGCATGCTTTTGTTCTCGTTCTGTCTCGCCTACGTCCTATCCTCCCTCACTTCCAAGGCTGGCCTTGGTATATCCAATAACTCTGCTCTCCCATGCGTTCTGTTTCATGTGTTTAGGGTGTGGTTGTGGCTAGAATAGAAAACTAGATGCGTTTTTACGGTGGTGTTGGTCGTCATCGAAACCTCGGACTCATGGTGATGGACATGAGACATTATGTACATGCTCTTGCAACGTGTTCAAAGCCTCGGCGCACATCCCCAAGACAGGAGATAGAACGCGTAGTCGATCACGTGATGAATATCAATATCAGCGATGGAAAGCAGAGGTGAATGAAGGATTGATACATGACAAACACAAGGATGTCCAAAATTACTGTTCTGTCCCATGAATAACATCTGAGGTGTGCGCGTGTACAATGTGCATAATGAAACCTTTGATCACAGATGAGAACACCATCCATCCGAGCACCGTCGACTCGCCGATATCCACCCATACACAACATACGAAAAGTGCTCGCCCTCCTTCCTTCTTCCCCTCAGCTCGAACGAAGATAGATAAGGACAGTCCCAACTAACATCACTCCCCCATCTTCAAACCTCAAATCCTCGTTGACGGACCCTCTTCTCGATCTGAATGCACCAACGAGGTTGTCGATAGTGGAAAAGACGTACGCGATACCTGACGGTCCAGGATGAAACCAGGGTACAGACGCGACCGCGTCGAGGATGTTGCCTGAGCTAGAGCCGGAGGAGCCGAAAGGCTGATAATCGGAAGTGAAATTTGGAAGTCGGATGCTTCTGCACGCGCATTTAGTCAACACCCCAATGTACTTGTGTATAGGACATAAGAACTCCAGATCTGGAACTTGGCCATCGGGGTAGAAGTTCCCGATGCTACTGCCACTTTTCATCACTCGCGGACATAAATTTCCTGCACGTCCTGTCGAGCTTGTGCTACTTTCTGCTTTGAGTTCTCCCTGGTGATATCGCAGGCGCCATCAAGATTGCCACGTGCCTGATGGAAACGAATCTCAGATCCTCATGGCCGAAGGTAGTCGAGCGAGCTTACCGGCGCTGCTATACGTATCCCTTTCAGAATAACACCTATTTCATCCGTCGCCGGTGTACTGAAGGTGTCCGAAGGCTTGATTAAAGCTAACGATATGCGCGAAGCCCAGAATGCATGCACGCTCGCCGGCGTGTGTACATCGTCAAACAACATGCTTCCTGTACACATGTCCATACCTCCCTACAATCTCTGTTTGCAGTAGATCATTATATGACCCCGTCCTCGCCAGACGCGGGTGTCGGAGCGCATCGTAGACACGTTGGAAAGCTTGGAAAAGGCTCGTGCGTTGGGCGTGCGGAGCATTCCGAGCATGAGCGGAATCCGGATGTAGGGTTTCACGAGTTCATGATCTGCACGAAGAGCAAGGTATATCGATAGATCAAACTGATGCGACCCTTGAGAGGGAAAGCATGTCAGACGGTGTGATAGCAACATCGACCTCGCTTGTGCGCCACGATACTCACATCTAGCTTTAACGTGAGCCTGAGAAACATTTGGATGGAGGTGGAAGATTTTCCCGGATGCATGTGTGGTTGAGGGGTACAGCTCGTAGAAACGCATCCCGTTTTACAGACATTGACGACGGCGTGTTGCTTGCGCCGAGTTCAGTTCTCTGTCATCCAGCGGGTGACCGGTCCGAAGTTTGTTCGCGGGCCGTGGCTCAGCTGTTGAGTGGTTCCATCGACCACGTGGCGCCATACTTGCTCGCCCGCCTTTGAATCTGGTATAGACACGTCCTTCATACGATTGGTCGTAGTAGTTGTAAGGGGCAGGCACTTCTGATTTGTACCCTCTGCAGATTTCTTATACCCGGGCCCGGAGCAAGGGCAATGGATTGGGACACACCACAAAGTTTGATGGGATTCGTCTAGGCATCGAAGCAGTGCACTTCAGTTGTTCACTTGTCTTGGCCATTCTTCCATCTTCATTTCCCCCTGCTTTTACTGTCCCTTGGAGATCAGAGTCGTTTCGTTGGTGAAGGAAATTGATGCACTCATCAAACTCGCCAGTTGGAGACATCAATGCACAGCCCCGAAGCAGAGTATGTACGCGCAAAACCCACCACCAGCTGTACAAGTCTTGTACAACTGCAGCAGCCTGTCTCGGAGAAATTTTCTTCACGTTTCACTAGTCTGGAAGGTGCTTGTTAAGCCGAACTTCCCATACGCCACACCAAGCACCTCGCACGGTGCCGACTCCTCCATCGTTGGTGCTTCTTAGAAGCATTGAAAAACCCTAGAGAAGTTCCACTGATACATCGATGGACGCATTCTTGGTCAAGCAACAGTCAGTGATGTCGAACGCCTATCCATCAACCTCATACTCTGTGAAGCCAGGTCAACGTACGTCTTATCCTCCACAATGCGCTCTGGACCTAACCTCATGTCACAGGCTTGCCCATGCGTTGTCAAACCATAATACATTCCAGTATCAGACAAGTCGCTTACGAGTAGATGCCCCGACCCTCGCACATCGGATCCGTTTGATAAGGTTGAAATGCTTCAACTTGCCCTTAGCATCTCCACTCGCCCACTAGAGGAGTTTGCTGAAGTCTGTTGTGTTGGACCGAATATACGAATGGCCTCCTGACATTACAGCTTTACTTTGTGAATGTCCGGCCCTCAGCTTATCATCGTGCACATCAAGGGGCCGCTTGGCTGACACTTTAGAATGCAGGCAATCTGCTAGAGAGAGATGTTACTTGGAGGTAAGCTCAATCACATACCCATGGAGCCGTGGTCGAGGCGTCTTACCTGCTTGACACTCCTCACCCGCCTCAGTGAAATGACGAACCCTCTCATCAATGACCTTGCGCGTCTTCTAGTCCCAACCGCTAAGTGGATCTGTGACGAATTAACATTCTCCTTTCACAGAAATAAGCGCTTCTAACATCGACCCTCCATCAGATATAGATATGGTCATCGGTATCGTACTCGTCGCAGTTCAATGAAAATCAGTATCAGCCTACAGCAACAAACACGATATCATATCCCACAGCATTCCATGATTCACGCTTTACGCAATTAAGAAGTTGGGTCACATAATGACTGTGGGATAGTGCAAGGGTGCAGGCAGTAGCGCCTTGCCCTTGCCACTCGTCCATCTCCATCTTGGACCATACGCTTACTGCCTCCTAGTACTACAGCCCAAGAAATTTGTCTTCGTTATTCATGCCTGTGGGTTGTTTTAGCAGATTTTGGTGTTGTTGGCAGCCGCCTTCAACGAGTGACGATGCAATCGAAGCACCAGTTCTTGATCCAGTCGAAACACTAGCTCTTTCTCCAATCGAAACACCAGTTCCCCCTCCAACTAGGGTAGCTCAGCCCAGTAAGTGCTGTACTTCTGATGCACGGAACAAGTCTAACAACATGAATAACCAGTGCCACCCTTGTCATCTCCTCCCATTCAGCAGAAGCCAAACAACATATTGCACGCATTGACCGTTTTCGCATTCTTGTCATGGGGCGAGCAAATGCAGGTAAAACAACAATTCTGCAGAGGGTCTGTAATACTACGGAGCAGCCAGAAATATTTAATGGACAAGGACAGAAGGTATGCATCCTGCGTGGTACTTGTCCGAGATTAACGTGTTGGATTATACTCAGGTGGATGCTACAGTGGTACAGGGCTCACTAAAGGTGAGGTCGTCTCCTGGATATTATGTAATGTATTTTTGAATGTATCCAGCGTGGCCACCACAATATTGAGGATGAACTGGTCTTTGCAAGTAATCCGGGCTTTGTATTTCATGATTCATGCGGATTTGAGGTTGGAAGTGTGGAGCAGTTTGACATGATGAAGAACTTTGTGATGGATCGTGCCAAGACAACAAAATTGGATAAGAGAATCCATATCATTTGGTAATGACACCCATAGCAAAACACTGACCACATTGATATAGTTCTCATTATTGCTGAAGGTTTTGCATCTCTTTGACTGATAGACATCGGATGGTTGTGGCTGCTGAAAAGAAGTTTTTTGATTACTGTGATACGGGGCATGGTGAGTATACAGGATATCCTTTTTTTCCTCATTAACTATGGGGCTTGGCACAGTACCTGTTATTGTACTGCTGACAAAGGCAGATGCTTTGAGCCTTGATGCATTTGAGGAGGTTGAGGAGATTATGGGGCATGGGTTGAGTACAGATGAAGCGGAGCAATGCACTGCAGTGGTGAAGGAAAATCTTCTAGAGAGTTGTCTTCTGATGGTAAAGGGAAGGTTGAATGAGCAAAGGTTTCCCCCTCATGACTATTTGGCACTGGCTGGTCAATACACTAAATTTTGACTGGTGAATGAGACAGCTAATGGAAAATACTACAGGAATGCAGAAGAAGGGTACAGATTGTAGAGGCCTGCTAAAATGTACAGCAAATGCATTGAGGAAGGGCTGCAGCAACTGCTCATATCAACACAGCAGTCCAACCTGGGGCTATGTATAGAGTATGCTATAATGACGTAAGTGATATAGTGGAAGATCTGAAATGTGCTAACATGTGCAAGAACTATGAACTATTACATGAAGAAACAGGATAGCAGGATGGGACCAAATGCTCTAGAATGCAGCCTAATGACATGGTTCCCACTTGTAAGAAAATAAGTAACTCTATGAATGAGGTGATCATTAATGATGCTCCTTAATAGAAAGTTAGTGGAATTGTGACAACTACTGGATTCCTGCTAAACATAGTTTTACCATTTCAATGTCATTTATGTTGATAGTGGGTGAGTGGAGTCATGGGAGTGATAGTGGATGTGTCATAACCATCTTCACTGTCATTGTGTTGCACTTGATTTCATAGTGGGTGAGTGGTGTCATTGCAGGTGGTGGTGAATGCATACTGAACATCATCATTGCCACCTGTTACAATTGGGTCCATAGGGAGTAAGTGAAGTCATGGCAGGTGGTGGTGGATGCATGATGACCATCTTCATTTCCACCCTGTTGCACTTGGGTTCATAGCAGGTGAGTGGAGCAATGGTGGGTGATGTGGATGGCTGCTGACCCTGCCTTGTTGCACTTGTGTTCCTAGGCAGTGAGTGGTGTTGTGGAAGGTGGATGCATGCTGACCATCTTCACTGCTGCTCTGTTGGACTTGAATTCATAGTTTGTGAGTGGAGTCATGGCAGGGGGTGGACTCATGCATGCTGACAATCTTCACTGCCACCTTGTTGCACTTGTGTTCATAGGCAGTGAGTGATGTCATGGCAGGTGGTGGTGGATGCATGGTGATAAGCTTGGCTGTGACTCTGTTCCATTTGGGTTCATAGGGAGTGGGTGGAGTCATGGCAGGTCATGATAGATGCATGCTGATCACCTTCACTTCCACCCTGTTACCCTTGGATTCATAGGAAGTGAGTGGAGTCTTTGCAGATGGTGGTGGACACAGGTTGATCATCTTCACTGTGACCCTGCTGCACTTGGGCTCATAGGAAGTGAGTGGAGTCATGGCAGGTCATGATGGATGCATGTTGATCACCTTCACTTTCACCCTGTTACCCATGGGTCCAAAGGGTGTGAGTGAAGTCACTGCTGATGGTGGTGGATATATGCTGCTCATCTTCACTGTCACCCTGTTACCCTTGGGTTCATAGGGTGTGAGTGGAGTCATTGCAGATGGTAGTGGATGCACACTGATCATCTTCACTGTCATCCTGCTGCACTTGGGATTCATAGGAAGTGAGTGGAGTCATTGCAGGTGGAAGTGGATGCATGCTAACAATCTTTGTTGTCACTTGTTGAACTTGGGGTGCATAGAGATTGAGTGGAGTCATGCCAAGTAGTGGTGGATACATACTAATCATCTTCACTACAACCCTGTTGCACATGGTTTCATAGAGAGTGAGTGGTATCATGGCAGGTGGTGGTAGACACATGCTGACCATTTCCACTGTCATGACTGGTGGTGGTGGAGGCCTTCTGACCATCTTCACTTCCATGATGTTGCCCTTGGGTTTGTAGAGAGTGAGTGGATGGCAGGTGGTCATGGATGCATACTGACTACCTTCACTGCTAACTTGCACTTGGGTTCATAGTGAGTGAGTGGAGTCTTGACAGGTGGTGGCAGATACATGATAACTGTCTTCACTGTCACCCTCTTGTCCTTGGGTTCATAGGAAGTGAGTGGGGTCATGGTTGACAGCAGTGGATCCATACTGACCAATGTCCCAACTTCACTGCCATCCTATTTCCCTTGGGTTCATAGTTTGTGAATGGACTTGTGGCTTACTGGTAGGCACTGGTGAAATGAATGCTGACCATCTTCAATGCCACCCATTGCACTTGAGTTCATAGAGAGTAGTGGAGTCATGGTAGCAGGTGGTGGATGTACACTGACCATCTTCACTTTCAAATTGTTACACTTCCATTAATAGTGGGTGAGTGGAGTTATGGCTGGTGGTGGTGCATGCATGCTGACTGACCATCTTGAATGTGACCTGCTGCATTTGTGCTCATAGAATGTAAGTGGAATCATGGCTGGTAGTGGAGGATGCATGCTAACCTTCTTTTTTATACTTGTGCTCATAGGCAGTGAGTTGTGTCATGATGGGTTGTAGTGGATGCATGCTGACTATCTTTATGTCCACCCCATTGCACTGGAGTTCATAGGATGTGAGTGGAATTGTGGTAGGCAGTGGTGGATGTATGCTGACCATTATCACTGCTCTCCTGTTGCACTTGGGTTCATAGTTAGTGAGTGGTGTCATTGCAGGTAATGCAGGATGCATGCTGACCATCTTTACTGCCATGCTATTGCATTTGGGATCACAGAAAGTTGGTTGCAGCATTGGAGGTGGTGGTGGATGCATGCTGACCACTTCACTGCTGCTGTGTTGCACTTGGGTTTATAGGAAGTGAGTGAGGTCATTGCAGGTGGTGGTAAATGCATGCTGACCATTTTCACTGCCTCCTGTTGCACTTGGGTGCATAGAGAGTGAGTGGAGTCATGGAAGTCATATCTATATTGAATGCCATTGCTATTTGCAATGCATAGGTGGTGAGGATGATTAATTTCTATTCTCCAGTATTATTTTTGACTTCCTGTTGCAGGATGCAAGTATTTTTTCATTGAGTTTCAATGTCTTCCTCAATTCTCCTCATGCATTTTCCAGTATGTTAGTAATGCTTATAACCCACATTGTTCGTGGTTGCTGATATATTTTCTGTATATAGGTAGTATGTATTTGTAACTAAATTTACCAAGCCATAATTCCTAATTTGCTCTGAAGTTGGTTTGTGTCTTTGCTTTCCATTTCAAGTTGCCTTTATGGTCTCTACACTGGATCATTCAGGTTGTAAGCTTCACCCCTTGGTCTTCAGTCATCCAAAATTTCTTGACTCCAAATAATATAGCCCCACATTCAGAAAACCATGAGTGACCTCAGAATGCCAACATTGTCTACTTCCTTTGCATATTCAATGCAATATACTGCTGAACAGGGCATTGGTACATGACATCTGATAATGATTTTGATGATGTGGCTGATGCATGCAGGGACCATACTTGTACTTGAATACTTATATTTTTTGTTGCAAGGCAATGATACCAGTAATGATTTTTAGAAGGATCTGGATTTAGCAGTTGAGCATTATCAAACTTCAGGTACCAAAGCTTCAGTAAGCCAGTGTATTAAGGAAGACTTCCAGGAACATGGGGAAAATGTGGAGATCTTATGCCCTATCCTTGTAGAGGTTGCAAAATTGAATCAAATGTGTAAGCTTATATTATTCAAGGCTTGTCCACCTCTCAGCCTGTGTTTACCCTAGCAAAGAACTTGAGTAGGAAGGGATGATACTTTGATTTTTACAGGCAGATGCATGCAATTTTTTTGATATACTTCATTGGTGGAAAGCTTGTTGTATGTAGAACTTCATCTTGGCTTGGATTGTTATGAATTCAAATTATACCATACCATCCTGGTGTTATCAATTTATCTACAGTGAGCAACAAGAGTGTTGCAATGTTTGCAACATTTTGATTGTATGTAAGATAACTTGGGATTGGTTGTGGCTGTGCTAATTCTATAAGGGAGACAATTGTAGCCCTTGGTCCCAGATCTCTATTGGTGGTCTTCCCAAGCTCAAGGGTGAAGTGGCTGTGAGGGTATGGGCCAATTACTAAGGCCTATGCATTGCAACAATTTTGTTGCTGACATCATGGTGGATGCAATCTACAGTGTGGAGTATGTATTCTTGGTAAGAATGTCAGCTATTGCTTACATAATGTATCACATGATCAATCCAATGATTTGTCAGTGTAAACAAAGCCAAACATTGAATTTGCATCATTTATCCTCTATCCTGTACCACAACCCCCAGAAATTGCCTTTCCAGTTCATCAGGGTTACTTTCTTGAGGAAATATCAGCAAAATCTGGTGGTCACAGCATTACTATGAGTAGAATGTATGGCCAGCACCATGTGTTCCTTAAAAAATGTGCAAAAAGTCATCCCTGTGCTGTTTCCCCCACTAATGCCTGAGGAGTCCAGATGCCAATCCATACTGGGAAAGCTGGAAATTGCATGAAGGTCAGTCTGACACTTCAGGACATGAAGAGTGAACTAATTTGCTTTCAACTACTGTATTCCTGCCAAAGAGAAGCTGGTGCCAAGCTTGGGGTGAGGCATAGCCTCCTTTGCACACCAGGGGGTCATGGGTGGGATAGCCTACTGGGCTTCCAGGGTGCAGATTCCTTGCTGCCATATGTCCCTCAGCATTTCCATTGGCCACTAATGACCAAATGTTCCTCTCCCAGACATCCACTGTTCTGTATGGCAGGGTATATTCTTGCTGACCCTCCATGACACCCAGTATGCAAAGGAGGCTATGCCTCACCCCAACCTTGGTGCCAGCTTCTCTTTGGCAGGAATACAGTAGTTGAGAGCAGATTAGTTCACTCTTCATGTCCTGAAGTGCCAGGCTGACCTCCATGCAATTTTCAGCTTTCCCAGTATAGATTAGCATCAGGACCCCTCAGGCATTAGTGGGGGAAACAGCACAGGGATGACTTTTTGCAGCTTTTTTAAGGAACAAATGGTGCTGGTCATACATTCTACTCATGGTAGTGCTGTGAGCACCTGATTTTGCTGACATTCCCTGAGAGAGTAACCCCATTGCAACCATTTTGTTGCTCACTGTGGATATATTTTGTTTCCCTTTACCTTGGTTTCTATGCTCAAACCTCAAGGGAACAGTAGAGCACACATCAGATATCATGTGTTCATGCTAATCTACAATGTGAACATGTGGGTAGCAGGGGGGGGAAGGATGCAGCATACAAAGGATAAGAACTGAGAGGGGGGAAAGGGGGGAACAGACATTCTGCACCAGATGGTAACAAAGACACAGTCAAACACTGTGGTCAAGAAAATGAATGTCAGTGATATCAGAAGTATGTACTTCAACTTTCACCACCAGCTACATCCTTCTCCAAGGCAAGGGTCTGAGCCCACAACCTTTCCAACTCAATCACCAGCTTCATCCTGTCAAGCTCCTGGGCACCCATCATTTCTTCATGCATGAATTGTTGGCTCTACATGGTAAGCTGGTATTGACACTCTGGCTCACAATTGGTCATTTTCTCCTTCATCTTCCAATAATTGAAGTTGATCCAGTGATGCTTGACCTCCAACCATTTGTTCTGTGCCTGATGAAATCTTTTTTTTTTTCCTTTTAAAGTCCCTTGTTGGGGTTGCTCACCCTATGTAGGACTACACAACATATGTACATAACTGAGTACAAGGAGGGGGCATGTCACTAAGCTAACAACCAGCCTGAGGCTGCACATGAATTCAAACATCTGGAGTAGAAGGGTTAGCAAATACTATGTAAGAACAACAAGCCAAAGGGGAAGTTAAGTAGTGGGGAGGGGGTGGGTGGATGAGATCAGGATGACCACTCATGGCTGAACTGTGGGTACAGATGGGTCTGGGGGGAGGGTAAAGTGCTGTGATTGGCTGTGGTGGCAATGGCCAGTTGCCTTGACCAGCTTACACCCAGGTAGATTGGAGAGGCACTGCCAAACTTCAGTTTGACAGCCTTGATGACATTATCTGGGAACAGGTTGGACAGTGGAAGGCTGGGGCTTGTGAGTGAGCCTGTGAAGTGGGTGGGGAGGTCTGGGGACTGGAGGGCTGTGACCAACCAGGAGGGGAACAGTTCTGCTGGTGGAGTTGGTCCTTGTCAGGATAAACTGGGGGGAATGGGTGGAGTCATGTTCAGACTCAAGGTCAGGGTTGGCCTCTGAGGAGGCTGGCGAAGGGCTGTTACTGTGGTGTGTGCAGCATGCCTCATGTGAAGTGATGTATTTATAGAACCTCTCCCATAGGGAGCAGATCTCTGTGCAAAGTTCTGCAATGGGGTCAATAGCAGTGGGAGAGTGGCCCTTAGCTGGGCTAGACAAGGGGAGAGGGGGCTTGGGAGGGTGGGACATTGGGGGGGATGACTTCAGTTGAGACTGAAGGTGAATGTGGAGGTTGTTCTGGTACAGGCATAGCCAGCTCTGGTGCACCTTACCAGTATCAGTGTCTAAGGTGACAGGATTGAGATGGGTCTTGAGCAAGTGAAACACTGCAACAACCCAGTGGACAGCCCAGGGTGCTGTCTTCTCACAGACAATAGGGATGGTTGGGACTTGGAATGACTTGCCCTTGTTGGGCCCATCCTTAGTTGTCCAGGTCCATACTGGTGGGTGAGATGCAAAATGTCACAAGATGAACTTGGGGAAGATCAGAGGGGAGAAGCAAGCTCTAAAGGTGCCCCTAGGGAAAGAGTGGAACCTCTTGCCCACATCTGACAAGCAGATGGAGCAAGGCTCCATTGATGAGCAATGGTGCTTGGTAGACTGATCTTTCCCATGGGGGATTGTGGTGGTTGAGGTTCAAGAGGCATTTTATGATGAAATCATTTGACAAAGCTCTTCAATGCAGACTCAAGACTGGTGGAGATCCTATTAGCAGGGTTCTCACACACACACTTCTGGGATGGCTTGGATGATGATGGCTGCAATTCACTGTCATCTGGTGGTACAGGGCTGGTGGGGAGTGATGAGATGTGGAGGGTGGAACTTTTTTTTGATGTAGCAGTGTCTGAATCAGAGAAGTTGTCTGTATTCACAGATATAGACTTTGGAATGGAGTAGCCAGTCCCACTTAAGGGATGGATGTGTCAGTTGAAGTTTGAAGCAGGGGAATGTCATGTGAGGGGATCACCACTTAAGCTCACAGTTTTGCAAAATGATGGCTGGGGACACTCAACTGCAGAGGGTGGAGTGATGCCAAGTGAAAAATGGTTGGGAATGGTGGGGTGAGAGAGTGCAATGCCAAGTGATGATGGTTCAGAAATGAAGGACAGGGGAGCTGATGGGACAGCTAGTGACAATGACTGAGAAATGGGGGAGCAGGCAATTGAAATGTAAGTGGTGATGGTGAAGGGGGTCAGGTGACCTACACTCATCATCTCAGAACTGCCTACACATGATTCACTAGTACCACCTAAAAAAAATCATCTGATATTTCACCATCTTTGATCTCACGTGATGGGGATGATCAGCTTCAGAGAGAGGACTCAGGATCAGCTACCTGCTGTAGCTTGAGAAGCTTGACTGCACACAGAAAAATTCTGCCCACTCTTGGCAGAACTTCAAGTATTGTTATAGGCAGGATTTGTATGCCACCATCCATGGAGATCTGCCTACCACAGGAATTCTGTCTGGATTGCATCTGATAGCTGTTACTCTACCAATAGCATATGATAAGAAAGTACTGGCATACCTATAATATTCCTAGTTTTTATTACCACTCATTAACTCCTCATAGGTGTTGTCCAGCACCTGACTGCCCCAAATTCTTTGAAACATATCTGTAGACTACCTCAGTAGATTGTGAGCTACTGAGTAGGGTACTGTACCTGTAGGCTACATGATGTCAGCAAGTAATATACTGTGAAATATATGAGTGCTCACCATTAGTAGGCTGTGAGCTACTGAGGGAACAACATGAAATGTATGGCTAAGTCTGCTCTAAGGTAAATATGTAAGCACCCAAACATCACACCTAGGACCCACAATACAGGGGAGATTTATGGTCTCCAACAAGAAGTGCATTCTGCTTCTGTTACTTAGATTTCAAGCTGAAAATTTTAATTAAAAATGCCAGTGACATGTATGGGACTTACACTGATGCAAAGGAGGCTATGAATTGACTATGAATTGAACTTGCAAACACACCTGGATTTGCCTGAGCAAGGACCCAGAACTCCTTGGTCTCATCATACAGGAGGATCTCCTTTGCCATCTCCACATATATGGGATTTTTTTCCATGGCATAGCTGCTGTTTACTCCTGCCTTCCCCTTGAGTGTCCTGTGTAGAGTCTGAGAATAGTTTTTTTCACTCTGATTCATGGGTCCACATGGGTCCACATCAGCAAAACCACAACTAGTCTACTTCATCTGCATTTGTCTGCAACAGATGCTGCAGACAGACACAGACATGTGGATGTCTGACATCAGCTAAATGAATGTAATATGGGTATGTGAATGAATTGAAACAAGGTTCTGCAGATGAGCCCAGACAACTCAGACAAGTAGACTCTTTGTAACTTTGCTGATGCAGCACTACTCAGTAAGATGATCAGTTCACCTGGCATGTGCTTTCTCCCACCACACTCAAGGATCTGCTGCCTTTGTCATTGCAATTTGCAACACTGGGGGCCAGGAGAATCCATAAGGAATGACCATCACTACCAACAAGTGTTAGCATGACAGTGGCAAGGATAGTCAGAGTTTGAACAAGCCCCACTATCAGCATCTTTGGCTGAAAACTCACTGTGAGTAGTCAACAAACACCCAACAAACACATGAACTTTCCATGACTTTGAGACTTGTTGGAACATGTAGTCAAGTACTAGTTTTGATGTTGTGAACCAATTACCTTGTAGCTCAGTGGTAGAGCTCCTGATGCAGTTCCAGGTGGTCCTGGGTTCAATTCCCTGTGCAGTCACTATTTACTTGGGTGTTTGCACATGTTAATATGTGTTGCTACACTGTGTTTCAACAGGACTCACTATTAATATTTCATGGATCCTTCCCAATGATCCTGGGAAACCATAGCCATTGGGAAATCCTTCAAAAAAAGCAACCAGTTAAGACAATAGATCTTTAAGAGATACACAACCTAACCAGTCCACTTTTTGGGGTGACTGAAGTGCTCACAACCATGGCTGAAAGAAGAAAAGATTGATACATGATAAACACAAGGACATCCTAAGTACTAGATTATTGTTCCTTCCCCTAGATAACACCTGAGGTATGTGGGCATACAATGTGCATAGTGAATCCATCAATCATGGATAGAACACTATCCATCCGAGCCATACACATACTATGCGAAAACTGCTCGCCCTGCTTCCTTCGTCTTCCCAGCCCGAGCGAGGATAATAATGACAGCACCAACCAACATCACTCTTCCTCATCTTCAAACCGCAAAATCTGCGCATCCTCGTCGACGGGTACATCTCTATACCCTCTTCTCGATCTGAACGCACCAACGAGGTTGTCGACAGTCGAAGAGACGTACACGTATGCAATACCTGCCAATCCGAGAAGGAACCAAGGTACAGATGCGATCGTGTCGAGGACGTTGCCTGAACCAGAACCAAAGGAGCCAAGAGGTTGATAATCGGAGGCGGAACTTGGTAGTCGGATCGTTCTGCGCGTATAGTTAGCCATAGCCCAGTTGCACCGCGGAAAAAAAATAACAATACGTACCCTCTTGCCAGTCCACTCTTCTTATACCACCACCATACGACCACCACCGTCACTGCAATCGGGAGCAGTAGAATCGTGAGCCAGAAGAATGTACTATGGCCTCTCAAACCCGGACAACGATGACTTGAGCCTCGATCAGGCCTATATCCACCTTCACAGCTGGAATACCGGACTTTACGGTACGCAGTCCGTTCGTACCAGTATTCGTCATCGCCACGACATGTGCTGTCCGATTCGAGAGGTGTCATGCCAGCAATAAGGACACATTTGCCTTTGTCATTTTTGACATGGTTGAATTCACTAGAAAAAGGCGGTGAGAGAACAGCGAGAGGGGACCGTTTGCAAAAGGCTCAGCGCACCATTCAAAGTCTTCCTCCGTACATGCGCAGTTGCTCACAAACTTTTCTCCGATTTTGGGAATCTTACCCACGACGCAGTTTGCGTCGCGCTTACGACGGTGGTAAAGCGTCTGTCCATCACAGTCGAGTCAGGTTCCGGTGAAGAAAATGAAGGGTAAGGCAATTACCTGGCGGCCAAACAAACAAACTTCTTGCCTCTCCTCGCTTGGGCTCCACAACTCAAAGTCATCGTGACCCGGGTTGTCTTCATTCAGTTGACCTAGAAAAGAAAGGGGGGACAGGGTGCGTTAGCCAACGATGACCTCCCACCGGCATCCCGAATACCCACATTGTCGATGGGTCAGCGATGTAAAATCGATATGCACGATCACCGACGCCGCCGGGGACTGTGGACTATACCCAAACAGCATGAACTTGCGACTCGTATCATCCGGCACTGTCACAATCGCCTTGATCCGCAGCTTGTCCTTACTAAACTGATACTCTCTCCATGACAATCCTTCATCCGTAGTGAACAAGACATGATCCGTCGGCTCTTCGTCGTTCACAAGTAAAATCACGGAGCCAGAATCTCCGAATTCCCAAAGGTGCGCGTCTTTGTGCACTTCTTGCCACGTGAATCCGCCATCTCGGGAGAGGAAGGTGTCGCTTTCGGTGTAGGGAGCGAGCGTTTCGCCGACGTTTCCAACCGCCATGACAACTCCTACGACTGAAGGACTGCTGTACGTCGCGCGGGCGTCGGTACGTTCGGTGTACCCGTGTACATGAAGAGCACATTTCTGAAAACGTGTAACGTCACTATAAAAGGGAGGGGGAGGATCTATAGGATTGAACCCACCGTCGTCGAACAAGAGTATGACTGGCCAAGCGAATCCGCCGCGGGTGGCGTTAGCGGTTTCCAAGTCCCGCCTACCAAGCATGTTAGATCACCACCGACCATCACCAAAAACACCCGAAAGGACACTCACCATCATTATGTGTGATCCTTGTCTGCAATGCTTTCACTCCGGTGAGGGCCGCCTCCGCAGGGTTAGCAACGATATTCGCAAGTGCAATCCCGTCCAGCCCAGCAAATTTCTCGAAATCCACGTATCCGTATTGATCGCGATTCACATTTTCAACCGACAGGCCAAAGTAGGTCCCGTTAGAATTGGATTTGAGAATGTTGCCCCAGAATGGAGCCGGATATTCACTCATGGTCATGTGTAGGAAGATGGCATCGGTACTGGATTCGAGGATAGTATATGCCTGTTTTCGAGAGGAGCGATAAAGGTGACAGGGATAAGTAGTGAGTATGCCGTAGTTCGAACGTAAAAACATACGTGAGTGTTGGGATGCATGCCGGGTGGGAATTGTCCCTCTGCAAACGTCCGACCGTCTAGGGACACCTGGAGATCCAATGCATTCCTCTGCGGAACGTACTGCGCACCAAAAAATAAGATATGTCAATCCCACAGTATAACGATACGTCACAATAACGCACCTCCGCGACGATCAAGAATTCAGAGAACTTCGTAAACCCAACGACATGGTCGAACAGCTTGGTCTTCTTGCCATAATAATCCCGCCCAGAGATGAGCTCTAGTGGGTTATTTCTTCCAAACGTGCGCTGAGAACCTTCTTTGTGGAGATATGACTCACACAGAATCTGCGTCGCATCGATCTTCAGTTCTTCGTCTCGCGCCCATGCACAATTGACAACATAGTCGTCGATGAAATGCCAATTACGTCCGTGATCTCTCGAGTACTGCGCTTGCGCACGACACTGTTCAGCGGCACCGTCACACCCTACATCCCCGACCCAAATCAAATAATCTGAGCGTGGTTGGAAACTCATCACGCTCGCGCGGAATGAGTTCGGTCGGGATGGAGCGTTGGCCTGGTGCCAGTACCGGCCACCGTCGGTCGTATAATAGTATTTAGAAGTCTCGGTGATGAGGTAAGCGCGATCATTTGTATGTGTGTTCATGTAGAAGGCCAGGAAACGTTCGCCAGGGAATTTTTGTTCCCAGGTGAAGCCTTCGTTACTGGACTGCCAAATTGTGTGGTCGGATAGGCGAACCAGAATTGTCTGTGGGGTACCATCAGGAAGTCAGTCAGGGCTCACAGCGTGCACCAGAATGAAAGAGGTCGATGCAAGACTTACGCTGGAGTCCTTGAAGAATTCGTACTGAACGATATCGGCGGGACAATCATGCTGGGTACAAGTCATTCACACCGGGATCCAACCAGAAAAACACGGATGCTACTCACGAGCTGGGTCGTAATCTCCCCTTCGGCAGGTTGAGCTTTGGAAGAATGTCAGCATAACCCTTGGCAAGAGTACACAAGCAAGATACTTACCCTGCGAACAAGACTTCGATGTGGGCTCGTCCTTGCGCAACCCACGACCCTTGTCGCATCTATCCCCTGCGATCAAGCGATACCCTGACGAACCCATGTAGGTCTCGTCCGGGCGACCTGAAGTGCACATGTTACTCGGTATACGCTCAAGTCCTGATGGGATGCATTTGTCGTCGCTTCGGATGTAGTTATAATCACTAGAGTACTAGTGAGTGAAGACGAAAAATGACGGAGAAGCGGTGCACGAACCATTCATAGTCGTGATCCTCGCATGGACACGGTTCCTCGTGTATTGTAGGATCGATAAATTTGTCGCCGACATAACAGTCTGCATCGGCCTTGCGACGCTTATACCATTGCTTCAGTCCATCCCTCTTAGGTCAGCCAAAGCGCCATACATGCTGGTTGAAAACGACGACGCACCTTGACACCCAATAGACACTCTGTATCCGGCGTGGCACGGGCGTACCATCGCTCAAAGTCGTCATCCCCACATTTACGTGACCGAAGTCCTGCAAAGTCGAGGTAGATGACGGCGTATCGACCTTGTCCGGCTTTCTGGTCTTTTCGTGCGATCTGTACGAGGAGCATGAACTTTTGAGAAGTAGCGTCTGAGACGCTGGTAAGACCCCTTGCGCGGACGGACATGCCGAGGTTGTAAGACTTCCTGTTGAGAAGTCAGAATGTTGCCGTTCACAAATGCAATGGCACGCACCAAGTTTTACCGAAATCCAAGGAGTATACCACTGAATCTGTCGGGCCTTCGTCATCCACGAGTAAAATGATACTCCCAGAATCTCCGAATTCGTATATATGCGCATTGCGCTGAATCATTCGCCACGTTAGACCAGCATCAATGCTTAGGAAGGTATCGCAATCCTCATATGGGGCGAGCTGTTTGCCAATCGAGCCTACCCCGACGACGAAACCAGGTGCAGGCGAGGAGAATACCCGTCCGAAGTTGTGTGGGTTAGTCACAGAGTAGAGGTGGAGCGAACAAGATTCTTCGTCGTCAGGATTACAGGGAACATTATGTCCATCGACGTCACCAGACGGGGCGCGTAGAGCTGCCCATGAACTCCCTAGGAGAGAGATGAGTACACAAGTTGTGGGAAGAAGAGATGAAAGTACCATCGTTCAAGGTGATCATGGACCTCAGTTTCTTAGGCTGACCCTTCCTTTCCACGTCCAATGAGTTGCTCACGACATTCGCGATCCCGACGCCCTCGATGCCATACACGTTCTCATAATCGACATACCCAGCCGCGTTCCGATTCGTATCGGGCAACGACTCCACAAAGTAAGTTCCGTTTGAATTGCTGACGAATAGAGTGCCAATGGCACCTTGGTCCTGGCTTAAGACGTCGACTGCGAGAGAATGTACGGTGGACTCGACGATCGTGTACGCGTTCTCGCGTAGACGCGCTTGTGACGCGTGTGGGAACTGTGCCTTTGCCCACTCCTTGGTGTCCACTGTGACGTAGAGCATCATTGTGCCATCCGCACCTGGGGAGAGGTCTTTGAGAGCCACGACGGCGAATTTGGACACTATCGCAAGCGCGACGACACCCTTGGCGCCACGGCCCATTCCGAGGGTTTCGAGGGTAGTGGTGTGGAAGAAATCAGTACTGGAGTAGAGACGGCTTGAGGAGATGGAGTGATAATTGCCCGTGGAACTGCTGTCGAAGCCGACACAGTAGATGAGGTCGGGGTGGGCGTCATGTTTAAAGTCTTTGCTGCTATGCGCGAATTGGCAGCGTGATGTGTCTGTAAGAAGCTCTTTTGTGTCCGAAGAGAATCCGTCGGTGGTATAGTACGTCTATGCCATGTTAGATTGGAGCGGAAGAACCCATGACCACATACTATGTCCGTGCATCCCCATCCTGCCAGGGTGCACTCTGTACCCTGGTAGAGAATATACCCCCACTTCGAAGGGTCCGAATGGAAGGACAGAGGGTAAGGCGTGAAAGCGGGGGCCACAGGGACAGAGAACGAACGCCACGTCCTACCGCGGTCTTCTGTACGGTAGTGAGTCGTACCTGCTGTCAGTACGAATGCCTGAAATTTCCGTGAGCGAACGCAACGAATATGAGATGAATACCGACGTAGCGGGTGTCGAAAGGGTGTGGTATGACCATGAGCGCCTCGCCTCTGGGAATACCAGACGCCCTATCCCAGGTCCTTCCCTCGTCTTGGGTGATGTAAACGTCGCCATCGGTGGTGTCATGATAAACTGCCGTCTAGACAGATTGTTTGAGAGAGATGTGCCCATACCGAGTGGGACACTTACCGGCGTGTCCTCGAAGAAGAAAAGCCTGCCAGGCAAGTTGTCAAAGTAAGATATGCTCGTCTGTGGGTCCTGGGCCACTGCAAACCCACACCAGAGCAACAAAGTGAGGACTGCCCACAGAAAGGCGGCTGTCCTGTGAGCGGGTGCCATATCGACGTAACCAACACAGTTCAGAACTCCACGTATGACCAGAAACCCTTGCCCGCAGTAACAGTGCACAGCCACTTCTCTTCTCTAGTAATGATTGATTGATACACTATGAACCCCAAAAAGAAATTTACTTTCCTCGACTCTCGCGCACCTGCCCCGGCTGTTGAATCTGATCTGCCCTGAGGTGTGAGGTGGCCTCCTGATCGACCCCAGTTGCGGATCTTGTCGCCCCTCCCTCAACGTAAAGTTATCCTGTCGGGGTGTCATGCAATTATGACCGTGACAACGCGGTTCTTCTCAAGGGAAGCAAACATACGAATCAGGCTGGTCATGTCAAACCATATCATGACTCTACAAATGCGACCCTGCTCATCCCTTTGGACCACGATGCTTAGCAAACGATGGTTCGGTTACTCAGATCTCAGAACTTGGGAGGACTGGGTTATCCCAACCGACGCCGTCTTGAGACCTCAAGGACGCATAGCGTAATGCAGTCCACGTAGAGTGACATGCTTCAAGCTTCAAGTCCGGAAGAACCGCTTGCTACCCACAGCTCCATCCCTCAAGCTGGACTCGTCAGGCAAGTTCTCCCTGTACAAGGATGACGACATATATTTCTCCTTGACCCGGTTGATCCCTGTACAATGTTGAACGTGTTTTCCCGAGCTCTGCTTCGACCAGTAAATATGCCCCCCATGTGTCCGAATATGGCCCAACTCACCTCGTCCGGCGCCAAGTCGCTGCTTGTTTGACTGACAGGTAATCTACAGTACCCGTTCGAAAACTCAAGCGTAGCAGGTGGAGTGTACTCGTCGGGCTGTTTGGGACCGTCGTGCCCCGGTTAGCGTATAACGCCATCCTCAATGCTGACAAAGACAAGCAAAAGGTGATGTCGCTGGCTTTATGGGATGATACGCCAACAAGTCAACTGGCTAACTTCCTTTGATATCCACCGCTCAGGAACTCCGCAACGTGACAGAACAGACTTTTACCCAAGGTACATCGATCCACGCCCCTCGGGACGTGTACTCTAATACGGATGCCAACGACTACCCAAGCGGAGCTCCGTATCCACTACATATATCATAACATGACTCTGGCTCTGCATTCGTACCAGTCATGTCCCTTCCCCTCGCTGCGGCCATCCTCAGTGCACTCGCTGTGCTCTCTGCAGGCCAAGACATCACCCCCCTGACAATCTCTCAAATCGATTACTTCTCACCGTATACTTACTATGCCAGTACTGCCTTCTGCGATCCAGCGAAAGTCCTGGCTTGGAATTGCGGTGGTGCGTCCCCGAAGTTGACCCTTGCGGACCAGCGAAGTTGGGCTAACGTACGTTCTGGCCCACAGCCAATTGTCAAGAGAACCCTGCCTTTCACCCAGTCGCCTCAGGCGGGGACGGAGACGCCGTTCAGTATTGTGAGCAATCGACTTACCATGGGTTTGAGGGCTTACGTGAAGCGGCACAACATTAGGGTACGTCGGATACGATTCGATACTTGACACTGTGATCGTTGCACATCAGGGAACCAACACCTCCAACTTGTAAGCCTTCATCCCCATTCGACAACTGAGCATGGGAGTTGATGATGCGGGTGATGGCATTGTAGATTACCTATTCTTACCGACGTTGACATTATGCATGTACCGCTTGCGCCAGATACGGAGAAGTTTCCGGGTCTGGATCAGTCTATCAAGGTTCACGCCGGCTTCAGAGATGCGCAAGCAAGGTAAGCTGTCGGTACTTATCTACGTCCTCGAGCGGTGGTTCGAATTGTGTCTAGAGCCTCTGCGGATGTTCTTGCAGCTGTGCAATCTGCCCTGTCGACGTATGGATCAACTTCGGTGACGGTGGTTGGTCATTCCCTTGGTATGTGGCGACCACGGAGAATGGTGTAGGATCCTGATGCTTTCTCGCCTTCGAAGGTGCGGCCATTTCGCTCATGGACTCAGTTTACCTGCCGCTGCATCTCCCTTCGGGTACGACCGTCAAGACCATTGTCTTCGGGCTTCCTCGCGTGGGCCTCCGTTTCCGTTCCGTGACACGCATTCTCACGTTCTAATCCTTTTTCCGCACCGTCCAGGTTGGGAACCAAGCCTTCGCCGACTACGTCGATGCCAACCTGCATCTCATCCACATCAACAACAAAGAAGACCCTATCCCAACGCTCCCGCCCATGATCCTCGGATATGTCCATCCATCGGGGGAAGTACACATCGAGGATTCGGGCGTGTGGATGGCCTGTCCTGGGCAAGACAATCCCAGCACGGAGTGTATCGTCGGGGACGTGCCAACTTTCTTTCAATGGAATGAAGCGGACCACGATGGTCCATATAATGGAGTGACTATCGGGTGTCATTCGTAGTGATCTTTTCCAGTTACGGGCAGTGGGAGAGGAAGGAGCGCGGGTGAGGCCGGCGGGTCCTCGATTTCCAATTGGGCCGTCATAACTTGTACACGGGTAATCTACTTCGGGGACATCTGCAGGATTCCGAAAGCTAGGGTGGACAATGATAATAAGCGCGGATACTTGATCACTATCACTGTACAGGCCGACTTGCACTTCGGTATTTCCTTTTTGAATGCATTCCTATTGCCGAGGGCAGGATTGGATTGGATTGGAAAAGCTGACAATGCTGACAACGCCATGATGGTTTCAACATCCCGACTTCCACGACTCGTGAAGTGGGGAGGCCATAAACGGATGTGCAGGCAGAATCCCAAAGCCGTCATGTAACCCAACTTCTTATAATTAAGAACCCCAGCTCCCTGACCGAGGGTCTCGGAATCGCCAAGCACACGAATGTGTCACTGGTCACTCCCGTTTTCGCTGCGTCGCGCGATATAGATGCATTTGTTATGTAGTTGCATTTAATGTTGTGTCGCTCTCCAATCACAATGCTCACCACTGTAGTCCATGGATATAAAACTAGTCTGCTGTGTGTTGCTATAATATTGTCATAGCCAACTATATGAATTCAGATTTGGAAAGGTACCAGTGATTTCGTTCACATCGGAGTCGGGGACTGGCGCCGTATGTGCACGTGCGTGTGCGTCGTCGGAAGACACCCAATCAATTACATAATGCAACCCATTCCAAGTCCGTTCCTTCCCCGTGAAGGTTCTGCTCGACTCGACCTACATGTGGCACGGTTCAACTTGTATCAATCTGGCTGGCCTGACCATCATGCATGCGCGGACACTCAGAGTCGCACTGCGAAAGGATATCTGCCGCACACGTTCGCCCAGGTCAGGTCCCGTGGCCCCGAATTTGTGAAATGTCAATGCAGGTCCATCAAACACGAATGACCATGCCCAGATTTTATCACTGTCTGGTGTTACTATGCTACCAAAGACAAAGCATTAGCCGATATCACCGCCATGACCTTTGATCACGTACGCAAACATGTGGGAGGGGACGACAATGGGCGTCGTCATCTTTGCGACCCTGAGTGGTATGGAGCAGCTTGTCTGTCCCAGGCGGCCCGACCCCACCTTCGTAAAGACAGAAGAAGAATTCCAGTGGTCTCGCGCGCTATCCTGATGCTTGTAGGTTCCAAGTGATGGCGGGTGAATGCTCTGGCAGAATGTTACGCCACCCGGTGAGCGTTATGTCGTCACTCCGCGCTCTTAGGCTGAGCGCTGTCGATCAGTACCGAAAGGGAAGGGTCATCGCTAAAATAGAAGAATTCAAGCCATTGTATTTGCAACTTCATATTCAACAAGGCTCTATGGCAGCTTGGTGACAGGTAATAGTCAGTTAGATATGATTAGATTGATGTTGATGCAGACCTCTTAGGTTTAAAATCTGCACTAACTTCTTGATCTCTTCTTCTACGAAACCTGACACGGAGTCCCTTTCCCGCACCCCTTCCTTTTGCTTTCCTTTTTGTTTTCATCGGGTATCATATGTTGTGCCCGAACAGCATGGATGCACAATACTCAGCACACGTGTTTCCTCGGCTGATTGTTGGCAACTGGAAGGCCAGACGCCCATGTCCATTCTATAAAGACGCGTGGCGAGGACGATATGCGACTTTCTTACTGGTTTTCCTAGGGCATACCGTAGCCATAACGCACACTGAACGTCTACGGGGCAGCTAGCAAGCCATATGATGTCGTGTCTCCTCATTGTCGCACTCCTTTTGGCCGAACCCATCCACGCTCTCACCACGCGTCAGAGCATCACCGGTCTCACCACGTCCCAGATCAATTCCTATACATCGTACACTTACTATGCGAGCGCTGGGTACTGTACCGCTACTCAGACCCTTGTCTGGAATTGTGGCAGTATGTCTCACCTATCTTCCATATTCTCTGCAATCTAATACGTCTCTTGCTTGGCTTGCAGCCAACTGTAAGGCCAATTCCGATTTCGTACCTATTGCCTCTGGGGGAAACGGTGATTCTGTTCAGTACTGTACGTATCCTGTTTCATTTTCACGTACGAGAGGACTCATGTGCATGCACCATTAGGGTATGTCGGGTACGATCCTTCGCTCAGCACTGTGATTGTCGCGCACCAGGGAACCGACCCCTCCAAACTGTATGTTCTCTCGCACTCGTCACATCCTACATTGGCGTGACAATCCGTTCCGATTGTGAAATAAAAGTTTACCCCTCATTACCGATGCCAACTTCTTCCTCACACATCTCGATTCTTCGTTGTTCCCCGGGATCCCCTCAGACATTGAAGTCCATGATGGCTTCAAGGACGCACAAGCATCGTAAGTTCTCCGCCAGCGTTATACTTGTCACTTCTACTCAACACCATCAATGGTATCTCCCTCATCACATAGGACCGCATCAGAGGTTCTCACAGCTGTGCAGACGACAATGTCGAAGTACGGAATAACGACGGTTACTTTGGTCGGCCATTCCCTGGGTAATTGATTGTGGGGTGTTGTGTCGTGCAAACATATTTCTGACGCCGTCGTTTTCTGCAGGTGGGGCGATAGCCCTCTTGGACTCGGTCTACCTCCCTCTTCACCTCCCTTTAGGCACAAGCTTCAAAACCATTGCGTATGGTCTTCCTCGAGTAATCCTTCTTCGAACTTCCACTTCGTGGCATTCTAGGCTGACGCATTCACAGGTCGGTAATCAAGCCTTTGCAAACTATGTAGACGCCAATCTGCACCTCACCCACATCAACAACAAAAAGGATCCAGTCCCGACGCTCCCTCCAATGTTCCTCAGCTTTGTTCACCCCTCCGGAGAGGTCCATATTGAAGATTCTGGGGAATGGGCTGCTTGCCCCGGACAGGACAACCGGAGTGCCAATTGCACCCTTGGCGACGTGCCGACGATCTTCCAGAGTGATGAGTCAGACCACGATGGTCCCTATAATGGCATCGAGATCGGTTGCTAGTTGTGAGTACACATTTTATCGTACAAGGGTAATGTGTACAGTAATGGGGGACAAACGGAGTGAGCACTATCATGTATTCGAGTTAAATCACTTACAATATTGCCAAAACAGTGTAGTACTCTTGTTCGAGTGTTACATATGTACATCCTATATAATAATCCACATACATACCTCTCGCGACGTCATATCGGTGACCGTTAGGAAGCGGCCTCCAGGGGATGTGTCAGCTGTATTTTGGTCCACTCGAACGTTCCGGCACGTGAGGAAGGTAACGATTGCAACACATCTCCCGCAAAAGGATTCCAGCTTCGTCTGTATAGTGGTAATGATGCAATCGATTTGAGCGCCTCCTCTACTTGTTTACTTGGTCCGGGTGCGGCGGTCCTGATCCTCAGCTGGCACAGTACAAGCAGTAAGCACTCAAAAGGTCACGACGCTTGCCGGACGCTCAACCAGTTCAAAAACATGTAGGAGAGAGAATTTCTAAATTTATATACAGCATCAAAACCTGTAGGAGTTGCATGCTGTAATTTGGCTTTTTCTTTTAGGTCGGCGCCGAGTCAAAATTCAATATTTACAGTAAGTATGTTGTGAAATCGTAACGTTCACCTTTTTTTTTCTTTCTCCCCTTTTGACGCCTCCACTTATTCCCTAATGGTAGCCTCATTCTTGGACTATTCGAAGCTCACGCTTCGCCGACCTCGATCCTAACACCTGTCGGGGATCAACAGAACATCGTTTCTCCATCACGAATAAATACTTTCGCTCCTTATATGTATATGGCATACCAGCACTGGACAAAGTTATGTCCTGGAGGTACGTCGGTCGTTCCCTTGGAGATGCAATAGTGTGGCACAATTATGCGAGAAAAGTCGGATTAGAGGAGTTCGACGCGTTTGTCCTGCCAATCTGCCTGATTGCATCTCACAGCTAATTGCGGTGCTAACCCCAACTTCAAACCTGTCACGTCTGTGGAAATGGTACAGTGGTGCAGTACATACTGTAAGGCATTTCAACCTCTCCACGCTTAGATTTCTCGATGACAGGGAACCGTCCATCTCAATGGTAGGGTGTGTCGGCTACGATCCTACCTTAGACACCGTTGCCGTGTCCCATCAAGGTTCGGTTGTAGAGAACGCGTAAGTAATCTAAAGACTACTTCTCACTTTCCATTGGCAAGACCAGGTGGAAAACTGACTCTATTTCTCGCCTGGTTATACAGATATACAATTTTCCTTGGATCCTTTGGACAACAACATGTTCCCTGGTATTGGTAGTGGTATACTGGTTCACAGTGGATCTGGAAATGCGCAGGCGAAGTGCGCGCCGCTGCACTCGTGTGTTGCATGGGGAACCTCCACCTCATCTTCACTTTCGTTTTACGGAGCGGTGGGGAATGTACTCGATGCGATCACGCGAGCTATGCTGCAATATAGCTGTACATCAGTGGCAATGGCTGGGCATTCACCCGGCCAGTGGGAAAATTCCCTTCCAGATGGACAGCAATGCCGACAAGGAATGCACGCTATTTGTAGGGGGCGCCATCGCAGTGATCGATTCCATCCATTTCCCACTATGGCTTCCCAACAGGACGTCTCTTCAAACAGTCAATATGGTCTACCCCGTGTAAGCTCCCTCATTTCATCCCTTGATACGTTCGGAAACGGCTCGCACCTTGGATGTGTAGAACCCCGACTCCCTAATGTGGTAATATTCCCAACCCTCTCTCTCCTGCAACCCTGAGTGAGAGATCCGTGTTGCGTTCTTGTACCAACATGTTCGTGCAAGTCGGGAAATGTCCAAGCTGTGACTCTTAAGTTGAGCCGGGTCTGGACACGCATTCACCATGTCTGCGTGCTTTATCTGAGACGAAGGATGGCAGTGGCCGGAATATATGCTTTCAGCAGAGAACATGTCCCAAACCATATCTACCAGCTAGTATGGCGACGACGAACAGACAGGTAGTTCTCTTGCATATGGTTCTATGGAATGCTCATCTATTTTACAGTCCCAGAATCATGTGCGAATCATGCGTGCACGGGGTTGGCAGCACTTGGTGCACGTGGTGTCTCCCTTCCATTCTCTTCCGGTGATGGTATTGAAGACGGTGACTCCACAACCCAGAAACATAGTTGTGCTTTAGTAATGACGATTAAACCAACACCCAACAGACTGTGTGAAAATGGATCCCCAGGCTGCAAAGGAATCATGCAAGTGGGTGCTTTAACTTTCTTCGTCATATTCACTGGCTTCAAACATCCTATTCCTATGCCACCTCTCTGTGAAACAAATGGAGGGATTGACGGCCCGCATATCTGTCTGCATGCCCACCTACTTTGAAAGAATCATCGCTGTCATCGATTCTGAGTCGACTTGGGTACTCCGATAGCAGAGAACGTGTGAGTTTCTCGTTTGCGTGTAGTGTCGGCCCCATCGTTGTTGACCCTTTCTTCACATCGAAAGCGAAACGAGGATACCAAGGTGCTGGTGTTCCATGCTCAACAGGAAGCTGCAGATCGGCGGTACAAGTATGACTCTGAAGTCACTTTTGACACACTGGCAAAGTGAATGAATATTAATCAGGTCTATTCACAGTGGGCTGGCATTCCACCATTTGGCACTTGTGCGTAACCTGTCTGTGGATGTGCGGTAACAGAAAGGAAGTGCCAACGGTCTACATTTACGTACTTCCCCAGCTACGATTCTGATCGCAACTGTTCAAACTTGATCCAGCAGGATAATAATGCCTCCAGTGGTAGGTTAGATGAATATTTGTTTTGTCATTTCCCCTATGGAGGCCGCGGCCTCAGGCCAAGCCGAGTCATCATATAGGGCTTGGCCCGACTCGCGGCACGGCCTGGGATTTCTTGGGCCGCGAGTCGTCAAAAGCCGAACCGGGCGTAGACAACACTAGCTAGGATGGACAATGCTAATAAGTGTAAATACTTGACCACTATCGCTGTCGAGGCCCGACTTGCACTTCAGTATCCCCTTTTTGAGTGCACAAGGTACATCCCATTGCCGGGGGCAGGATAAGATTGGATCGGAAACCCTGGCAACGCTGACAACGTCACAATGGTATAAACGTTCCCAACCCGGAGGCCGCAAACGGAACCAGGCACAATCCTAAAGCATCATGTGACCAAACTTGACCGAGGGGTCTTGGTAGATGCAGCCAGTGTTGTTGAATTTGTGTCGTTCCCCAACCACACGGCCCACCACATTGTAGGCCCATGGATACAAAAATGTTCTGTTGTGTGCTGCTACAACTTTGACATGTTCAACAGTGTAGAGTAGTGGCTCGATCGTGGGAGTTATCGATAAGATAATTATATTATTCCCTCACCCTATCAGCTCAGGTATTTATACTGTGTGTGAACAATATTCTAGAATAGTCTACTATAATAGAGAACACTCTGTTACCTTAGAGCACCTTGTACAGGATGCCGGTATCTACACCGCGATACCAACACTCCCCCTCAAGCTGGGGTCATACCCATCTCTTGGGTATGCCTCTCGTGCTTGTCCCTAGGTAGCGCTTTGGTAAATATGTCGGCAGTTTGGTACCTGTCAGAACAATGACAAACCTCGACCTTCTTTTGGTCGATTTTCTCACGCGTGTAATGATGAGAATATGTTGAAGTGTTTCGTCCAGGTGTGAAACTGAGGATTATATGCTAAGGCTCGCGCTCCTTCACTGTCTGTCATTATTTTAGTTGGTTCTGTCTGTCTGTACCCTAGTTCTGCATACAGCTTTCGTAGCCATATACATTCTTGAGTACATCTAGCCAGTGTGGCATACTCCGCTTCGGTTGTTGACAGCACTATTAAGGTTTGCTTCTTCGAGCCCCAAACAATGGCTCCCCCTTGAGCTAAGAATACATAGCCTGTGACAGATGTGCGGTTCTCAGTATTGGCAAAGCTCACATCTACATACCCTTGAAATACTTGGGTAGTAGTACTGCCTTTCTTTGCGCTATACATTATACCATAATCTTTTGTTCCTTGTAGGTACCTTAATATTCTTTTGGCCACTACCCAGTGTCTTAAGTCTGGGTTTGCTGTAAATGAGGCCAGTCTATTTATGGCATAGGTGATGTCAGGCCATGTGGCAACCATGGCATACATCAAAGATCCGATCAGGGAAGCGTACTTATTTTGGTTAGTTGCTTCTCCCCATTCCTCCTCTGGGAACATCTGAACCTTCATGTCCACAGGTGTCTTTACACTGTTTGTGTCCTCTAGCCCATAGTATAGAATCAATGTACCATGTTTGCCCTATGAACAGAGTTCCTTTGGCCCAGTCTCGTGTGATTTCTATACCAACTATTTTCTTAGGGTCTCTGAGGTCAGTAACTTCAAACATAGACTGTAGTTGTGCTTTTAGTGATGTCATAAACCCCTGTCCTGACGTGAACAGTAAGAGATCATCTACCCATACAGTAATGATTTCTATTCCTTCTGTTGTCCGCCGGACATATGCACAAGGGTCTGACCATAGGTGCTTGAATCTGCCTTTCACTAACTGTCTATTGAGTTCGATGTTCCACTCTCTTCTGGATTGTTTTAACCCATACAATGTTTTTATCAGCCAGCACATGCGTTGTGTACCGTCCTCGAAGCCTTTGGGCTGTTTCATATAGACTTCTTCTTTTAGCTTGCCATTTAGGTAAGCCCCCTTTACGTCCATCTGTTGGATCTCCCAGTCCTGGGAAACCGCTAATGCTATTATTGCCCTTATTGTTTCCAGCCTCACTACTGGTGAGAATGTATCCATGTAGTCCATCCCTGGTATCTGTGAGTACCCTTTTGCTACCAGGCGCGCCTTGTATTTTTCTAATCTGCCTTCTTTATTATACTTTTGAACGAGGACCCATTTGTTGGATACTGGCGTCCTACCCTTTGGTAAGTTGGTTAGTTCCCACGTCCCCATTCAGTATAATTGATCTATTTCTGCTTTGACAGCTTTTTCCCACTCTGGCCATTCAGGTGAGTCATGTGCCTCCTTGAGCATTCTCAGGTTGTCAGGTAAGGCACTGTTTTCATTTAGTGCCGCATACACTAACGCTGCCTGCTCTGTAGGGCCTTCCTCGAGTCCTCCCTCATCGGGGTCTCAAAACGATTCTGGTGAGTCGTCACTTTCGTTTTCTGACAGCTCTGGCATAGGATTGTTAAGCACCCAGTGTTACGCTAAGACTGAAGTCTGTAACGTAGGTCGAGCCCAAATAGTCGTTCTACGATGCGACGATTGTAACCTTCTGTCTGAAGGATTTGTCATAGTTCTGAGTGAGAGCTGGGAGGCTCAAGTTCGAAGTTCTGAGGAACTAGCTGGTAGATTGGGCAGCTCTAGTCTGAGGGTCTACTCTAGACTAGAGGCGACTATATATAGTACAGAGGGAGAGGCCTCAAGGCGACCTCATGTAGCTAAGGGACAAAGGCCATTGGCCAGAGTTCTACATGTGTTGAACACGTGTAAAGAGAAGATACTGCTATTGGCCGAGCCAAAGCACGAGTCAAAGGAACAAGAAAGAAATGCATAGAACAAGATCAACGACACCAAACAGTCAAGAAGAGAAAGAAAGTCCCATGCCAAGGCGTGAATCGTAACATTACCCCCTTCGTATGGGGGAGACCACCGGTCTTCCACCTCTCAGAGATGGGTTTTGCCATATGGTTCGCCAGTCATATTGGCGATGGCATCGTCATCGAAGTCGAAATCATTGTCCTGAGGGTCATAGTCGCTGTCTTCAGCGACGAGGGTTTGTTCTTCTTCAATAACGGGGACGGAGAAATGTTCCTCAAGGGAACGTTGGCGGACAGGGCAGTTCACCTGGGTATGGCCAGGGGGATTCATCCCACAAATGGGGCATTCGTAGGCGGGACAGTTTACTCGGATGTGACCAAGTTGGTGGCAGATGAAACAAGTTTCCCCATACAAGGGGTGAGAGCGGGGGAGCACACCAAGTGTGGTGTCTACGGCAGTAAGGGGGTTTCGGGAGCTAGAGGGGCGATGGGCCTCCTCGGTCTGACTGAGGAGGTCGGCGACCTGCTCTCCAGAGAGGCCAAACGCTTCTTGAGGGTCAACTGTGTTTGGCGACGTGGACGACAATGGGGAGGACGGGGACAGGCAGCAGGCATGAGGGCGAACCCTTCGTGGGGAGGGTGAAGACTGTGGCGAACGGGACGGGGACGAAGACGACGAGTTTCTATACTGAGACGGAGGACGGGCGGTGACTGGGGCCGCACATTGGCGGACGTTGTGGATGAGGTCAGCCCCTCCAAGCACATCAAAGAGGCGAAGGATTAACGGGATCTGTTCTCTCGAGATTTCCTCAAGGATGGTCTGGGTAAAGCTAAGATGGGGGCCCTGTCTTTCGACATAGCAGGCGACATTTTCAATTCTGAAGCCCTGAAGGGCGATGCGATAAACCAAATCGAGAGGCGAGTCAGTGTCGACCTCCCACATGACGGGGTTGTACGAGGAGGGGTCGGCAAGAAACACCTGGTAGGTGTTGAGCATGCCCTCTTCAGCAGGGACACGCAGGCAGCGAGTGAAGGGGGCAGGGTGGCGAGTAGCCGGGGAAACACGATGAGCAACAGGAGCAGAGGAGCGGCGGGGAGGCATGACTGTGACACAAGAGACGTTTCTAGTAGTTCGAGTGGGTGAAGGTTTCTGAGGGGGGAAGTCCTTTGGGAAGCGTCTTTTATAGGTGGTCAGGGTGTCTGCCGCATGTTCAAGGTGTTTGGGACTTTGCCACGAGTTTTCGGAAGAAGGGTAGCCCTTCCATTTGATGAGGAACGCATGTCCTCGGCCTAACCATTTGTGTCCAACAATTGCTTCGACTTCGTACTCTTCTTCCTCATTTACGATATCAGGGGGTGGAGATGGGAAGTTCGGTCCATGTACGGTGTTTTCTCGATAGGGCGATAAGAGACATGTGTGGAACACGTTGTGAATCTTCCATCATGCGGGGACATTGAGGCGATAGGTGACGGGGGAAAGGACTTCCGAGATAACAAAGGGTCCCTCTCGTTTCGGCGCAAGCTTTCTACTTTCATAGGAGCACTTTAGGTTTCTGGCTTCTAGCCACACCTTTTCTCCTTTCAGGAACGGAGTAAAGGGTTTCGAGAAGCGGTCTTTCATAGCTTTTCATGCAAGGTCGTGGGCCGCAAGGGTGTTACGATTCACGCCTTGGCGTGGGACTTTCTTTCTCTTCTTGACTGTTTGGTGTCGTTGATCTTGTTCTATGTGTTTCTTTCTTGTTCCTTTGACTCATGCTTTGGCTCGGCCAATAGCAGTATCTTCTCTTTACACGTGTTCAACACATGTAGAACTCTGGCCAATGGCCTTTGTCCCTTAGCTACATGAGGTCACCTTGAGGCCTCTCCCTCTGTACTATATATAGTCGCCTCTAGTCTAGAGTAGACCCTCAGACTAGAGCTGCCCAATCTACCAGCTAGTTCCTCAGAACTTCGAACTTGAGCCTCCCAGCTCTCACTCAGAACTACGACAAATCCTTCAGACAGAAGGTTACAATCGTCGCATCATAGAACGACTATTTGGGCTCGACCTACGTTACAGACTTCGGTCTTAGCGTAACAAAGGGCCTCCTCTCGTGCTTTGTGGAGTTCGGCTATTCTTGTTTCGGCAGCCAGGAGTTTTGATTCGACGATAAGGGACGGTAAGGGTTTCGGTTCATACCCGTACATGAGGTAGAACAGAGATTGACCAGTGACGGAGTGGGGTTGGTGGTTGTGAGCGAATTCTGCCATGGGTAAGTGTTGGACCCATGAGGTTGGTTCGTTCTGGCAGAAGATTCGGAGGTACGTTTCGACCTCCTGGTTTACACATTCAGTTTCTCCATCAGTCTGAGGGTGATAAGCAGTGGACAGCCCCAAGGAGTATCCGAGGAGTTTAGCTAGTTCTTTTGCGAATGCGGAGGCGAACTGTGGGCCTCGATCAGATATGATTTTGTCATATAGGCCGAACCTGGAAAAGACCCTTTTGAAAAAGAGGGTTGCAATTTCGAGGGCGGAGGCATTTTTTGTGGTTGGGATAAGGACTACCCCCTTCGTAAGCCCATGGTCTACCACGACCAAAAGGGAATCATAGCCTCCGTTCACTGGGAGGTCAGTGACGAGATCACAGGAGACCTGTTGGAAAGGTCTGGTTGCAGTGGACGACATTGGAGTCAGGGGTGGAGTGGTGGGGTGGGTGTTGACCTTGTTTTGTTGACAGATGGCACATCCATCAACATATTTTCGAACAATCATGGCCATTCCTGGCCACCAGTACTCAGTGGAGAGTAGTTGTCTGGTTTTTAGGACCCCTGGGTGTCCAGCAGAGGAGTGATCATGATGTCGGGCAACAATTTGTTGGCGGAGGGTAGGGTTGTTAGGGACGTAGGCCCATTCTTTGTAGAAGAGAACCCCCTCTTCAAGGCGCCAGTCGGAGAGGTTTGACTTGAATGGGAGGGGCATGTCTACTCCTTCAATAGCCTGTAGGGCAGTGAGGACTACAGGGTCAGTGACCGAGGACTCAGCGAGTTTCGAAGAGAGGGCAGTGTCAATGACGTTTACAAACAAGGTTTGGGGTAGGAGTGTAACCCCTTCGTTATCAGTTTCTTTGGTGGCGACATGGTTGGGGCGACGGGAGAGCGCATCGGGTACGCAGAGCTCCTTTCCTGGTACATGTGTGAAGGAAAGGTCGAAATCAGCGAGGTCGAGAAGCCAGCATGCCTGGCAGCGGTTCAGGTTTCGGGGTTGACGGAAGTAGGTCAAGTTCTTGTGATCGGTGAGAACTTGTACAGGGGTGGGGGTTCCTTGGAGGTAGTGTCTCCAGGTCTTGAGGGCGCGAATAACCCCCAACAGTTCTCTGTCATATATATCATAATTTCTCTCAGCAGGGTTAAACGACTGAGAGATGAAGGCACAGGGGCAGCATTGTCCGTTTGAGTCTTCTTGCATAAGGACACCTCCAGTGGCATACTTGGAGGCATCGGTGGAAATTGTGAATGGTTTCGAGGGGTCAGGCATGAGCAAGACCGGTTCCTTCACAAAAACCTTCTTCAAAGTTTGGAAGGCGGTTTCAGCCTTCTTTGACCAATCCCAAGTTGCATTCTTCTTTGTGAGATCAATGAGGGGTCGGGCGATGTCAGAATAAAATGGGACAAATCTTCGATAGAAGTTTGCAAACCCTAAGAAGGATCTAACATCTTTGACTTTCGTGGGGGTTGGCCACTCTGCAATTCCTTGGACCTTGACAGGATCCATGGTGACGGTATTCCGTTTTATGATCATTCCGAGGTATTCCACCTCGGGGAGGTTGAAGTGGCACTTTTCCAACTTCAGCGGTAGGGAGAGCTCCTTCATTCGTCGGAGGACTCATAGAGTTCTGAGTCGGTGTTCCTCTGGGTCATTTGAGAAGATGAGGAGATCATCCATATACACAACCAGCCATCCTTCTGCAATGAGATCCCGGAAGGAATCGTTCATGAAGCGCTGGAAGGTCGCCGGGGAGTTGCACAACCCAAAGAACATCACAGTTGGTTTGAAGAGTCCTTTGTGCGTGATGAACGCCACTTTCCATTGGTCTCCCTCTTTGATCCGGACATTATTATACCCGGATCGTACATCCATCTTTGTGAAGACAGAGGCTCCCTTCAACTTGTCTACCAGATCAGATATCAACGGTAGGGGATAGGCATCTTTGACCATGTGTTTGTTTAGATATCGGTAGTCTTGACACGGTCTTAGACTGCCATCCTTCTTTCCTACAAAGAAGAAGGGTGCCGCTTGGGGGGAGTTCGAGGGTCGGATTTTTCCCTCTCAGAGGTTTTCTTCAACAAACTTCTCGGCAGCGAGTTGTTCAGAGGGGGTCAATGGGTAGGCCTTAGCTACCTTCGGTATAAAGTCCTCGACCAGATTAATCGGGTGGTCATAGGGTCGTATGGGGGGAAGGGTCCCATCGGAGGGTTTTTCGAACACAGAGGCAAACTCAGCGAACTCTGGGGGAAGGGTCGCCCTTGGCTTGTTCTTTTCTTCCTTTTGGGCAAGCTCAGTTGCCAGATTAAGTTTTCTCACCCACTTGTTGTTTGGGGCAATCAAGGTTGCAGCCTTCGCGAAGCGGTTTATGAACATACAGTTGTATGCTCTGGTCGTGAAGGCATCGGGTTCTTCGTGGTCAAGATAGACATTAACCCCTTTTCTTTCAAGGGGTTCGAGGAGGGATTCCTCAGGGAACTCCTCAGGTGGAGGAGCGGGAATTTGGAGTGCAGCGACATTAGTTGACTCGTCGATGGTCAACGTTCTGCTTCGCCAGTTCACAGTCGGGTTGTTTTTCTGTAACCATGGGATGCCAAGGATGGCATTTTCTGACCCACAGTTCATCACATAGAATTTCTCTTTGTGGGTTATTCCTTGTATTTTAACAAACAAGGTGGCAGTGAACAGGATTCATCCCTTTTCATTTGGGGATCCATCAGCATTGGTGACCGAAACAGGTCAGGGGAGTCGTTCAGTGGGGAGTCGGTTTCTTCGGATGAATGTCCAGTCGATGCAGGATATCTCTGCCCCAGAATCTACTAGGGCGGTGGTGTTGATGACTTGGTCTCCAGTGGCTTTCGTGAAAACGGAGATAGGAATTTTCATAACTCTCTCGGGGAGAGAAGATACTTTTACAGGAGAAGCCACATACGAGATATAGTGTCCAGGGGTTCCAGGCATCAACTCTGGTTCCCCATTCAAAAACCCTTTCCGAGGAATTTGGTCAATTTAACCAAGGCCACAGAGGCCTCATCCTCATCGTCAGAGTCTTCTTTCTTCACCTGCTTTACCTTTTTAGCAGGGGTTTTGTTCTGACTGGGGCAGTTTCGGGACATGTGTCCCTTTTCTCTGCACCCAAAGCACAAGCCATTTTTGAGATGGCGATCTCTTTCTTCTTTAGAGAGTTTAACCGCATCAACATCCATGGCGTTGGGGTCTCTCTCTTCCTGTCGTTGAAACCGGGGTCGGGGGTAGGACTTTCCCTTTCCCTTGTTGTCGATCCTTCCGGTTATGGCACGAGCTTTTTGCCATTGGTTTTCGAAGTGCATGGCTTTTTCATACCATTCTTCGATCTTTGTCGGTACTTTGTCCATTCCGTAGATGCGATGGACGAGTGCTGGTTTGAGTCCTGTAGCGAAGAACTCAACAAGGGCGGCATCTTCCTTAATACCACTGCAGGCAGTGGCAGTTCGGAATTCCGAGATGTATTCTTCAATTGACCCTTTTTGTTTCAGGGTCCTGATCTTTGCGATGGCAGCTCCAGCAGTGTCGGCTGGGGTAAAAGCTGCCTTGAAATCTTTCTCAAAATCTTTCATCGTCCCAAAACTGGGATTCTGTTTCTCCAGGGCTGCCTGGTAGAAAGTCGTTGCCCATGCTTGGGCTACCCCCTTCTTCATATGAGAGAGGGCATAAGTGACACATTTATCATCGTTGTCGTAGACGTCTTGGTTAATCAATAGATATGCCTTGACTGAATACAGCCAAGACATAGCAGTTTCGTGGCCACCGTCATACTCGAACGGCGTGCCGATCTTGAGTTCGGTGGGTCGGGTTGGAGCGGTGAGGGCTCCACCCTTTGATCCAAGGCCAAGGCCGGATCCAGATCCTGACATAGTGAATGGGCTTCCTGGTTTAAGGTGAGGTTGAGAGGTGAGGGGGTGGGGTGATCCTAAAGAGGATAATACATTCTGGAGGGTATTCTGGAGGAAGCCAGTATCGTCCTCAGATGGTGAGGGGTTCGGGTCAGTCGGGGTGTGTGCTTCAATGGCACTATGTTTGGTGTCAGAGCTTGATGACTCTGGTTCGGGTTCACGTGGTTCGAGTGGGCTCGCCCACAATCTGTTCCTTCGAGGGAAATGGTGTCTCGCTAAACAGCGGACAGTCGGGCACGACGGCCAGGATGTAGACTAGAGCTTTTGTTATGCTAAGACCGAAGTCTGTAATGTAGGTCGAGCCCAAATAGTCATTCTACGATGCGACGATTGTAACCTTCTGTCTGAAGGATTTGTCGTAGTTCTGAGTGAGAGCTGGGAGGCTCAAGTTCGAAGTTCTGAGGAACTAGCTGGTAGATTGGGCAGCTCTAGTCTGAGGGTCTACTCTAGACTAGAGGCGACTATATATAGTACAGAGGGAGAGGCCTCAAGGTGACCTCATGTAGCTAAGGGACAAAGGCCATTGGCCAGAGTTCTACATGTGTTGAACACGTGTAAAGAGAAGATACTGCTATTGGCCGAGCCAAAGCACGAGTCAAAGGAACAAGAAAGAAACACATAGAACAAGATCAACGACACCAAACAGTCAAGAAGAGAAAGAAAGTCCCACGCCAAGGCGTGAATCATAACACCCAGTAGTCTTTGACTACCTTGGGCCTACTGCTTTTTCTCTGGTGAGTCTCACTTTTGTCCTCTGTCCATTTTCATTTACTGACACATTCTTGATCTCTTTTAGGTTCTTCTCTATCATTTTCGGTATCCTGCGCATCCCTATCAGTCCTGCTGCTCGGCCTCAACTCCCCCTCGCGTGGCATACTGTCTGTCAAGGTGGGTGAAGTGTTCGGCGAACTGACAGGATCCTTCAGGAAATGGAAATTATGAGAAGTCTTTATGGATCTCGTGCAAGTGTCATAGAAATGGACAGTGTGTGGGCCATCCACGAAGCCAACGAAGGTATGTTTTGTGGATTTGGTGTCAAGCTTGTTGATATTGACGCCTTCGTGCATTATCCACACAGGAGAGCCGAATTCTTGGAGATGGGAGACATCGGGACGGTGTCCCGTCCACTTCTCATAGGGCATCACTCCTACCAGCACTCCTGTGTGAGAGCGACTTCGAATGTAGGCTGCGTGGGTGACTGCCTTGGGCCAGAGGAATGCAGGAATGTTTCCTGCAATCCTCATGGTGCGAGCAAGTTCACCCATCGTTCTATTAAAACATACAGCGACTCCATTTTGCACTGGTGAATATGGCACTGTCACCTGGAGGTCAATTCCTATATCGTGACACCAGGTAAGTAATTCATTGTTGACGTATTCTTTTCCATTATCAGCACGTATTGTTTTTGTCTGTCGTCCTAACTGGCATTCGAGGTATGTAATATATTCTTTCAATTTAGTTGATGCCTCCCCCTTAGTGGCCATGAACCGGACTTCGCAGTAATGGCTGGCGTCATCGATAAAGGATATGTACCAGCACGCTTGCCCACTTAGGGCTTCCATTTGAGCTGGTCCCCACATGTCGGTGTGAATCATTTCACCCGGTTGTGTGTTCCTCGGCGTGGATTTTTCTGGAAAAGGTAATCTAGACTGTTTAGCCTCTATACACGAGGGGAAATCGACGATCGGTGACGGCACCATGGTAAGCCCATCAACCAACCAGTTGCATTCAAGGCATTGGAGTCCTTTGACTCCAACATGCCCGAAATGCCGGTGCCAGTCATCCCAGGTTCTCGCCTGGTACGTGTGCTCTGCAGGTGCATGCCTGCGGATGCATAGTTCGTATATCCTGTCATGTATCTTATCTATAGCAAATAGATTTTGGTTTTGATCCTACAACTTCATCTCTCCCCCCCCGGAAATAGAGGAGCTGCCTTCTTTATCAAGGCGTGTCAATGAAATTAAATTATGTACAGCATCGGGGGCATATAGTACATTCCGCAATGTGATGATGGAAGTTCTATTACCTATACATGCCTGTAGCACGACTGTCCCGATTCTGTACGCTGTAATTGTGTGGTCTCTGATACCTTGGATCACTTTTTGTATAGGGAGCATATCCCTAAACATTATCTTATCTTTAGCTATGTGTGCCATACTCCCTGAGTCGGCTACCCATGTGTACCATTCAACACGCTCGTCTATTCCTTCGTACAATACATTGAATGCGCTATTATTAGTATTAGTACTACTACTGCTAGATGTCCAGTTCCCATCTGCGTGTAGTACCTGTTCATCATCCTGTATGTCATGCATAGGCAATTCCGTGATCGAGGCAAAATTAGCCTGCCCGGGTTTAGCCTTTTTAGGTGACCTGCCATGCTTTTTCCAGCAGTCATCTTCCGTGTGACCTAACTTCTGACAATAGCCGCATTTGGGTTTCCCCTTATGACAGCACTTGTCAGTAGTGTGGTTATCGCATCCACAGATACTGCAGGATTTTGTAGGCTCTTTCCATTTGTTATTTACTTTCTTCTGAGTAAATAACATTTGTTCTTGTGGTGTACCTTGTCTGTGCTTGAATTCATCTACTAGCACCGCCGTAAGTTCTTCGACTGTGACTGAGTCTACACCTTTCCCAGCTATCTGGCCTGCCATATATGATGTGGTAAACGTAGTCCAGGACTCTGGCATGTTTAATAATAGAATATCTTTGAACTCATTGTCCAGGACCGGCTTCCCCATAGCTGACAGGTTGTTTCGCATCCACTTGAGTTTATTAATATGCATCGTGATGTTGTCACCCTCGGGACACTTAGCATTCAATAGTTCTCTCTTTGCAATGAGAGTGGTTTGAACGCCGTGTGTCTGATGAGCCAATTTTAGGTTTTCCCACATTTGTGCTGCTGTCTCAGCATGCATAACGTGGTCCATTTGTTGGTCATCGATATTGGTTAATATGAGGGTCTGCATGATGAGGTCTTCTTCTTCCCACGCTGTTATCTCGGCACTGTTGCTAGAGTCCTCTTCTGGCTTTGGATAACTTCCCTCAGCATACTTAAAGACCTTGTGCAAGCATAGGAACTTCTGCATTCAAATCTGCCATGCATGCCAATTATTGTCTTTAAGTGTATCTACCTTGTAAGATGAGATAGTGCCAAGGTTTCATACCCTACTGCTGGCTCCACTAGCGTTATTTGTGTTTGTTGTGACATTAACAAAGTCGTCGGCATTCCCCGACATAGTGACACAAAGTTTTTATTAGATAGCGTTAATTTGATAGAGGTTTTGTTTATAGCGACGAGCCGGGGCTCATAACCTGTAGAGTAGTGGCTCAATCATGGGAGTTATCAATAAGATAATTATATTATTCCCTCGCCCTATCGGCTCGGGTATTTATACTGTGTGTGAACAATATTCTAGAATAGTCTACTATAATAGAGAACACTCTGTTACCTTAGAGTGCCTTGTACAGGATGCTGGTATCTACTCTGCGATACCAACAAACGGACTGGCACAAGGCATAGCTACGAAATGTAATACACGTGTGTACCTCGCCAGCCCCACTCTGAAGACACCCAATCAATTACATAATGCAACCCATTCGAGTTCGTCTGTTCCCTCGAGTCCCGTGAAGATTATCCGCTCGAGTCGACCGACGGACAAGGTTCGTCCAAGTCAATTTGTATCAATCTGGACTGCTTATCGTGCTTGCGCAGACTCTCATAGTTGTGTTACTAAAGGGTATCTGCCGCGCACATTCGCTCAGGTTAGGTTCCATGGCCCCAAATCTAACAGAATTGTGAAATGTCAATGTACGTCCATCAAAGATTAATGACCATAAACTAAAAAAATTATCGCTGTCTGGTGTCACTATCCTACCAAAGAGGGAGCATTAATAGCCGAATATCACCGCCATGATTCGATCACGTTCGCAAACATGTGGGAGGGGACATAGGCGTTGCCGTCTTCACGACCCTGAGTGGTATGGAGCAGCTTGTCCATATATCAGACGCCACCTTCGTAAAAAGAAACACAAGAAGTCCAGTGGTCTCACGCACTATCTTGATGCTGTAGGTTTCGAGTGATGGCGGGTAAATGGTCTGGCAGAATGTTACGCCACCCAGTAAGTTTTATGTCGTCATTCCCCGCTCTTAGACTGACCGTTGTCGGTCAGCGTCGAAAGGGGAGATCAATAACAATAGAGGAATTCAAGCCATCGTCTTTCCAACTTCATATTCAACAAGGTTCTATGGTAGCTCGGTGACAGGTAATAGTCAGTTAGATATGACTAAATTGACATTGATGCAGACCTCTTAGGTCCAAAATGTGCTGCCAACTTCTTTATTGATCCCCATACGAGACCTGACACGGAGTCCCTTTCCCGCACCCCTTCCTTTTTGTTCTCATCGGATGCCATACGTTGTGCCCGCGCAGCATGGATGCACAATACTCAGCACACGTGTCCCTTCGGCTGATTGTGGGTAACTGGAAGACCAGATGCCCATGCTTATTCCATAAAGGCGCATGGCCTGGACGGCATGCGGCCTCTTGACTGGTTCTTCCAGGGCATTCCGCAGCCATAACCTACACTGAACGTCTACGAGGCAGCTAGTAAGCCGTACAATGTCGTATCTCTCCATTGTTGCTTTCTTTTTGGTCGCATCCACCCATGCTCTCACCACGCGTCAGAGCATCACCGGTCTCACCACGTCCCAGATCAATTCCCATACACCATACACTTACTATGCGAGCGCTGGGTACTGTACCGCTACTCAGACCCTCGCCTGGAATTGTGGCAGTATGTCTCACCCATCTTCCACATACTTTGCAAAACTAACACGTATCTTGCTTGGCTTGTAGCCAACTGCAACGCTAATTCCGATTTCATACCTGTTGCCTCTGGGGGAAACGGTGACTCTGTTCAGTACTGTAAGTATCCCGTTTCATTTTCACATGCGGGAGGATCCATGGGAATACACCATTAGGGTATGTCGGATACGACCCTTCGCTCAGCACTGTGATCGTCGCGCACCAGGGAACCGACACCTCCGAGATGTATGTTCTCTTGCACTTGTTGAATCTCATTTTGGCGTGACGATTCGTTCCGATTGCGCAATATAAGTTTACCTCTCATTACCGATGCCAACCTCGTCATGGCGAGCCTCGATTCTTCGTTGTTCCCCGGGATCCCCTCAAACATTGAAGTCCATGATGGCTTCAAGAATGCACAAGCATCGTAAGTTCTCCATTGGCGTCATACTTGTCACTTCTACTTAACACAATCAATGATATCTCTCCCATAACATAGAACCGCAACACAGGTTCTCACGGCTGTGCAGACGACAATGTCGAAGTACGGGACAACGACAGTTACCTTGGCTGGCCATTCCCTGGGTAATTGATTGCGGAGTACCATGTCGTACTGACATTTTTCTCACGCCGTCGTCTTCTGCAGGGGCGGCGATAGCCCTCTTGGACTCAGTCTACCTGCCCCTTCACCTCCCTTCAGGCATGAGTTTCAAGACTATTACATACGGTCTTCCCCGGGTAAATTTTCTTCCAACCTTCACTTCGTGACATGCTAGGCTGACACATTCATAGGTCGGTAATCAAGCTTTTGCGAACTATGTGGACGCCAATCTTCACCTCACCCACATCAATAACAAGGAGGATCCAATCCCGACGCTCCCCCCGACGCTCCTTGGTTTTGTCCACCCCGCTGGTGAGATCCACATCGAGGATTCTGGGGAATGGGCTGCATGCCCTGGACAAGACAACCCGAGTACCCAATGCATCGTTGGTGATGTGCCAACGATCTTGCAGTGGAATGAATCAGACCACGGTGGTCCCTATAATGGAATCGAGATGGGTTGCTAGTTGTGAGTGTTTTACTGTGCAAGGGTAATATGTATAGTGGTGAAGGGCGAGAGTGAGCACTGGAGTATAGACATGTAATCATTTCTAATGTTGCCATACAAGCGTAAACCTCTCGAGTCGACTGGTTTGGAACCCAGGCCTATATATGTATTGACAATCTAGATACACACCCCTCATCCAGCCGTGACGTGTATCGGTGATCGTCAGGAAACAGTCTCGCAGGGATCTGCCAGCTACATTCTGGACTGCTTGAACGTTCTGGTATGTCGTGCGGGTGCTAGCGACTGCGGCACGTTGACTGCATGCTGGTGCCGGCCGCACATAGGATAGAGTTCCTATCTTGCGCGCCACATGATGGGGAAGAGTAATAACGGACTGCACGGTTTTTCGCTTGACCCGCAGGCTTGCACTCCTTTAACAGTTGGGCTGATTCCTCCTTGTAGACTATCATAGATTCAGGTTCAAACTTCCTCTTCTTGACCTATTTCTGATTAGGTACTGCAAGTCCAAAACAGAGCAGTACAATACTCTGGCCCGGCCCGACGGGAGCGAGAAAGTTGAAGCCAACCAAGTTGAATGTCAGTTTCACGTCCTGTAGGCCATCGACGGGGTCCGACCAACTGCTCAAACATTCTGAGTGTTCATCACCGCGTCATATGAGATCTCCCAAATGGTTTCACAACAGTTCCCGCGCGTGCACTGTGTCAATGTCAGTTTACCCTACTATGATGGCATCTTTGACAAGATCTCTCGAAGGAACAGTAGGAACGGTCTCCATTTGACATGTTTGTGCACACTGCAGAAGCTACAGTGCATGACATCGATTATAACCATACACACACGCGATTCATATTACAAAGAGGTTATGCTTGACTTCGGGAATGCGAGTTCCCCTCTGCCCATGCAACACGACGAAAAAACTTCTGGTCATCAGCGTAAATTGTTAGAAAGTAAATAGTGCAGTCTACATCCAGGGTAGCGAGTTCCAGGACCGACCGTAAAATAAAACCGCCCCAACTCAGAAACAAAATTGACCATTGTCAATGGATACGTAGCAGTTGTAGTTATACTCATTGAGGAAGCAGGGAGCTGATGTAGGGGTAGAGGGTGGAGATGGTGAAGGCAAGGGAGGTGGTGGAGTTCTTCGAAGTGTTGAACTCGTGGGGGGTGAAGAAGGGTATGTCGTACACGGTGAGCGGAAGGTGGGATGAGGGTGGTTACTTCCGTGACTGTAAATCGACTCGGCCGTGGACACAGCTGTTTTCAGGTGTTAAACCCCGAAGCGTTACTCATACAGGAACTCACGAGATGTCGATTCCTCGTCAGGTATAGGCAAGTAAAGTTCGGGAAGTACAATGTTAAGCACACTGGGGAGAGAATTAAGAGCCTGCACGATGGCAGTTCTATCATGTTCAGTGCAGACATTTAGTATGACAAATCCGATCACGGGTTCGTTTTCTGATATGTCTACTAATAACATCGCAAGTACCCGCCATCAGATGTATGAGTATGCACAACGATATAATTCATACCTCCTACCGGAACGACACTACTTGGGGGTACTGCGTAAACTTGCCTCAAAATTTTAGACGTGCCCTAGAGGAACGTCAAACAGATAATCAAATATATAGATTTGCCTCACGTGGGACACTGAGGGTACTGTGTTGGCGAAGTCACGGTTCACAGAGATTACGTCCTGCTGTTCCTGAACCCTTCGTAAGGTAAGAACACGAGCTGTCAGAGGCATTCTCACACCTCGGGCTGGAGTTTCGTGTTGCTATGGAGGGCAGCGCAGTGTTTTCCACATTTCCGAACCAGTTCGTGTATGATATCCAAGTCGTCCATAGTTGCCTGGATAAAGAGACTGGCTTCCTCCGACACGTATGCAGGTCTTGCGAACGGAAACCTATGACCGTAAGTTCGCCGAATGTCTGATACCGAACCAAGTTCTTCGGTGACTACCACTATCGATTGTGGGCACATCAAAACTGGTGAATTCTGGCCATGAGCTTGATCGGATGGGATCAAGTAGCTTCCCCGACTCCCACGAAGTGGGAAGGAGGGTTGTGTCGGTAGCAAATATTCAGGCACCTGTCAAAAAACTTGCAGGCACATCCCACGGTCATCATGTGATCTAATTACTTCATTTGGATGTCTGTCATGTGACATGCACCATAAGCATAGTTATGTACTGTTTGGATGTGACTCGGGAAATGCTGCTGGAGGTGGCATCTACCTTGCATGCAATGTAATTTATGTACGGACGGGCGATGATAAGATCTCGATGTGGTGGAGGACATGCACGCTGTGTTTAATACAAAGACAGTATACAGACAAGCAACATCATCTATGCCCTCTGTTTTGTTGGTATGACAGGGAAGACCAAAAAAGGGTGCAGTTCCCCACACATGTGGCATCTGCTGGTACTACAAGTTCCCATGATTGGGTGGGGAAACCTTGCAAGTAAGGTAATGTATGACCTGTTGGAAATTGAATCACCTCTGTGTGGTGTACATTTTGGTGCGAGTATTTGGTTGATTACATAAGCACTTAGAGCGCACATAGAGTACAGTTTTAGTACTGTTCCCTCAGTAGTTGAGTCACTACTGAGGGTGAGTCTACTTATATTTAGTAGTTACCTACTTACTGATGACCTGTAGCTGCCTACAGGTACACTAATATATTTAGTAGTTGAGCCACTACTGAGGCTGCCTACATGAGCCCTTTTCTACATGACCTTGCACACTGATCAACATTGCAGGTGCTCTTCTGTAGGGAGACTAGTCTCCCTAGTAAGGTATTATATTTCATTTATTTTATTGTTTTTACTTACAGAATCACTTCTATACATACTTTACCTTGCTTTTTATTAGTGTTTTGAGTTGTGTGCTTGCATTGTGGCTTATGTAAGCCCACATGTGCACTTAGACCACTGTGCCTAGTAATACTTAGAACAGAATCTAGATGAGCTAGTATACCACAGACAGGTAGATGGAATTGCAGATGAAGAAGACTTGGGAATAATATTTCTCCTACTTCAGATGCTCATTAGATGATATCCTGACTCTCCTTTTGGCTTTGAAGACACCTCTCCAGAGGCCCTGGTCAGCAGTCTACATGGGAGTTACCTCAGTGCCCATCCTCACCTGTGATCACCTCATTGGAATTCCTTGTGGAGTACTCTCAGTGTCATTCTAGAGAATGCTCCCAGGAAGGTTACACTTGAGCATGAAGCAGCCCCCTCATTTTGAAGGACTCCCCTCCCACTCTTGAGCTGGCCTCAAGCAGCTCATGCCCTTGCCAAGTCATTCAAGCAGGCTCCTGACTTGCTGTGGTTCATTCACAGACCCCCTCAGGTCACCAGTGGGTCTTGGAACAGGTTACAGTAGTAGGCATGTTGCTCAGCTTCAAACTTGCCTTGTAGTTCAAGAGAAGATTGGCAGTTGTGTTCATGTCCAGTTGATTGTTTTGATGGTATGAAGGTTTCTCTTCCTCACTCCCAGGAGTCCCAGCTGGCTTTGAGCAAGTCTCATGATCCTGGTTTGACCACAACTTGCTACCTTCAATCTTGTGAGTCCCTAAGCAGCCCCTCAAAGCTTTCCTGTGTCTGTCCTGCAATGATTCATTTATAATCCTTCTTATTTCAGGTTTGTTGAGAAGAGTCCAGTCACCATGCTCAAGTGCTTGATGAGGAGGCATGTCCTCCTCACAGCATTCCTCATGATGTGGATGATTGCCCCTTGTATTATGATCTTGTTTATTGTTTGCTTTATTTATCATGTGTCATGTTTTGAAACTGTGTCTAATAAGTATCTGTAATTGGTTGTCCAGCACACTGTTTACCCATACTCCATCATTTTCATACTGTGACTTTGAATTCAAACAGGCTTGCTTCATATGATGGTGTTGTCATCTACTTATCCCAGATGGGTGTAAAGTTTCCTATGAGATTCCATCTTTTGAGAGCTCATAGCAAGGAATAACTCACCCTTGCTATTCCCAATAACATTCTCACTTCATCAATTGCCTCTATTACTTACAGCTGTTTGTGAAAATATTGAAATCACACAACAAAGAAACATATTCCACTTGCTCAGTTGTGGTATGACTTCCAATGATATGTTGTGAACCAGAGGGAGTTGGGGACTGGCGCTTGCGCCGCTACAGATATGTAATGATGTTTCCTTGCGATGCGATTTTTCCAGTAACAATTCCAAGACTCTCAAGATTGTCTTCCACCCAACCCAACGACGTGGGTGATGTTATGGAACACAATCCAACTCTCCCAAGTTTTCCCTGACAATCATTCTACCGCCAATGCCATTTCTCTGCCTGTTCATGGCTGGCTTAGGTCTATCGGTTTCGTTTGGTAAGAGTTCATCAACATATTCGTGATTTTTGGACCATTTCATTCGGCCTCATGGTGACCTCTTGTTTCCATCGCACTGCCTTGATTGAAGGGGATCCAGCTGACTGCCACGTGTTGGCATGCGCTAGCTGACAGGGGCGTGGCAAATCCAGAGCTGCACCACACAACCCTGTGGCTCTTGGGGATGTGAAATCCTCTTCCAGCTGATTTGAAGCCCTTGAAAGATAGTATGTTCTCGGAAAATCGCTGTGCGGGAGGGCTTATTAAATCCATTTCTGGCTTCGTCGCAAGCTCATGTCAGCCTATAGCCCATGCCAATGCATCACTCGCAGCATCATGCGCTCTCAATATCAATGCTCGTGCCCATTATCTTCATGTGTCCAGTACATATACACAATGCTAGTAAGTGCCAAAATATACGAAGAAACGCTACTATCAACACTTGCGAAGCGATGAAACAGCAGGTACTTCAGCTTCAGCGCTTAGCATCTTGCCATGCTTCGAGCACCAAAAGCATCCAAAACACGCTGGCGCAAGTGCATAGCCTAATTCGGTCATGCTGCTGATAGTAGGGAAAAAAAGTACTTTCATGATGCGGTCACCTAATAAAGCGAGCCGAATATCACGAATATCATGATAATGAACCACGCAAAGCCCATCGTGACGCCTGTCCTTCCCCATGTACTGTTTCCGAACCAGACTGCACCGAGACATCCAGTGACAGATGCGAGTCCGGAAATGAACAAGCAGAGAAAGGGCATGGTCAGGAGTGTAATCGTCAATGCAAACTTCAAATTGTTGGATTGCATTTCCTGTACGCAAGGCATGAGACGGCATCGGCAACATGACAGTGGTGAGAAGCCGTCGGGATAAGGAAAGAGAGGCTAAGACACACTTTGACTGTGGCAGGTCGCAGGGTATTGATGAACGCTAAGAGACCAAGACCACTCAGAACAGACAATGTTGCAGAGACACCGCCGGACAGTAGACACAGATACGGAAATGGGTGGGTCCAATTCACGATATTTGTAGGACCACTAGTGGTCAGGAACGAAGCACATGTGCTGCGAATGGACACGGAGGGACGAGTGAGGGGGTGCGAACCACGAGGATAGGAACGACGCGTACCCTAGCGTCAGAGAGGCGACGATATTAATGTTAGACGTTCGATCGATCAAGAGCCCCTTGAGTTCTTTCCACTGCGTGTCATCGTCCTGTTCAATGATCTCCAAAAGCCTATCCAACAATGGGGTTCCGATCAGAATTAGATATATGACTGATAGCGGTGTCGAGAATGGACAACGAGAAAGTGGGTGATAAGAAGGTAAGAGTTGTGAATCTATCACGCACGGTTGCGAAATCGTCTGGGGATGATACTATTGTCTTGGTTCAAATCGTCTATCCTGGAAACGTCGGATGTGATCCTTGATTTGTGGTCCCTCGGCATGACGAAGGGAAACCGAAAGAGATGTTGAAAGGACCAGGATAATATGGGGTGGACGGGCGACACTGATGGGTATTGAGGACTGAGGGATGCGCGGAGAGAAGCTTACACTGGGAGCCTGTTCCTCTTGTACATAATTGCTGTCAGATCAGACCCTACCTGACCAGGCGCAGAGAATGACAGGTGTTAAGGTTAAGCGCTGTGGGCGCTCAAATCAGTGCCATATCTTGACCGAGGATGGCGGCTGAAGCGGTCGTCATAGCCAGATCCAAAGTGGAAGAAGGCGAGAACCGAGTTGGGGGCGTTCTTGGAACATTCACGGGAGGCAAAACTAATACATAGTTGATCTCTGGACCACACATCATTGTAGAGTTGAACATACGTTCCGTTGGTAAGTTCACCTGCTATTTTTAATAAACAAGCAGTGGATTCCTAAACAGACACTACCAGCGAGGTACGGGTACCGAAGACTTTCGTATGCGTTTACGGGCCTCACGGGTCGGACAGCGATGCGGGGCGATGAGCAGAGTTCTCGTCTCTTCGTTGTATTTCATCTCTGGTAGCTACCTGTATATATGTCTGACGCATATTTCATTTTTCTCTGTAGAGGCGGAGTGGGACTCACTCCGACCTCAATCCCCGCTTGTCTCAGTTTCACCTTATGTCTCGGCGAATTATCAATACTGTTGTCACGATGCTCGATCAGCGTAGTGATCTTTTCTTTTCTTTTTATGGCATGGGGCTGGATTGTCTCGACGACCGTAGTCTCAACACTCCCCCTCAAGCCAGGTTCATGCCCATGGCGTTCGAATGATATTCGTGTTTATCCCTTCGTAGGGTCTTTGTGAATATATCGGCCGTCATCTCGGCCGTAGGACAATATTTTAGTTCGATTATTTCTCTTTTTGCACAATCGCGAATAAAGTGGTTTCGCGTATCAAAGTGCTTCGATCTTTGGTGGTACTGTGCATTTTTAGCAATAGCAAGCGCCGACTGGTTATCACCATAGAGCGCTGTGGCTCCTTTCTGCGGGCATCCGAGTTCACTTAACAGGTTTCTTAGCCATATTATTTCGCGCGTGGCATTTGCCATCGAAGTGTACTCAGCCTCTGCTGTAGAGAGGGCGACGTGGCTTTGCTTTTTGGAGTACCACGTGATCGCTCCTTCATTAAGGATTGATACGTAGCCGGATATTGATACACGATCTTCGTCATTAGCGAAGTCGGCATCGGAATACATAATTATCTCATTGTGGTTATTGGCTGACGGGTTTGCTCGGTATGTTATCCCGGCAGCCTTGGTACCTGCTAGGTACCTTAGAACTCTTTTAGCTGCTGTCCAATGACACATATCCGGGTTTGCGGTAAAGGCCACAAGCCGGTTGACAGCATATGTAATATCAGGTCGTGTTGCGACAGAGGCATACATTAGGTGCCCTATTAATGTCGCATAGCTATTTTGGGGATTCTCTCCCACGGAAGTACTTTTAGTTAATTTTGTTCCTGGGTCGAGCGGCGTTTTCACTGTGTTCGCATTTTCCAGGCCGTATTTTTGTACCAATCCCTCGATGTATTTTGTTTGAGTGAGTGTGATGGTACCTGTGGCTCGGTCACGCGAGAGTTCGATCCCAACAATTTTACTTGGATTGCCGAGATCTGTTATCTCGAACATTCCTTGTAGTTGTGCTTTCAGCTTGTCCATTAGCGCGAGAGTATTAGTTATGAGTATTAGGTCGTCAACCCATACTGTAATTATCTCGATCGTGCTCTCCGTCTTTCGGATATAGACGCATGGATCGGCATAGAGACGACCGGATTTAACAGTCTGTAGTTGACTATTAAACTCTTCGTTCCACTCTCGCCCGGACTGCTTTAGTCCATATAATGTTTTAATTAGGTGGCATAGACGATCTGTTTCGTCTTCGTAGCCTTCAGGTTGTTCCATATAAATTTCTTCTTTTAATTTACCGTTTAGATAAGCCCCCTTGACATCCATTTGCTGGATCTCCCAATTCTGGGCAACGGCTAGTGATAAGATAAGACGTATGGTCTCTAATCTTACCACGGGCGAGTATGTATCATTATAGTCCATACCCGGTACCTGAGAATACCCTTTAGCGACCAATCTCGCTTTGTATTTTTGGAGTATTCCCTCCTTATCGTATTTTCGGGTAAATACCCATTTATTGGATACGGGTTTCCGGTCCTTTGGTGGATCAACCAGTTTCCACGTACCCTTATCTCGTAGTTGTTGTAGCTCAGCCTGTATGGCTTTTTCCCATTCCGGCCAGTCGGGTGATTCCTTAGCCTCACGTAGGGTCTTAGGGTCACCCTGACCTAACATAGATTCGTTAAATGCTAAGTAGACGCGCTCTGCAGACGAGAGATCACGATTATCTGAGTTCTCATCTATTTCTGAGCTGTCGTCTAAATCAGGTAATGGGACGTCACTGTATTCATGTACAGATTTAGTCCGTTTATTCGGCCTTGTGGGCATAATGTGTTGTTCCTGACTTTTCCTTTTTAGTCGGATCTTTAAACCCGAGCTGTCCCTTTCGTCGCTTGACTTCTGCTGCTTGCTTTCTCTGCCTCCCCCTGCAGGCTGCAAGTCTGGCGTGGGCAGTTCATCGTTATGGTGGAACCTATAGTTCCGAGAGGTTTTTATTTGTTTCGTTCGAGTATCGAAGTACTGAACGGCACGTGGTCCATCTAGGAAACCTACAAAAGGATACGGGTGGGATTTGGCCTGTAGTTTCAAGGTGGACGGGCTCTCGTCCAAGATCCACACCGGTGTCCCAAATTCTCGGAGGTGCGATACGTCTGGTTTTCGTTTATGCCAGCCTTCATAGGGCGTTGTAGAGTTTGTTGAGAAAGGACAGTGGGAGGAGACTAAAAGAGGCTCCTGTTGGAAGAGGGTCCTAGTTCGACCCAGGAGGCTAGAGATGCCTGGTAGAGTGTCAAAGAGTGGTGAAAACAATGAAAACGCGCCCTAAAGTCCAAAAGAATGCTGAGATTCGTCTAATGAGCGTCTGATCTTGGAGAAATATTCTCCCGAGGTTCTGCGTCTTTATTTCCGGCTTCTCGTCTCTAGTAATGTGGCTGTTATTTTCTAAGTAAGTACAGTGTACTGTAAGTAGTTGTTGGCTTACATAAGCCAACAACGCGTCCAAACACTAAGTAAAAAGATAAGGAAATAAGAACAGAGCAGATCTGTAAAGTAAAAACAGTGAAATAAAATAAAATACCTAGTAGGGAGACTTCCCTCCCTACAGCGTCACCTCGGAGGTACGTGTCCAGGCACAGTTGCGGACATATACCACATGACTTATTGCCTCACACCATAGCAATGCGGGCAGATTCTGCGCGATGATCATGGCGCGTCCTAGTTCAACCATGGTTCGGTTAAATCTTTCAGCGACGCCGTTTTGTGGTGGGGAATACAGTGCAGTGGGCTCTAGTACGATGCACTGCAAGCATTTCACAATTTTTCTTCAGGAAATATCCTGAAAAAATTGAAGAAAGTGATACTCTTTTTTGATAGGTATTTTCAAAGAGAAAAGGCAAAAATAATATTTTCTTTTCTTTGTGTGACTTGGCACAAAACATTGATTGACAGTAATACCCATTAGCATAGAAACTAATCAGCACTACCATCAATTCATGTTTTTGCACAGAAAAGACAAAGAAAACAAAATATTATATTTGCATTTTTTCTGTGAACACAGCCCAAATAAAAGAGTATCTCTTCTTTCAATTTTTTCAACATATTTTGGCATGAAAAATTTTGAAATGCTTGCAGTGATGCCTCGTTCCTTGCACCAGTTCATCAGAGCGCTATTGATGTACTCCGTACCGTTATCGCATCTGATTCGTTTTACTAGTATGTTATGTTGTCTTTCCAACGTTTTCACATATTCCTTGACACGTTCGTGCATATCACTTTTACTCTTCAAATAGTATGTCGTAGCGTACCGTGTTGCATCATCAATGAAAGATACGTAGTATCGATATCCGTGCACCGATGTAGTTCGAGCGGGTCCCCACACGTCCGTATGAATAAGTTCTCCCGGCATTGTGGCACGGTGACTTGCTTCGTGTGGGTATGGCTCACGTGTTTGCTTAGCGGCAGTGCACGCGTTGCAATCGAGATCTGATGATGTGTCATTGACATCGAGGCCTGTGACGAGTTTCTTCTGGAAAAGCTTCCGGAGTCCACTAAGCCCGATATGGCCAAATCTCTTATGCCAGGTTTTCCATGAGTGCGCCTTTACTGCGTGATGACTGTGGTCATGGCTCATAGCCATAGTAAAGTTTAGTTTATATAAATGATTTTGTCGTTTGCCTATGGCAATAATATTTCCAGAGGCACTTTGCAGTTGGATACGGCCTCCTCCACATATGGAGCGGCCACCTTGTCCGTCTAAGCGACCAATAGAAAATAAATTATTAGGTGACGACGGCACATGGAGTGTGTCACACAAGTGAACAGTAACTGTCTGTCCATCTATCACACTGTGTACGGCAACTGTCCCGCGTCCTAGTGCAGGTACGGGGTTATCCCCTATGCCGGACACTGTTTTATTTTGGAGCGGCTCATATGTTATGAATGCATCCCTTTGGGCACATATGTGTGATGTAGTAGCGCTATCTGCCAGCCACTCATAAGCAGAATAGATCTCGGATTCGTCAGACTCTGATAATACACTTTCGAGAGACGTGAACGCTACATCACTACTGGAGTCCTGCTCTTCAACAATGCGATGTGCCTTTTCGGACTTTCCAGTACTTTTCTTAGACCGCTTCTTATCTCAGTCCTTATTATCTGGTCGCGGGCACTTTGGCCTCCTCTCGTCGTTATCCGGATTGGTCCAACACTCACGTGTAGTGTGGCCAAATTTGTTACAGTAGCCACACTTCGGTTTATTTTTGTGATGGCACTGGGACGTTTTATGATTGGTAAGACCACACGTGTCACAGGGGCCGGGGGTAGTAGTGTTTCGCTTCCTTTTCTCGGCACCCTTGGCACGGTAAGCAGCGTCCCCTTTCATTTCTCTACAGCGGCGCTCCCACTCGACGCAAATGAGGGAGATCATTTCCTGCGTAGAAATATGAGTCGCCTGAGAGTGAGATCCACCAATAAATCCCGATGTATAGCTATCCCATGAAGAGGGAAGCGACGACACGAGGATTGCTTGAAACTGGGGATCAGGGATTATGTCACCCATCTCGTATAGGCGATTTTGGTAGTCGTGCAGTTTATTAATATGCGTGGGAATATCCGTATCGTCATTGGCTTTATATCCATATAGATCCTGTCGTATCGCGGCATTAGATTGTTGACCACGGGTCTCGTGCACAATGTGCAAGTTTTTCCATAAGTTAGCGGCAGTCTCCTGGCCTGGGAGGCGGGCGTGGATAGTCTGCTCCTTAGAGAGATTAGATAAGATAGTCGCATGCGCGTGATAATCCCATTTCTTCCACGCTGTTACCTCATCTGCCCATTCCTCTGGCGGCTTTACATCATTCCCAGTCACGACTTCGTATAGGCCATGTGCCTGGAGTGCGGAAGCGATCTTCTTTTTCCACGCCGACCAATTATCATTCGTCAGCTTCTCTACCTTCTCTAACCTCAACTCTTTCTCCTGTTCTTTCAGTGCGTCCCTTTCTTTTCGTTTCCCCAAGACTGTCGTCGTGGCGGGCGTTGGTGATCCAGCAGGCGTCGTAGACATGGGTGCCACGGTGGCATGTGTTGCAGGTAATGTCGTCGAAGTCGAAGGGATCGTCGTCGCTAACGAGGTCGTCACCACAGGTGACGTAGGCGCCATCATAGACATTGTAGGGGCTGCCGGCGCTGGAGCTAGCGCGGATGCTCCCCCTGGCGCTGTAGGGGGTTCTCCCTGGGTGTCGACCCTCATCGGCGATCTGTCGGGTGGAGCCTGGCCCGACATCTCTGGAGCTCTCGGATTTCTCCTCGTGGACCTGCATGTCGCTATGGTGCGTCGACTGGTAGGCCTGAGCACCAGGGCTCATAACCTAATAAGCAAGCAGTGGATTCCTAAACAGACACTACCAGCGAGGTACGGGTACCGAAGACTTTCGTATGCGTTTACGGGCCTCACGGGTCGGACAGCGATGCGGGGCGACGAGCAGAGTTCTCGTCTCTTCGTTGTATTTCATCTCTGGTAGCTACCCGTATATATGTCTGACGCATATTTCATTTTTCTCTGTAGAGGCAGAGTGGGACTCACTCCGACCTCAATCCCCGCTTGTCTCAGTTTCACCTTATGTCTCGGCGAATTATCAATACTGTTGTCACGACGCTCGATCGGCGTAGTGATCTTTTCTTTTCTTTTTATGGCATGGGGCTGGATTGTCTCGACGACCGTAGTCTCAACAATTTTAGCACCACATAATCCAGCCAAGAGATCATGCTTCTGAATAGGTCTTATATATTGACGCGGGCGGTACGGTATGCAGTACATACATTCATGAAGATGACGGGAGAACCCCCCAACGTGTCCATCAATTATTTTGTGGTTCAATCCTCTGCCCGCTTACGAAGGTGAGTGATCGGCTCACATACTGGCAGGTCCACAACACCGAGTACATTTGCCAACGTGTCGCCCCGTGAATAGTGATCGTCGTGGGCCTACCTGAACGTCCCTCAGATCCTACAGCTTGTCACTGGTATTACCTCGGGCTCAATGGTTATGTATGGAGGTTCGGATGGTTACATTTCATGGATTGTCCGTGTCGATGTCATGAAACCCCGTTGGTTCTATCGCTTGCAGTTGCAATGTCACCTATGCTCCCATACGACGGGGGCGAATGAATGATAATGTAGCATGAAAGTTTACACACATTTGTGTTCAAACTAGTCATTGGCGTTAGATGGCTGTCACAATTGTTGGATAAGTAGATTGATACCCGTTGTGGAAGACTCCGAGTCCGTACGAGGATATGATGACATACCAGTGATTCTTGCCCATGAGTACTACCTCCGTACACACCCAACGTTACCCGCAAGGGGAATCGAGAGAGGTTGAACCAGGTCCGTCCTCAAAGGATGTCTGCTGGCGGTACGCAAGGACAGCACCCTTTGATGTAGTTGCTAGACGAGTCATAATAAGTACCCCTCCGATGGGTACTGACAAGCTTGTGATTCCCCAAAGCCCCATCTTTGTTGTGTAGTGGGTGTCGCCATCCTCGTGCTTGGTAGCCTTCATACCGGCGATTGTTCATGACAGTGGTTGTTATCGCGATGAGCGCCTTTGCAGACAGACAACTGGATATCGTCCTGATGCCACCACCATAATCTGCTAAGGAGGAACACGGGTCTTTGTGGTCCTGTAGGATGTGGGCAGAGTTTTGAAATTTGAATCGGACACGTTGGAGCGCTTTCGGCCTTTCGCTGACACACGTCAAATATGCAAGACACGCCTAATAACAGTAGCTAGTGCACCACTTTCATTCCATAGTGCAAGTTCTGGAAGTTTCTCTCCACGTGTCCTCCAACACCCAGCAGAAATTACGTATTATCCTAGTCCTTATATCTCTTGTTTTCACTCGTCGTGCTGGGGGACTGCGAATCAAGAATCACATCCGACGTTTTCAGGACAGAGGATTTGAACCAAGACAATAGTATCATCCCCAAACGACTTCGTAACCGTGCGTGATGGGCTCACAACTCTTGACTTCTTATCACCCACTTTTTGTTGTCTATTTTCGGCATTCTCGATGGTGCCATCACCCGAGATTGTTGAACAGGGGGATGACAGTGTGTTTCACATTTCTTTCGGGGGCCTCGTCGTGAATCCCTCACCTACTGATAAGTATGTATGTGCGCGAAGCGGGACTGGTTTTTCCAATATGTATTGGCACCCTACCTCTGTCTCTTGACGAGTATCCTGCAGGTGCCTATCACTAATTGGAGTCACCCATTCCTGTACCTGTGTGTATCAGGCAGCGTCTTCTCAACATCGGCGGTCTTCAGCGGACTTGGTCTTTTAGCCTTGATCAGCTCTAATTCCATCGGAGTACGTCTTCCTCTCCCATTGTCATTTCGACGACTCTCGCCACTGCCACATGCCTAATATCACCACCACCTCTCCTCGCAATCCAACTCTCTCGAGTTTTCACCGACAAACATCCTACTGTCTCTGCCTGTTCACGGCTGGCCTAGCGGCTGTCGCGGGACGTCTCGGTGCGGTCTGCTTTACATTGAATGGGATCGTGATTCGAATGGAAGGAAGGATGATGAATATGAAGGAGGGTGGGCATATACACACTGAGACGTATTGGTATGCACTAGCTGAAAGGGGCTCGGCAAGTCCGGAGCCGTATCGCACAACCCTGTGGTTCTTGGGAACTTCAAATCCCGTGGACCTTGCATGAGCCCATCACCTACCTGCGTGTACATTTGGATGACATTGGGACAGAAAACGATCATTGAAACCTGGCGCGCACTGGCTTTATATGACGTTCGCCAAGGTGTCGCCGTGAACGTGTGAATCGTGACCATCGTTAATCGTTCTCTTTGCAGCCTGCCACTGGTATTACCTCAGGCGTAAGGACTGTCGGACCAGCGACGTCAAATACCACTCCTATGTATGGAGGTTGGGGTGACTATTTTTCAAAGATTGTCCTTGTCAATGTCGTTGATTCTATCGATTGTAACACCGCCCACAACAGGCGTCATTCCACTCATCCATACTGTCGGTGACGGTCACCCGTTGCTCAACAATGTTTGCCTTGAATGGACAGAAGTACATAAACTTGCTACATTCGCCCCTGTGGTACGTGTAAGGGGAACCACGAGAGGTTCGGCCGGGCTCTCACAGAATGTTTCTGGCAGCAGTAAGCAAGGAAAACATCATGTGATGTACTGGTTGCGAGGTGTCTCGCCGTTGGTATGAGATCTGGTATTAAGGACATCGTTCTGCAACGGGAAAAAGGGGGTGCTCACCACACAACATCTGTCGGTGATGATGAAAACCACCATGATGAAAAATTGCACATATGAAAGCTCCATATCATACGAGTACACTTAGTGAGGATGGCGACACCTAGCCTAACAATGGCCAAGGAATCACAGCTTGTCAGTGCTCATTGGGGAAGTACTTACGATATGTGTCCACAGTCTGCAAAGGAGAAACACAAGCGTAGACATAGTGGGTTCTCCTGCTCATGTAGTACACGTGAGGTCATTGTCATCATACTAAAACCGTAAGCGATCGGCGAAAGGCAGCTTTTCCGTTACTTATATGTACTTACATACATATGTCTTATGATTAGGTTGGCACAACAACCAATCCAAATCCACTAGGCCCTACTCTTATTCGCTGCCACATCGTGCATATGAACGTAACCTGGAATATTGAGATTTGAGTCGTTTCTCAGGTAGGCTTACCTGTATACTTAGTGAACTTCAAAAAAAAGTTAGGCTCAATGATTGCAGTGATCATAACGTATTATTTTCGCGCAGCGTGAGAATGAGATTGCGATCAGATTATAGCCACTATTTGGCTTGTGGCTCACAATTGCGGTGAATTCAGGCACTTGGGTCGTTTATTCCACGTCCTCTGTGTTTTTACCTGATCACTTAGGACGGTACTTGAGCTTGAGGTGGACGAGCGTCACGGTACGAAGGAATGTGTAACCCACAAGGACTGACTACCGTGATCCTTCTTGCTAGTGTCACTTCCCACGAAAACGCCGCTAACTTCAAGGGCCAACAGTAAGTACTTCTGATCTTGTTCTCGAAATTCGCTTTAGTTGACGTCCTAGCTATTACATAGGTCACCCGGTCAAGAAATGGCTCCCGCCAAGTCAGGTTGTATATGAACCCTACCCGAGTCGACCACCGACAACACTAACCCGACCACCTTCTGCACTTCATTGCGGCAGGCGAGATCCAATTCCATACTCATAAGAGGAACAAGTCCCCCAGTTGAAGTTCCATTCCGTATTTTCCTACTCCACATTGTCGCTCGGTTCACTCGTCATGTCGGGGAATCAAGAGTCGAAGATCACGTCCGACGTCACCAGGACAAATAGTTTGACCCAAGGCAATAGTATCATCTCCACACGAATTCGCAACCGTGCGTGAGAGACTTGTAACTCTTGCCTTCTTATCACCCATGTTCTCGTCGTCTATCCTTGGACTCTCGACACTGCTACCAGTCACGTTTCTTCTTTTACTTGGCACTCCGTCGTTGGAGAGACTTTTGGAGATCATTGAACAGAAAGATGAGACGCAGTGGAGAGAGCTAAAAGGGCTTTTGGTCGATCGAACGTCTAATATCAATGTTATTGCCTCTCTGACACTAGGGTATGTCTCACTCTCGTCCTTGTGATTCACCTCCTCTCACTCATTCCTCCGTGCGCGATTGTAGTACATCTGCTGCGTTCTTGACAACTAGCGGTCCGACAGATATCGCCAACTGGAGTCACCCGTTTCCGTATCTGTGTCTGTTAGCTTGCAGTGTCTTTGCCACATTGTCTGTTCTGAGCGGCTTTGGTCTCCTGGCGTTTATCAATACCCTGCGACCTAGTACCGTCAAGGTATGTCTCATTTCCTCTGGTACCTTCTTACGACTGGCACATGGCTGATGTCGCACTACTCCCTCAATGTCTCATGCCCTGTATGCAGGAAATGCAATCGAACAATTTTAAGTTTGCAGTGACGATTACACTACTGACGATGCCATTCGTCTGCTTGTTCGCTTCTGGACTTGCGTCCGTCACTGGAAGTCTCGCTGCAGTCTGGTACGGAAACAGCACATGGGCAAGGACAGGCGTCACAATTGGGTTCGCATGGTTCATCATCATGATATTCGTGATATTCGCGTCGCTTTATTAGATGACTGCATCGTGAAGTTTTTCTTTTCCCTAACAGGCCTTCGCATATTTTTGCATTTATCGAGTTTGTGGATATGTACTGGACATACGAGGAGGATAATGGACACAGGCAAAGATGCAGGATAGGAAGGGGTTGCAGGCAACAGATCGAAAGACGGGGGACGCAGGAAAGTTACCGAATGTCGAGGGTCGACTCTCAGCGTTATCCGACATGTGCAGGGCACTGGAAGTTGACCCCTAGTGAAAGCAGGGCATCAGCTAGGGTAATACATGTCATCGCACTGACTGAACTCCAGTTTTCACTGGGGTTGACCATGGACACGCTGCGGTTCCTTGTACATCATACGCATGAGCGGATTCTGTGAACTTTCCCCCTCCTGCGCGTGTTGTCTGGGATACGCGTCGGTTGGGATTGCAGTCCCTGCTGGGTAATACTTGCGGATATCAAGAGTCACATGTTCACACCCCTACAGACAATACAAATTATGCAAATTATCACGTAGCCCGTAACTCGATCTTCTCTTTGGTGTGTTATAAGGGCAGGACGGACTGACAACAGTCGTCGAGTCGATACCGAAGACGCACCGGGAACCACAACAATTTGAAGCGGTCTACATACTCTTGCCTACGACGCAAAATGTCGATAGGATCATTCAGGATTTCTCGAACAGGCGTCAACAATACCTCGGAGCGCATCTTTTTTCCTAGATGCTGCCCTCTCCGTCATTGAGGATCATCAGATTGTTAATGATGAGAGTCTCGTTCTAGCTTCGTCCAACTTCCTCCCCTGCTGAACCGCACCTCAAAGCTCTCAAGGAAGTGTTCGTCAACTTCTGGGGTAAGTCTCATGTCAAAGAAGGGCTTGCCAGTTTTTCATGCTATCAAGCCATTCTTGGTCACAGTAACAGAAGTGAAGACGTTCTCCATGAACGCACCAGAATTTTTCTTCCGCATATACAGTCCTCCGAGGAACGAAACGTCCTTCCAAACAGCAAAATCACGACTGGCGGAAGAACTGCAGTTCGTGAACAAGCGTGTACGTGATCCCAACATGCCTTTACGTCGTGTGTGCAAGGGTGTCGTACTAACTGGTCTACCCTGCTATGCAGATTGCAGATATCACGCTGAACGAGTTTCTGTATATACGGTTTTATCTACCGAGTCACCATCCGTCGGGTCCACTTCAGCCGAATCAGCAAACGAGGGCGCCACCACCACCGGAAGGAAGTAGTCGATGGAGCACGAATTTGGCAAGAGGTGAGGTAGCGCGGTAGTACGAAGCTGCAGATACAGAGTTCTTCACGAGAGTATTGGCGTCCATGGTACAGCAGTGTTTGGAGGAACATGAGAAGGCGAAACCTGATCCTCCAGTGTAATGCCCCCCCTTTTGACGTCTTGTCTCTTGTGCAAACTGATATTGTTGGGCTCTTGGGCGTGTTGTGTTAGACTCCCTCGGATACACCCCGGCCCCGTGGGTCCCTCATCGTCACAGGTCGAGCTATGGACGTTATCTCACCCTTTATTCGCGAATTCGCGTTCACGTACGAAGTCATGTGCAATGACCTGCTCCCCATTGAAAATGGGACCAAATACTCGTGCGTCCTATCCATTTTCTCTACTCGCTTCAGGTACAAGCTCAGTCGTCAGTGGGCATGCATGAAGGTGAAATAGCAACATCGTCAGGATACGGATTCGATGTGGACGACTGTGCTAATAAATTCGTGGGGGATCATCCTGGGTTTACAGGGTACGTTTCGCTGGTACATTGTCATGTTGCGTCCGGTGGCCAACTGATTGTTTGCATAGCAGTCGTGCTGCGGGTCTGAACGATATGAACGACATGCTTGCGAGTTTGCCGCAAGATAAAGAATAGTGGGAAATGGTGCACATCCCTTTATGCTCACGAGGAGCCTGCGTACCCAGAGTGGATCAATGACAGTTCTCATTGCACCTGAATACGGCGCAAGATTACATGATGATATTCGAGAAAGACAACCTTCCCTGGTTGCTGACGTCAAGCAAGTGTGTCTGACATTAGGTTTGCTAGGACATGAATAGTGCTGCGCAACAAGTTCCAGTGATGAAGGACAAATCCTGAAGGCGCTTGTCGAGGGAATGGTGCCGCCACTTGACAGCCAGGAAGTCATGTAATGCATCCCTGTCGATGGGTTGGCGGGTTTAAATTTTCTGACGATGTTTTAGTGCCAAACAACTTCAACAAGGCGGGCATGGTTGCGCTGTAAGCCTACCAGACGAAGAACGGCGTCAGCTATACCAACATGGAAGGTTGAGTATGGTAAAGCCGGATGCGGTGAACGCGTCAGTCCACCTCGGAGTGCGAATCACGCAAGTAGGTAATTTCATTTTACATTGTTTCGTTTCATTTCATGTACAACACCAATGACACCTTCTATGTAGGGGTTTCTGATATGTGTACGAAGAACTCTAAGTAGAAATCGCATGCGGGTGCGGGACATGAACTTTCAAGATACACATCATCAATTTGTACGGTGATCGGGGTATGAGTGGACCGTTCGCTGATATCACATGGCTGAAGGCGGTCGCCTTTAGGAGCGTGTCAGTAACAAACTTGATCAGACACTTTTCTTCTTACGCAAGGACGCGCTGTTGGCAGCTTCACCTGCATGTAGCTGGCATAAGGCTGTACGATCGAGCGCACCAGTTGATAACCGCCAGCGCATAATCGTATTTATCGCTGGTGGGATGATATATTCGGAGGTTCAGGAAGTTTACACACTCAGCGCGTTGTTGAGAAAGGATTCCTTCGCAGTTGAGGTTAAGCGTGAGCAAGGTCGACGCGTACTACTACTCCCCGTTAGTTCCTCGATGATCTCAGAGCTCTCGAGTTGCCAGGCATAGGATCCTGTGCAGTTCCAAACGGCGTACCCTTGTCCCAGCCACCAGATCCGTACCAAGAATACTCCAACCAGAAATATCTCATCCCCAACCCAACACTACCAGCCCAGCATCATGAACTTCACCTCCCGAAAGACACGAAGATGAGTGGAAAGTTGAGTAAGGCATACTCACCGAGCTTGCCATATACTGCTAGTTCGAAATCCGTGAACAGTTTGGGGATGAATTGTCCAGGAGAAGAAAAACAAGGGTCTGTTTCATTTCTGAGATATAATCTAAGGTAAATTTCTCCCGTTCTTTCCTGTTCTACCCTTATCTTCCCGTTCGCGTACTTAACTTTTAACCTTTCCTTCCCTGCCAGACATGTCTCGTCAGCGCGCTCAGGACCTGCTTCATTATTTTTGTTTGTCGTTGTCCCTGTATGGTTGTACTGTGAATCGCTGGTGCCATGACGAGTGCACGGTTGTAGATTTTACTACATGGAATGTATTTGTATTACAACAGGGCGCCATTAATGGGTACACTAGTTTTCCGGACGGGGTGGAAGCAAGACGTGTAGTTGGTATATACGTATTGTTATGTACTTCGAGGTGTGTTTAGTTGTAATGACAGCATCACGAGGCATACCATACGGTTCGCGTGGCCGACTTGCCCTCGCTGGAGGCGCACTACCTCGGAATTAGATGATGATATTGCTGATCGGCGTGCAACATGTACGACTACCACCGTGCGTTGGTACAGACGGCTGTCGCGGCGGTCTTAGCACATCCTGACCTCCAATTATCCTGTGTCTTTGTACAGGTGGTCGTGAATAAACCTGCCACAGTCCTATCCAGCTTCGTCGATGCTACAGGGTTTCAGTTCGGTGCTGCGAGGAACGTTCTTCCGTTCTTGTTTATTGCCGAGGTGATCACGCATCCGCCAGTGAATCTTTTTGGACATCGGCTCTCAAATCAGGTCGTGCCACTTGGCTTCGGGCCATTTACACAACTGCCAGTCAGTTCAAATTGTGCATGCGCCGCGCAGTCTACGGTTTCATCAGTATCGGTTGTGTGACGTACAGTACATACTTTATGTCATCAGTCATCGACCGCTGGGCAACTGATAGTACACGACTGGCGTACTACCTGTCTTCTCGTGAAAAGGTATGACCGGCGGCAATTTAACGACCTACTTGGCGACCATCTATGTATACCATGGAAAGGAAATCTAGAGGTCAACAGTTCGCAGACAGACACCTAAGTTATATACCGCAGAAAGCAGGGCCCGGAGATTGGTCACTACCAACCCTTGCGCGTTGGCTAAAACGGCGTGTGGAAGGATGATAGATGATGAGGGCGACTTTGAAAACGACAATCCTACTCACTCATAATAAACTGGGACGACTCCGTATGTCCGTACCCGCCAAATATTGCGGAGCATCCCAAGGATTATTTTCTTCCGGTCATCCTACGAGGGCTTCCGTGATCCAGTGGCAGAGGTACAGAATCACGCCGTACAGCCTGCGGGAAAGAGGATATCAATCTAAGCATTCGTCAATTCTTGGAGGTCGTTCTGTCTGAACCAAATATCCCAGGGTTTACAAAACGACCTCAGGTCTGTGGTGTCCGGATATGCCATCGCAAAATCATTATTTGACAAAGAAACCAAGGATAGGGTGGAAATTCATATATTGCGTGTAGTCTGAATAGATCTGATGTCCACTGATGTTTGTTCATTCTTGAACGCCAAACGACCGAGGATCGACAAACTGCGTTATAAAAGACAAGCACTCCGTAGCAGCATCCGTGGTTGAGCAAACTTTGGAACGACGCCAAAGATACAGGACTTCAGTACGTCAGGAACCTATCTAGATATGAAGCCGAATGCTAACAGTATGGTTGCCCTGAGGGCCGCCACCTGAAAGCTGGCAGGGATGGCGACGACGGTGCCGTGCAGCTGGCATCTTTGCTATAGTCGATAACAGTGGGAAAACAATTTACACGTGCCTGTCATCGGTGCTGAATTGGGGAGATGACGAGGGACCGGGGAAAGCATGTGGCGGGGAAAACCCCTCAACAGCCCCTTCCGACGGCTTCGGGATCTGCCGAAGCCCACGTGAGATATGCGAACGGGCTGCAACGCGTGGACACCAGAATGCATGAGTTGCGATATGCGCATTCTGGCGGCCGCAATAACTGATATTGTTGGCTACCCACTAAACAGCGTAATTCAATTCGGCTCGTCGTCATGTCCGGGACTGCAATGATTCCTCCAAAGGACAGACTAAAGACTTGAAGTACTTCTCTGGCCAGTCTGGGATTTGCGTTTCATGGCATAACAGTGATCAGACACTACGGAGATTCCGAAGCCGTCCAGGACGAGTCGTGGACCGCGAGGCCCTTGATATGGTATCGACCCTTGCGCAATGTTTCTGCCTAATACTTCGGCGACCCTTCGTGATGCGGTTGCTCCCGTCACATACTCAAGCACTTAAATACGTGATGTTTTTGCAAGTGCTTCTCTTAGGTCGTCCTTTTACTCTCAAGTTTCGCTGTCGCTCTTTTTCCAATCAGTCGTTCCCTTGACTAGGCTTTGAATATGAAAGGGCTTTTTTGGTCCCCGCTCTTGGCTGCTCTCGTTCCTCAAGTGCTTGCTCAACTACCAGTTGAAAAGATTTATGGCGTTAATCTTGGATCATGGTGAGTGGTTTTTTTTCTGTTTCCAATTGATTTTGAATGTCGAACGGTTGCGGAGGCTTTTACTCGAGTCTTGGATGCTTCCACAAGGTGAAATGTCTCTTGCTTATAATTCTGGCAATATCTGATCCCTTGATTTTTCAGAGTGGACAGATATGGGAGGGCAAATCTGCTCAGAATGTTCGCAGTGTATCCAGTCCGAGTTGTACGTGTCCGGTTTCCCTTTCCATTCATGTCCCTCATCAGGTTTTTTCTTTGAATAGTGCTTTTGCAATGGCGTACCTGGACACGGTAGATCAGACCTTTGCCAAACACTGGGATAGTTGGTTCACTCAGAGCGACCTTCAAGACCTCAAAAATTCTGGGATTAACACACTCCGCATTCCGGTAAAGCATTCGATATTTTCTTTGGGGACATTACTGATGCGATACCTCATGTATTTCGGCAGCTTGGGTATTGGATTGTAGAAGCCCTCGTTGAACGACCTGCAGAAAATTATCCTCGTGGTGGTTTGGAATATTTGGTGAGTGCGAGTGTATGTGTGAAGGTCTTTCCGACTTACCCTTCCATCCAGCGTCGTGGTTTGGGCTGGATAAGGGATGCTGGAATGCATGTTATCTTAGATCATCACGCCCTTCCTGGAGTGCAAACCCCTGGTCAGGAGTTCGCGGGACGGTACGTATCGACTCGTACGCTCGAAGTTATATATTTTGACCATCGTTCGACATTTTTAGGTGCACGGACGATGTCCAGTTCTACGTTCGTTGTCGCACCTGGAGGATTGACCAATGCTAACCTTTCTGTTCAATTGTAGACGCCGCAGAATTACCATCGTGCATTAGTTTGGACGGCTGTCATGACAACTTTATCGCACCTCGACCCTCAGTTCTCAACCGTCTTTGCAATTGAGGCAATAAATGAACCTATGATGGACGCATCGAAAACTCCAGGATATGGTGATTGTGCGTATTCTATTATTTGTTGTGCGTTGGTTGCAACGATAATGGGTTTATGGTGTAGTCCAGAAAAACTTTGTGAAGACTGTCCGTGCCGTCGAAACTCTTCTCGGTATCCAGGTTACCGGTTACAACGCAAATCTTCCGGCTTCCCTTCCTACTACCAATTTCACCGCGGCCCTTCAACAGGCGTGTTCTATGTCCCTGTTTGATGCCAACGTCGTCGATGCACTTGCTGATGCCATCCCAATCCTTTTGGGCATTGGGTCTCAGTGTGGACTTGCCGATACATTTACCTCCGAAATTTTCAATAGTCGGCGTTCACCATTGGTCACTAAGTAAGGAAATGCAAAATTTCCGTTTGGATATTGTACCGCTAATCGACTGTCTAGTTTCATGGACATCAATTGGCAGTACAACAATTCGTCTAATCCTGCGGATGCGGCCATTGGCCCCCAGGGATATGACAACCATCTCTACTACTCGTATGTATACGTGTCATATGTCATGTTCTGGATGGCTCATCCCTGTCCACCAGGTTCGGTGTAAGCTTTATTTGTGATGAGACCTGTGATAAGCCTCTAGCTTTTTTTCGCTGTGCGTAGGGTGTAGCAGCCGCCGATCCCACTGCGTATATGCAAAGCATCTGCAGTAAGTAGTTTCCGACCAGTGGGACGAAGCGTGTGTTTATTATGAACCTCTCAGATCTTCAACGCATTCAGAATGATGCTGCACTCGGCAATTCACCTCTCTGGTTTGGAGAATGGGGCCTTTCCACCCAGTTCAACGCAAGTGATAGCTTCCTGAAACAGTGGGGTGATGCTCAAAAATGGGCCTATAGCCAAAGTGCTGGATGGATCGTAAGTGCCTTTAATGACAGACTTCTGTATGATGGAAATGGTTTAATGCGAGCAGTATTGGAACTTCAAGACGGAGATCTCTAATCTGACAGGTGGTACTGAACTGGCTCGCCAGTGGTATGTGGTATTCTCAAACCTTTTTGCCTCAGCCGGCAATAAATTCCAATATACTGTAGGTCTTACCTTGAGGCTTTGAACATGGGTTTACTCCCTCAAAACTCTGCTTCTTACTTCGAGGACAATGTTTGCGAACCATACATTAACAAGACTATCCCGAAGAGCAGAAGTGGACCCATAGAAGACATTGCCATTGGAAATGCACGTGTAGAGAACCCATCTGCACCTGGTAATGTAGCTTCACTGAAGCCATCCAGTCACCGGAGGAGGTTTGCGAAGAAGCACCATCCTTTCTGAACTTTCTTGGGAGAGAGGCTTTTTGTTTCTGGCTGCCGTCGTGTCATCCGAAGGCACCTGATATCCAATGTCCCTTGACCACCTTCCTTCCAAATTACTCTCATTCCTTCCCACTGTCGTTTCTGTTTCCATATAGTATGGCATGTCAGTGATCACGAATGCATAACATAAGGTTTGTTTCAACTCTGGTCGAGGCCGCTGCATAGCAACTCTCTTCGCAGTAATAATTTGCAAGTTTGCTTCCGGGCTATATGAACGCGGAACATCATTGGTGCCATCAGTTAAAGATGCACACATGTGAGGCAAGAAGCAGATGTGAGATGCTGTGATGATATATGTACAGCTCAGACAGTGTCAGACTGGAAATGTTTGCAGATGGCTTCTGAATTACCAAATACAAAATCATCCAGGTCACACTAAAACTAAACAACTGGCTTGAAACAATGATGCCACATATTCCCATGAACCATCTGGCTCAAGTCCAACTCTATACAATGTCCCCTAGGCATTACCACAATGCTCCACATTGAGTAAAAATGTTGCCAATATGTTGGAGGTACCCAAAGCAATAATCTGCCCTTTGGACCTCTGATCCAGCCATCATAGAACAGCTTGACTGGTTCATACTTCACATTCTCATCCTCCTCATGAATCCCATCAAGGAGTGGTCGAGTGTCATGCAGATTGTGTGACGCATCTGATGAAAAGCAAATTGGGAATGCTATAGTAGTGAATGGAATTTGGATGAGTAAAGACAAGATGCCACAACTAGGCAATTCTCACCAATAATGATATGGGATAGGATACTTGCACCATCAATCTGGACACCTCTCTCAGCATCCCATACCCTCACAGCTTTGTCATCTGAACCTGAGACAATCCTCTTGCCATCAGAGGAGAATGCAACTGACTTGACCCAATGAGTGTGCCCCTCAAGAGGGCCACCAATCTGGACACCTCTCTCAGCATCCCAGACCCTCACAGTGTTGTCAAAAGAACCTGAGACAATCCTCTTGCCATCAGAGGAGAATGCAACTGAGTTGACCCAATGAGTGTGCCCCTCAAGAGGGCCACCAATCTGGACACCTCTCTCAGCATCCCAGACCCTCACAGTCTTGTCAGAAGAGCCTGAGACAATCCTCTTGCCATCAGAGGAGAATGCAACTGAGATGACCCAATGAGCATGCCCTTCAAGAGGGCCACCAGTCTGGACACCTCTCTCAGCATCCCAGACCCTCACAGTCTTGTCATCTGAGCCTGAGACAATCCTCTTGCCATCAGAGGAGAATGCAACTGAGTTGACCTGATGAGTGTGCCCCTCAAGAGGGCCACCAGTCTGGACACCTCTCTCAGCATCCCAGACCCTCACAGTCTTGTCATCTGAGCCTGAGACAATCCTCTTGCCATCAGAGGAGAATGCAACTGAGTTGACCCAATGAGTGTGCCCCTCAAGAGGGCCACCAGTCTGGACACCTCTCTCAGCATCCCAGACCCTCACAGTCTTGTCATCTGAGCCTGAAACAATCCTCTTGCTATCAGAGGAGAATGCAACTGAGTTGACCCAATCAGTGTGCCCCTCAAGAGGGCCACCAATCTGGACACCTCTCTCAGCATCCCAGACCCTCACAGTGTTGTCAAAAGAGCCTGAGACAATCCTCTTGCCATCAGAGGAGAATGCAACTGAGCTGACCCCATGAGTGTGCCCCTCAAGAGGGCCACCAATCTGGACACCTCTCTCAGCATCCCAGACCCTCACAGTGTTGTCAAAAGAGCCTGAGACAATCCTCTTTCCATCAGAGGAGAATGCAACTGAGTTGACCTGATGAGTGTGCTCCTCAAGAGGGCCACCAATCTGGACACCTCTCTCAGCATCCCAGACCCTCACAGTCTTGTCATCTGAGCCTGAGACAATCCTCTTGCCATCAGAGGAGAATGCAACTGAGTTGACCCAATGAGTGTGCCCCTCAAGAGGGCCACCAGTCTGGACACCTCTCTCAGCATCCCAGACCCTCACAGTCTTGTCATCTGAGCCTGAAACAATCCTCCTGCCATCAGAGGAGAATGCAACTGAGTTGACCCAATCAGTATGTCCCTCAAGAGGGCCACCAATCTGGACACCTCTCTCAGCATCCCAGACCCTCACAGTGGTGTCAAAAGAGCCTGAGACAATCCTCTTTCCATCAGAGGAGAATGCAACTGACTTGACCTGATGAGTGTGCCCCTCAAGAGGACCACCAATCTGGACACCTCTCTCAGCATCCCAGACCCTCACAGTCTTGTCATTTGAGCCTGAGACAATCCTCCTGCCATCAGAGGAGAATGCAACTGAGTTGACCCAATCAGTATGTCCCTCAAGAGGGCCACCAATCTGGACACCTCTCTCAGCATCCCAGACCCTCACAGTCTTGTCATTTGAGCCTGAGACAATCCTCCTGCCATCAGAGGAGAATGCAACTGAGTTGACCCAATCAGTATGTCCCTCAAGAGGGCCACCAATCTGGACACCTCTCTCAGCATCCCAGACCCTCACAGTCTTGTCAGAAGAGCCTGAGACAATCCTCCTGCCATCAGAGGAGAATGCAGCTGACTTGACCCAATGAGTGTGCCCCTGCATGACTACTTGAGCTACTGGCCACTCTTCAAGCCCTCCTATGCAAATTCTAGCCAGACAGGAGAATTTTGGCCTGAGCATTCTTGAAATCATTGTGTTTGAAGGTGTAAATGGCAGTGCAGAAATGTAAAGATGTGGTGTGCTACAGGAGATCACACTCCCAAAAATCCAAAGAAATTGGATGCCTTCCTGAGCTAGTGCCACAGTATCTTCAAAACCATCATGACCCTTGTATGTAACATTAGATGAAATCAAGCACCACTGCCATTCACTCACTTGCAACCATGTCATGGTGAAGGCAAATGCACTTGTAGCATGTCCAAGTTCACTCAGAAGGCTTAGTGTCTCAAGCCAAAAGAAAACCTTCTCACTTGTGACAATGGCTTTTACCATTGTTGCAAGTACCAGGTCAAAGATAGTTCCCTGCAGATGGTAAGCCCAATATTGACAAGAGTATGATAGAGTGAGTGGGATATTTGCATCAATTCTCTTCTCCAAATCAACTTGAGTATTGCTTGAGTAGGAACTTTCCAATCCACAGATGTTGAACTTCAGGTCATTGCAAAGAATGTGCAGTGAAGCAAAGGCAAGGTTTCTATGCACGCCCGTGCTGGACTCGCCAACAAAGTATACCCCACTCCGTGAGGAATCACTGAGGAAGTCATAGAACGATGCATGGAGAGGTCGGACAACAGAGCACTTGTCTGTAATCCCACTCAGCAGCGGCGCCATGAACTCAAGAATGACAATCATGTCGAAGTGGTCTTGTTCCGAGGGGAAGTGTTTGCGCATCTCATTTAAAGTATGCAATCGCAGAGGTGCAAACGCCGACGCGATCTGTTGCATCACGGAGTGAAACCGTGCAAGAGTCGTCTCATCCTTGGGTACGGTGTCTTCTAGGATTGTTCTGTACATGACATCCAACAGGGTTCCGCCGTCTCCAGAACGATGAGCCATGATCTCGTTGTAGCGCTCCATGGTAGTTCGACCAGGCTTATACGGCTGGATAAACTCGCAAGCTAGACGAGCCCATTCAAATAGACCATCTGACCTCCAGGCAATGTTCTGGACTTCTGTCGTCCCGATCTCTGGAAGGTTGGAAAGCTCATGAGAAACATATAATCGAATATCACATTCCGCTGATTCTGTAGAGATGACGTCCAACGAAGCGATTTTCACATGCTGAGCGGCACTCAGGACACGTTCGATGTCCAGCAGTGGTCTCGACGTCAAAAGGATGCGGAAGTTTGAAGGGAGACGAGCAGCTCCTGTAGACGTGAGCAGTGACAAGATGTGTTTCCTTGACTTGACCGATCCGCTTTCATCCAAGGCATCAATCACCACCACCACCCTCCCAACTATTGTTCCATCAATCTTCGACAGCGGGTCCAGTACGAGTCGTTGCCATTGCTGCATCACGTCGGGCGTGGTTCTGAGGGAACGGTCATTTGAGACGGCATCTGCCAGTGCACGCCGAAATGCTTGGTCACGGTCTGCCAGATCACGGGCAATTGTGGTCAGCATCTTCTCCTCGCGGCGTTCAGTCTGCCTGTCACGAGCGAAACAGAAACAGGACCCGAGTCCCCCGACGTCCTTGATCCAGGAGGCAATTGTATGGGCAATGGCCGATTTTCCCCTTCCAGCCTGCCCGTGAAGCCACAAGATGCGCGGAGCGTCCATGTCAGGGTCGTTGATCCAGCTCATAATCTCACGCAAAATCTCCGTTCTCGTGCCGTCGAGGCATTTCTTCGTCGTGTTGAGACCCGCGCCATCAGCGTAAGCCATCCCATCGAGGTTCAGGTCCTCGAATATGCGTTTAGTGTTGATCTGAACGTCCCGAACCTCACAGTCACGGCACTGTTGCATCAAGTTTCCTAGGGTCTTGACGTGGTCATCGACGACGCTACGCGTTTCGGAAAAAATATGCTTTCCGGTTCTTTTCCCTGAGGATATTGTGTCAAAACTTTGAAGCCGAGAACGACATATAACATACAGAAGCTTTTCGTCATAGAGTAATCTTTGATGAAATGTGCAGAATCGCTGATCGTCCGTGCGATCTTTGCAAGGGTATCTTTGTTAATGTTGCTTATCCTATCTTGTTCCGCAAGAAATTCGTAGACAATCCGAATGGTGTTGAGGAGGTCCGATACCGCGTTGTCTAGATTCACTTGGTCCAAGAATAGCTACGAACAACTCATGAAATGAACAATGCAAATTGGAACCAGGAGCATACCTGAGAAACAGACGTTAAGATTCCTACCGCAGCCTGGGCGTAAGGGTGAAGCTGGTACACGGGTGCGATCATTTGTGTAGACATAAATATGAGATTCTTACGTTGGCAAGAGCAGTAGCGATTTGATTGAAAAGTTTGAAAGGTTTGAGATACCTCTCACTCAAGTGTTGAATCTCAGTCAACGCGGCATCGACGCCATCGACATCTTTGGCAATGAACGACAAGGGATCAATGTCGTCAAGTTCGTTTACTGCAGCGTTGACATTCTTGCCAACCGACGCCAGCGTGGGTCCCGGCTCTGGTTCTGGTCTTGGTTCTGGTTTGTCGTTTGACCCCGAAGTCTGCCCAACAGAGATATGTAACCATCGTAGTAGCTGATCAACGAATCACATACATCCTTGGCGGAAGCTGCCTGGGGTTCCTCTCGTTCGTCTTGGCTACCGCCACCGGTACTTGCGGCAGCAGCCTGGTCGATGAATCACTCAGTATCATCGCAGCAGTTGGGTGTGGGTTACATACGCCCTGAACTGGAGTAGCCTCCCGTAGCTCCTGAACTCCTTCACTGACCCCTGCATCAGCAGTTTCCGACACAATGATGGTTGGAGTGCTCTGCTTCGATCGACGGAAGAAGCCCTTCATTCTGGTGAACGTTCCTTTTGGGGTCATGCCCGAAGTTGCCGATACAGAGACTAAATCTCCTGTTGGAGTCTGGAATCTCCCCGGCCGCTAATTTTCTGAAGATCGACATGTTGTTTCTCTAGGAAGGGATAGCTACGTACGGAGGCAATGCCAGGCGTGGAGCTAGATGGCTTCGCAAATCCCAAGAGACGACGTTTCTTTGACTGCGTTCTGGCCATTGAGAAATGGTTAGTTGGTTAGTTGAAGTCGCGATCTTGTCCGAGGTCGAGGGTGTAAGCAAGGTGTTGAAATTAGGCGCCATCAGCTGGCGCAAGGACCACCGCCACTGCCACGATCCTGTGTTGTCATCCATCTGCGGCCACTGACTTCGTGATCCCACCGATTTACAAAAAGTTCCGAAAATGGACTTATGTACATCTTCCTGACATCCCTGCGTATGGTTGCGGGGCTCCTCGTGCCGAAAGTGTCTCAATAGTATGCAAACAGTAAGCAAGCACGTCCGCTCGTCCCGTCTGCACAGCGCGTCGAATGGGCTTCCCGCCACGTCTGTCGTTCTCGATTACTTCGCCGCCGCTAACTCGACCCTGCCAACTCGCAACCCCTCAGCTTCACGACAACGGAAGCTCTTCTCGATGGGCGCCGTGGCTATTCCAACAGCAGCGCGAGGCGGAACCAGTGTCGTACAATTGAGAATCTGGCATGGAACCTATTGGATCTCGTGGTCCAGACGCTGTTGGATAGACACCATGCAACGGAGCTTGGCGTTCCTTGTGGACTTTTTACTTCTTTGTTGTACAGGTCTTCGATAACTGACCACATCTTTATGCAGTGTGAAACCGAGCTGGCATAAGGTTGTACGATCGAGCGCACCGGTCGATAGCCGACACGACATATTGTATTCGTCGCTGTCGGGATGTCTTATTGGGAGGTTCGAGAATCTTACACACTCAGCGCATCGCTGAACAAGGATATTTACATCGGTGCGTCGCGTGCCTCCTGAGTAGTTGAGGAGTACGTGTTCAGGCATGAGCAGGATTGAACCATTACTCATACTATTACTCCCCGTCAATTTTTCGACGATCTCAAAGTTCTGGAGCTGTCGGGCGTATGATCACGCGCAGTTCCGAGTGGCATACCCTTGTCCCAATCACACAATTCCTACCAAGAGCACTACGACCGACAAATATACTTCATCCCGACCCAGCACTAACACCACCCCGTCCCCTTCTCGTCCCGAAATACACGAAGACGAGTGGGAAGTTGAGTAAGGTGCACTCGCCAAGCTTGCCATATCCTGCTAGTTCAACGCCTGTGAATAGTTTGGGGATCAATGGGAGGGCGACGGAAGAGAAGAAGAAAAAGAAGATGGGTTTGTTTCGCTTTTGAGATACGATCTAAGATAAGTATTTGGCGGAATTTTTCCCTTCCTCTCATGCTCTACCCTGGCCTTCCCTTTTGCGTACTAACCTTTTAGCCTTGCCCTCCCTGCCACATGTGTTGCGTCAGTATGTTCGACGTCCATTTTATTATTTTTCCATTGACCCTGCGTGGCTGTGAAAGCGGATTGCTCCTGCCGTGACAGGTGGAAAGCTCTGTATAGTTGATGCATGGAGTGTGTTTATGGTACCGTTAATGGACACGCTAGTTTTCCGGTCCTCTAAGTGTGTTTGGTTTGGAGAGGTCGGCATTGGATATGGGAAACTTGGTCGTGACGACAGCATCATGATTCACAAAAGCATGCCAGTACGATCTTGCGTGGGCAGATTTCCCTCGCGGAGGCGCATTATGTACTTTGGACTTGGATATTGATACGTCTTGTACGACTATTCCCGTGGACAGCTGTCGTGATGGCCTTGGCACATTCTGACCATACTGGTGGCCGTAAATGAGCCTGGCAAGAGGGCGTCCTTGGCATTGCAGCCTACTAGTTATATAACACATTCCAGCTTCACCGATGCTACATAGGTTCAATTTGGTGCTGCGAGAAACGTTCCGCCATTCTTGTTTATCACCAGAGTAATCGACGCATCTACCAACGAGTATTGCAATCCTTTTTGAGCATCATGCATCAGCTCTCAACATGAATCTAACCACGTCCTGCGACCTGCGATCGGGCCATTTAACCGCCGGTCGGTCCACACGTCGCGCATGCGCTACGAAGTCAGCCTCATCGATATCGCTTAAGCTGTGTGATGTATAGTAAATGATTTATGCCATCAGTCATCAAGCGCAAAACACATGACTGGTACATTACCTGTCTTCCCGTGAAAAGGTATGGTGGACGGCGATCTAACTGCTTACTTGGGAGTCACTAGTCAACCGTGGGTGAAACGATCCCAAAGGAAGAATCATCAGCGAACACCTAAGTTATTTACCATAGAACACAGGATGGAGATGAATCGCTATCAACCCTTCCGCGACGGCTAAAACGGCATGTGGGGTTTCATCGATAAATTCGGAGGATGGTAGATGATGAGGATAACCCGGGAAACGATAATGTAGTTACTCGTACATGAAACCTTCTTTTGGTATTCGCAGTCTATGGATTCTCAAGTCTGGAATGAAGCGCATTATGTATAGTAGTTGCCATTGGCCCCAGGGGCGAAACTGAGACACATACGTCCGCAGCCATCAAGTGTTGCAGGCCATCCATAATTTTCTTCCCGTCGGTCTATGAGAGCTTCTTTGATCCAATGCTGATGGAGATCGCTCTGCGTGAACCAGCTGTCCCAGTGTTTAGAAAACGGTGTCTGGTCGGTCGTGACAGGGCATGCCATCGCGAGATCACTTTTCGACACAGCAACTGAGGATAGGAACTGGGTAGTGGTAAGGGGGATATATACAGGCATTCAAATATCATGGGTTGCGTGCGGTCAGAACAGATCTGCCCACCGAAGTCTGTTCATCCTGCAACGCCAAGCGACCAAGGATCGACAAACTGCCGTGCAAAAGACAGGCACTTCATGGCAACATCCATGGTTTGAGCAAACTCTGCAACGACGCCAAGCATACAGGACCTAATTAGTAGCGTCAGGAACCTATCTAGATATGAGGCCAAAGCTGACTTGAAAGCCGCCACATGAAAGCTGGTGGGGACGGTGTCGTGCAGCTGGCATCCTTACTGCAATTGATAGCACTGGGTAAACAATTTGCACGCACCTGTTATCGGTGCTGGGGTTGAAAGCGAAAGTGGGAGTTTGTGGTGAGCAATCGGGGAAAGGATGTGGCGGGGAATCCTCATCGGCAGACCGAAGAAGGCAATCGTTTCCCTCTCCTGTCAAGGTGTCGAACGCTGGAAGCAACTCGGCTTCGGGATCTGCCGAAGACACATCAGATCACGAGGTCTACGTACTATCGGGACGTTAACATGCGTGCGACGTCGACATTCCGACGGCCGCATCTGTCGGCTAACTGCTACGCTGCGTTATAACGCAATTCGGCTCAACGTTATGTCCGGGACTTTGATGATACCTCGAAAGGACAGACTAAAGACCTGGGGTACTTTCTGGCTGGTTTTGCAGTGGGGTTTGCGTTTCATGGCCAACAGTGATTACACGCTACGGAGATTCCGAAGCCGTCCACGGCAAGTTGACTGCGAAACTCCTTACGAGGTATTGGCCCTCGTGCAACTTTTCTGCTTGATGCTTCGGCACCCTCGGGATGCGGTTATCCCCAGTCACACACCTGAGCACATAAATACGTAGTTTTTCCAAGTGCTTCTCCTCTTAGGTCGTCCCTTTACTCTCAGGTTTCACTGTCGCTCTTTTTTCTAGTCAGTCGTTCCCTTGGTTAGGATTTGAATATGAGAGGGCTTTTTTGGTTCCCGCTCGTGGTGGCGCTCGTTCCTCAAGTACTTGCCCAGCTACCAGTTGAGAAGATTTACGGCGTTAATCTTGGATCATGGTGAGTGGTTTTCTTTGTTACTTCCGGGTGATTTGAATGTCGAACGATTGCAAAGGCTTCTACTCGAGGCTTGGATGCTTCCTCAAGGTAACATGTCTCTCGGTTATAATTCTGGCGATATCTTATCCCTTGGTTTTTCAGAGTGGACAGATATGGGAGGGCAAATCTGTTCAGATTGCACGCAGTGTATCGAGTCCGAGTTGTACGTGTGCGGTTTCGCTTTCTATTCATGTCCTTCCTTAGTTTCTTGCTTGAACAGTGCTTTTGCGAAGGCGTATCCCGACACCGTAGATCAGACCTTTGCCAAACACTGGGATAGTTGGTTCACTCAGAGTGACCTTCAAGACCTCAAGAATGCTGGGATTAATACACTCCGCATTCCTGTAAGGTATTCGATATTCTCTTTGGGAGGTTGCTGATAGGAGTCTTCATGTATTTTGGCAGCTTGGGTATTGGATCGTAGAAGCCCTCGTTGAACGACCTGCAGAAAATTATCCTCGTGGTGGTTTGGAATATTTGGTGAATACGAGTGTATGTGTGAAGGTTTTTGCGACTGAGCCTTCCATCAGCGCCGCGGTTTAGGCTGGATAAAAGATGCAGGAATGCACGTTATCTTGGATCATCATGCCCTTCCTGGAGTGCAAACCCCTGGGCAGGAGTTCACTGGACAGTACGTATCGACTGGTAAGCTCGAAGCTGCATATTCTGACAATCATTCGACATTTTTAGGTGCACGGATGACGTCCAATTCTACGTTGGTTGTCGCACCTTGGGGATTGACCTGTGCTAACCTGTCAGTTCAATCGTAGACGCCGCACAACTACCATCGTGCACTAGTTTGGACAGCTGTCATGACAACTTTATCGCACCTCGACCCTCAGTTCTCAAGCGTCTTTGCAATTGAGGCGGTTAATGAACCTATAATGGACGCTTCAGAAACCCCTGGATATGGCGATTGTACGTATTCCCTTCTCTATTCACTGCGATAGTTGCAACGATAATGGGTTTATGGTGTAGTCCAGAAAAACTTTGTGAAGACTGTCCGTGCCATCGAAGCTGTTCTCGGTATCCAGGTCACCGGTTACAAAGCCAATCTTCCGGTTTCCCTTCCTACTACCAATTTCACCGCGGCCCTTCAACAGGCGTGTTCTTTGTCCCTGTTCGATGCTAACGTCGTCGATGCACTCACGGATGCTATCTCAATCCTTTTGGGCATCGGGTCTCAGTACGGACTTACCGGTATTCTCACCTCCGAACTTTTCAATAGTCGGCGTTCGCCATTGTTTACCAAGTAAGGAAAAGCAGTTTGTCCATGAGGACGTTGTATCACTGGTCGACTACACAGTTTCATGGACATCAACTGGCAGTATGACAATCCGTCTAATCCTGCGGATGCTGCCATTGGCCCACAGGGATATGACAACCATCTCTACTATTCGTATGTATACATCTCATGCGTCATGTGCCACATGGCTCACTCCTGTCCACCAGGTTCGGTGTAAGCTTTATTTGTTACGAAACCTGTGATGAACCTCTAGCTTTTTTTTCTGTATGTAGGGTGTAGCGGCCGCCGATCCCACTGCGTATATGCAAAGCATCTGCAGTAAGTAGCTTCCGACCAGTGGAAGCAAATGTATGTTTATTATGAGCCTCTTAGATCTTCAACGCATTCAGAATGATGCTGCACTTGGCAATTCACCTCTCTGGTTTGGAGAATGGGGCCTTTCTACCCAGTTCGACGCAAGTGATAGCTTTCTGAAACAATGGGGTGACGCTCAAAAATGGGCATATAGCCAAAGTGCTGGATGGATCGTAAGTGCCTTTAATGACAGTTCTGTATAGTGGAAATGATTCAATGTGCGCAGTATTGGAACTTCAAGACGGAGATCTCTAACCTGACAGGTGGTACCGAATTGGCTCGCCAGTGGTATGTGGTATTCTTCGACCCTTTTACCTCGATCTGGTGACAGACATCAATATAGGTCTTACCTTGAAGCTGTGAACATGGGTTTACTCCCTCAAAACTCTGCTTCTTACTTTGATGATAATGTTTGCCAACCCTACATTAACAAGACTAGCCCTAAGAGCAGAAGTGGACCCGTCGAAGACATTGCCGTCGCCAATGCACTTGTGGCGAACCCATCTACGCCTGGTAATGTGCCTTCACTGAAGCCATCCAGCCACGGGAAGAGGTTTGTGAAGAAGCACCATATTTTCTGAACTTTCTTGGGATAGAGGTTTCTTGTTTCCGGCTGCCGTGGTGTCATTCCAAGACACCCGATATCCAATGTCTCTAAGATCACTTTCCTTCCAACTTACACTCGTTCCTTCCCACTTTCATTTCCACTTCCATATAATATACCGTGTGTAATGTCGTTCGCATAATACGAAGTTTGATTCAACTCTGCTTGTAGCAGCTGTCAGCCATTTTGCTGGGCGTTAACGCTTAGCTAAGTCCAAAAAAGGTTATCGAAAACTAGAGTGGGCTCATGCAGATTCCAACTGTTGGCGGGACGTGACGTGACCAAGGACGCTCTGCTCCGTGTGGTTCCGCATGCTGCCGTTCCTATATAGTCTATCAACCCTTAAAGCCTTAGACGAGGAAACAGGTCTTTGTTGGGAACCTGCCAGTTTCTTCTTGCAGTCGCGGGTGTTGCCAATCTGGTAGGGAGTGAGGTAAGGCCAGCTTCGAGATTGAGCCTGACGGTGGCCAATGATCTGCCATCGAAGGTGCGGATGAGCGTCGATAGGTTTGGAGTCACTACTTGGGCATGACGGCGTACTAAAGTCCCACGGGCCTGGTAACCTGACATTCGGGCCTGAGCATTCGAGGAGTCCAGTGGAGGTAAATGACAATGCGTGAAAGCTTCATCCTATTCACCTCGTCAGAAAATGCAAAATCGTTAATCTGTACACGACTGACTGAGAGCATATCAAAATGATAACGTCATCGGCACATTGCGACATTAACGACCGCTGAGGGTAAGTTTCCTGTGGTGATGGATGCTGAACAGTGCTGGTTGAAGGCCCGTCGATATTTTGAACTGACGGAGTACCATTTGGAGGAGCACCACCCATGATCGAGAACTCCTTGCTCCAACCATTTTCCTCTAAATGCGGTAGTTGCACCACAATACCAGGACACGCCGGAATGCCTGGCTTTCTGAAACTGTCAGCCAGTACGAACGGAAGCAGTATACCTCAGCCCAACTTCAATTAAGGTGAAACTGGCACGCTTATGCCATTTCAAGGATCTGCGGTAGGTAAATTCCTTGCAGTTAAGTAGAAAGGTTACCGTTCACTTTCTTTCGAAATCAATGGAATGAAAATAATGTATACCAGCGGAGACCGCCGGCAAATGTTGAAAGCGTTCATTGAAAGTCTTGCCAATGACGTGATGGCACGTTCACGGAGTTCACATGGATTACTGACCATGAAAGTTTCCCTGCTAGAGTACAGTCTGGCTGAGCGTCTCAATGATTGCTGCCTATCATAGACCTTCGCTCATTCCAATGCCTCCGGCACTGATGGATGTACCTGCGAACCGGATGTCAAGTTTTGCCAGAAAGCGTGAACGAGGTTGGGAGGAATGGTCCGGTACGCTCGAACTCGACGCCTTCTTTCTAAACACAGCGTACCCACGGCCACTCATACTGTGTAGTCATCTCAGTCAAAAAACTAAGCTTGCAGCAATACGCCGGGAGAATGCACTGTGGCTCACATAACCATCAACCCTGGGAGAAGCTGCATGGGGCCATATTCGAGAAAGACAGCCCTCCACTGGTTGCTAGCGTCGAGCGAGTGTGTTGTTCTAACAGGCGACATGTTCCAGTAGGAGGTTCGAGAAACATACACACTCAGCGCATCGCTGAACAAGGATATTTCCGTCGGTGCGTCGCGCGCCTCCTTCGCAGTTGAGGAGCATGTGCTTAGGCGTGAGCAGGGTCGACGGATACTACTCACTGTACTCACCGTCAGTTTTCCGACGATCCCAAAGTTCTCCAGTTGTGTCAGGTCTAGGATCCCACGCAGTTTCCGGCGGCATACCCTTGTTCCAAGGGTACAATTCGTACCAAGAGTACTACGACCAGAAATACATCGTACCCGACCCAACACCATCATCCTTCGCGTCCCTTAGGACAAAGTGGAACATTGGGTGACCAAATTCACCATATACTGCTAGTTCGCCATCTGTGAATGTTTTGGGGATAAATGGGCCGGAGATGGAGAAGCACAAGATAAGAAAAAGGGTCTGTTCATTTTCGAGATATGATCCAAGGTATTCGGTGGAATTTCTCCCTTTCTCTCCTGCTCTACTCTGGCCTTACCCTTCGCGTACTTACCTGCTAACCTTGCCTTCCCTGCCACATGTGTTCCGTCAGTGCGTTCGACGTCTACTTGATTTCATGTTATTCTTTTTCCATTGGCCCTGTGCGGTTGTAAAAGTGGATTGTTCCTGCTATGACAGGTGCACGGTTCGATATAGCTTTAGACGCATGGGGTGTATTTTTATTACCCCAGAGTACCGTTAATGGACACAGTGGTTTTCCGTGTGTTGGCTTTGGAGAGCTTGGTCGACATAGTCTAACATGGGAAACTTTGTTATGACGACATAATCACGATTCACGAAGCTGCCAGTACGGTTTCGCGTGGGCGACTTGCCCACCCTGGAGGCACATTACCTCGGACTTGGATGATGATATTGCTAATCGGTGTCGATACGTCTTGCAGAACTACTTCGTGTATTGGTACGGACAGCCATTGTAATGGCCTAGTTGGCGCCTTCTGACCGAGTGTCTCTGTACCGGAGGCCGTGACTGAGCCTGCCAAGAGACCTTATCATTCCAGCTTCACCAATGCTACATAGCTTCAAATTGGTGCTTCGAGAAACGTACCTCCGTTGTTGTTTGATGTCGAGGCGATTGATGTATCTACCAGTGGGTGTTGCAATTCCTTTCGGGCTTCGGCTCTCAACACGAATCCAGTCACATCTTGCAACCTGGATTCGGGTCATTTAACTGCTGATCGGTGGTTAAGCTGTAATTACTTTATGTCATCCACACAATCTCCATGACTGGGATCTTACCTGTCTTCTGGCGAAAACAGGTGACGATGTAACTACATGGAAGGTAGCTGTGGGTAAAACGGTTACCCAATGGAAGCATCACCAACGAAAGCACAAGTGTTTTACTGCAGGATGCGAAGATGGATTATCATCAACCCTTCCGCGTTGGCTAGAACAGCAAGTGGGCCTTCACCCTTATTCCACGGATGATAAATGACGACGTTGATTCGGAAAACGACAATCATACTCACTTGTTCTTTGATACATTATTGTGAAATTCGCACTCTATAGGTTCTCAAGCTCGGAAAGAAGGGCGTGATATATAATCGCCGTTCGCCTATAGGGGTGAAGCTGAGGCGCATATGTCCGCACCCACCGGATGTTGCAGGTCATCCCAAGGATATTTTTCTTCCGGTTGTTCTACGAGGGCTTCCGTGAACCAATGCCCAGCCTATGGAAAAGCACCATACACCACAAAGCCTGCACAGTATGCTAGGGTCTTGGGGATCAATCTGTCTGAACCAACTATCCCAACATTTAGAAAAAGAGATCTTGTCTATCGTGTCAGGGTAAGCCATTCCAAGATCACTATTCAACAAAGAAGCTGGGTGGCAGGGTGGTGGGCAGGGAAGAGGCAATTCAAATATCCATTCTGGAACGTCAAGCAACCAGGGCTCGACAGACTGCAGAGCAAGAGACAAGCCACAGCGTGGCAGCATCCATGGTTCGAGCAAACTTTGCAACGGAAAGGATACAGGACTCCAGTACGTCAGGAACCTATCTAGAATGCTAACAGTATGGCTGCTTTGAGGGCCGCCACCTGAAAGCTCGTTAGGGACGGCGACAACGGTGCCGTGCAACTGGTAATGTGGTTGCAATCGATAACAGTGGGTAAACAGTTTTCAAGCGCCGGTCATCGGTGCTGAAATTGAAAGCGAAAAAAGGAAGAAAGATCGAGGGAAGGATGTGACAGGGAAAACCACCAAAGGCTCCAGAGAAGACCTCTCGGCCCGCTCGGGGACACTCCGCGCGGCGCTATCAAGGCGTCGAACGCCCGGCGGCCGGGAGATCTGCCGAAGGCCACGTGAGACCACGAGATGGGGCTGTAGACGCCGCCAACACCGATATACACGCATTCCGCCGGCACAATAATTGATATTGTCGGCTAGCCCCTCCACTGCATAATTCCAGCTCGACACCGTGTCCGGGACTTCAATGATTCCTCGAAAGGACAGACTTGAGTCTTGAAGTACTTTTCTGGCCGGTTTGGGGTTTGTGTTTTCAGACACTACGGAGATTCTGAAGCCGACTAGGGCCAGTTGTCGAATGCGAAGCTCCTGACAAGGTATCGACCCTTGTGCAATGTTTCTACCTAGTACTTCCGGCACCCTTCGTGATGCTGGTTGTCCGCGGTCATATACTTGAGCACATAAATATGTGAAGTTTTTCAAAGCGTTTCTCCTCTTAGGCTGTCCCTTTACTCTCTCAAGTTTTGTTGTCACTCTTTTTCCCCATCGGTCGTTCCCTTAACTAAGATTTGAGTATGAAAGAGCTTTCTTGGTTCCTGCTATTGGTGGCGTTCGTTCCCCAAATACTTGCTCAACTACCAGTTGAGAAGATTTACGGCGTTAATCTTGGATCATGGTGAGTGTTGTTTTTGCTACTTTCAGGTGATTTTGAATGTCGAATGTTTGCGAAGGCTTCTACTCGAGGCTTGGATGCTTCCACAAGGTGATATGTCTCTTGATTATAATTCTGGCAATATCTGATCTCTTGATTTTTCAGAGTGGACAGATATGGGAGGGCAAATCTGCTCAGATTGCGCGCAGTGTATTGAGACCGAGTTGTACGTATGCGGTTTCCTTGTCCGTTCATGTTCCTCCTTAGTTTCTTGCTTGAATAGTGCTTTTGCGAAGGCGTATCCCGACACGGTGGATCAGACCTTTGCCAAACACTGGGATAGTTGGTTCACTCAGAGCGACCTTCAAGACCTCAAGAATGCTGGGATCAATACACTCCGCATTCCGGTGAGTATCCGATATTTCCTTTCGGGACGTTACTGATACGGGTCCTCATGTCTTTTGAAAGCTTGGGTATTGGATCATAGAAGCCCTCGTTGAACGACCTGCAGAAAATTATCCTCGTGGTGGATTGGAATATTTGGTGAGTGCGCGTGTATGTGTGAAGATCTTTCCGACTTACCCTTCCATCCAGCGCCGCGGTTTAGGCTGGATAAGGGATGCTGGAATGCACGTTATCTTGGATCATCACGCCCTTCCTGGAGTGCAAACCCCTGGTATGGAGTTCGCGGGACAGTAGGTGTCGACTCGTAGACTCGAATCCGCACTCTGAACCATCATTCAACATTTTAGGTGCACGGATGACGTCCAGTTCTATGTTCGTTGTCGCACCTCAAGGATTGACCAGTTCTAACCTATCTGATCAATTGCAGACGCCGCACAACTATCATCGTGCGCTAGTTTGGACAGCCGTCATGACAACTTTGTCGCACCTCGACCCTCAGTTCTCAAGCGTCTTTTCAATTGAGGCGATTAATGAACCCATAAGGGACGCTTCGAAAACCCCAGGATATGGTGATTGTACGTATTCCCTCATTTGTTGAGTATGTTTACTGCAACGATGATGGGTGTATGGTGTAGTCCAGAAAAACTTTGTGAAGACTGTCCGTGCCGTCGAAACTCTTCTCGGTATCCAAGTTACTGGTTACAGCGCAAATCTTCCGGCTTCTCTTCCTACTACGAATTTCACCGCGGCTCTTCAACAAGCATGTTCTATGTCCTTGTTTGATGCCAACATCGTCGATGCACTCGCAGATGCTATCCCGATCCTTTTGGGCATCGGGTCTCAGTATGGACTTGCCGGTACTTTTACCTCCGAACTTTTCAACAGTCGGCGTTCGCCATTGGTTACCGGGTAAGGACAAGCAGTTTTTCCGTAGGGATGTTGTCTCACTGGTGGAGTGCACAGCTTCATGGACACCAATTGGCAATATGATATTGGGTCTAATCCTGCGGATGCCGCCATTGGACCCCAAGGATATGACCACCATATCTACTATTCGTACGTACTGGTCCCATATGTCACGTACTGGATGGCTCATTCCTGTCCACCAGGTTCGGTGTAAGCTTTATTTTTCATGAAACCTGCGATGAGCCCTCTAGCTTTTTTTTTTACTGCGTATAGGGTGTAGCGGCTCCCAATCCCACAGCGTACATGCAAAGTATCTGCAGTAAGTAGCCTCTGATCAGTGGAACCAAGTGTATGCTTATCACGAGCCTCTCAGACTTTCAAAGCATCCAGCATGAAGCTGCACTCGGCAATTCACCTCTGTGGGTTGGAGAATGGGGCCTCCCCACTGAGTTTTATCCAAGTGATAGCTTCCTGAAACAGTGGGGTGACGCTCAAAAATGGGCCTATAGCCAAAGTGCTGGGTGGATCGTAAGTGTCCCCATTGACAAAGCTCTGTATAGTGGGAATGATTCAACGTGCGCAGTATTGGAACTTCAAGGCGGAGATCTCTAACATGACAAATGGTACTCAACTGGCTCGCCAGTGGTATGTGGTATTCTCAAACCTTCTTACCTCACCTGATAACAAACATCGATACAGGTCTTACCTTGAGGGTGTGAACATGGGTTTACTCACTCAAGATCCTGCTTCCTACTTCGATGACAATGTTTGCCAACCCTACATCAACAAGACTAGCCCGCAAAGCAGAAGTGGACCCACTGAAGACATTGCCGTCGCCAATGCACGTGTGGTGAACCGGTCTACGCCTGGTAATGTGCCTTCACTGAAGCCGTCCAGCCACGGGAGAGGGAGGTTTGCGAAGAAGCACCATCTTTTCTGAACTCTCTTGGGATAGAATTCTGGCTGCTGTGGTGTCATCACAAGACACTTGAAATCCTTGATCATGGTGTCCCTTCCAGCCTCTCAACTTCGTGATCCTACCGATTTACAAAAATTCTGAAAACGCATACATCTTCTTGATGTCCGTGCGTCTTGCATCTTAAGCAAATATATACCTTGTACATTTCCTCTGGATGCGACCATCATCGCGCCCACTAGCGGACGAGCTCCTTGTGCTGAGTGTGTGTATAAACGGTAGGCGAGTACTTCCGCTCTGCAGCGTGTCGAATGGGCACTGCACCCATGCGTTCTCGCCGACTACTTCTCCGCCGCTAACTCGACCCTACCAACCCACAACCCCTCAACTTCACGGCAAGATAAGCTTTTCTCGATGGGCGTCGTGGCTATCCTAACAGCAACGCGAGGGGAGGAAATAGTGCGGTGCAGTCGAGAATCTGACATGGAATGTATTGAATTTGCCGTTGTCTAGACGCTTTCGGAAAGAACCCATCTAGCAGGGCTTGGCATAAGGTCGTGTTGCTTTTCGATGTGCAGGTCTTCGAAAGCTGGGTACAGATCATGTCCATGTTGTATAGATGTGAGTGCCAATTCATCTTCCCCTTTCCGGTCCTTGTACGCGTCGCCACCATCGAAGACCATATCTACTCGTTCGTTAGCATTGACAATTGAAACGGAAGGAACGACGCTGCCATGGGGACAATGATCGGAACTGTTCAGATTGGAGAGCCATCCATTTACTGGAAAGACATCACAAGCGGAATGCATCAAGTGCAAGAACATATGTACGTAAAGGTATAATAGTTGATCCGTTCGCGAGGTGGGCAACGGGGACACAACACTGAATTATGATCAGGTGCCCACTGCGTAGACTCATCCACTTTTATACGCAACATCATACGACGTTGTCGTGTCATGATAGCCTAATATGTACGCATGCCATTTTGAAGGACACTCAGAACACGAACCCAGTAAAAACTACAATAGTAATATGAAACCTTATACTACAATATCCTGTTTGATTCAAAGATAGATCACTTGTCTTCCTTTTACCACGGTCTCCTCCGTCCTCCTCGTTGCCCTCTCTCAGCAGTGCTACCCGCACACGATAAGGTGAACACACTCTGTACCACTAACAGCCCATTTCGATGGCGTTATATGGGCCATCATGGTCTGATACATTACCGTCAAAGATACTGGGGACGTCGCCGACAACGCACTGGGTGCTAGGATTGTCCTGTCCAGGGCATGCAGCCCACTCTCCAGAGGCCCCAATATGGATCTCTCCAGCAGGATGGACAAAGCCGAGGGACATTCCTGGACAGATCGGGATCGGATCTTTCTTGTTGTTAATGTGAGTAAGATGGAGGTTGGCATCTACATAGTCAGCAAAGGCTTTGTTCCCGACCTGTCCATGCTTGAGCCGGGCGTTCGGGGGTACAAGGCGAATGAAAGGGAGGCTTACTCGAGGGAGACCATATGCGATAATCTGGAAAGTCATGCTTGAGGGGAGGTGAAGCGAGAGGTAGATGGAATCCAAGAGAGATATGGCCGCTCCTGACGAAATGGGAATAAGGTGGCGACATCAAGAAAGACCATTCTGGAGCGCAACACTCGATCGTCACTTACCGAGTGAATGACCGACCAAAGTGATGGCCGTCGCGCCATATTTCGACAAGGTTGCCTGCACAGCCGCGAGAATGTCTGGGGCGGTCCTGTAACATGATGATGTTTCGTTGATGGATCTGTGGCAACAGCGATAATGATGACGGACAACCTACAACGCCTGTGCGTCCTTGAAACCGCTGTGGACTTCTACATCAGAGGAGATACCCGGGAACAACGACGAATCAAGGTTGGCAAGGAAGAAGTCAACGTCAGTGACGAGAGGCAAGCTACCGTTTGGCAGAAATGTCACATCGACAAGAAATACGAGTGCGGGAAAACATACATCTCAGACGGGTTGGTTCCCTGATGCACAACGATGACGTTGTCCAGGGAAGGATCGTACCCGACGTACCCTAACGGCGCAAGCGTATAGGTCCACTGGTACGCGAAAATGGAGTGAAACCCTTACAGTACTGGACGGAGGCGCCGTTGCCTCCAGAGGCGACAGGTATGAATTCGGGATTGGCATTGCAGTTAGCTGAAAGCCAAGCAGTTCGCGTTAGAGTATCAAAGACCGGAAATGCAGGCAGTCAAGACATACTTCCACAGTCCCACGCGAGGGTCTGAGTAGCAGTGCAGTACCCAGCGCTGGCATAATAGGTGTAAGGTGTGTACGAGTCCACCTGGAACGACTCGAGAATAGTAATGCTTTGGCGGGTAGTGAGTGCATGAATGGCCGAAGGACCAAGAAGAACGAGCGCGAGCAGATACAGCATCGTGCAACCTGCCCACTGAACGTTGGGTACTTCGTAGCTGCCGTGTGCTGGAAGCAACTAGCTCCTGGAGATATCTCAAAACATCTGCCTTTATAGAATTAAATCGAGCATCTGTTCTTGTTGTGCCCAGAAGTAGCCAAATGGGCACATGTCCCGGTGATCATGAGTTCATGCTACTGGGCCGCAGCACAGGATGCCTGTCGCATACAGGAACAGTAAGAGAATCGGCGGCGAACTTCTGAGGAGGCGTTTCGTCAACTAGTTGATGATATCAAACCGCCTGGAGGTCCTGATATAATTAAAAAGCACTAACCATTGCAAAACTAAAGTCTTGCTATGTATGAGATTGCAGTACAGTTTTACCTGTACGCTTCCAGAAGCTGTTCACTGACTGGATCAGATTATCTGGCATCGAGTATGATGCAGGGTGACCTGTGTAGATTGACCTCGAGGCTGTACGGAAAGGGACATCGCATTCAGCGAGCGCGCTGCACTACCTGAGTCTGGATAAAGAGGATATGTACTGCTCGAGGCACCGAAGAGCAGATCTTCAGTGCTGTTCCGTTTTGGTGTATCGCCGACCTTTTGGCTTAATAGCCATTTTGGGCGGCGTCAATGCTTAGCTAAGTCCAAAAAGGGTTATCGAACACTCGAGTGGGCCCGTGCAGATTCTAGCAGTCGACGGAAATTAGCCAAGGACGTTCTGCTTCGTGTGGTTCCGTATGCCGCCGTTCCAAGGTAGCCTATCAAGTCTAGTACCCTTCAACGAGGAAACAGGTCTTCGTTGGCAACGTGCGAGTTTCTTCTTGCTGTTGCCGATCCGGTAGGGGTTCTCGTTTACTAGTATGATCAAAACAAAAAACTTCCACAACCCAAGGTCAGTTTCACCATATGCTGAGCTCACGGGACAATCTCTACCTCGCCCTCATCTCCTTTTGGCAGGGGGAAAACGGGAGTGAGGTGAGATCAGCTTCAATGTTGGGTTTGTCGGTCATCCGTGGTGCGGATGATGTATCGAGCGTCGGTAGGTCCGGAGTCGCCGGGCATGAGACGACGTGAGTCCTATGGGCGTAGTAATTATTTGGGCCTCAGCGTTTGAGGAATCCGGTGGAGATAAATGGTAATGAGTGGAAGCACTCCATTCACCCCGTCAGAAAACGCACAATTATGGAATGTGTAGAATGTGTACACGACTGACTGGGAGAATATTAAGATCATAACGTTATCGACGCACTTTGCCATTGACGACCGGTCGGGGTGAGTTTCTTGTGATAATGGATGCTGAACAGGACGGGTTGAAGGTCCGTCGATATTTTGAATTGATGGGCTACCATTTGGAGGAGCACTGACCACGATCAAGAGTTCCTTGCCTCAACCGTTTCCCCCTAAATGCTACAGTTGCACCACAGCACGGGACACACCCGAATGCCTGGCGCTCTGAGACTGTCAGACAGTGTGAACGGAAGAATATACCCGAATCCATCCAACTTCAGGTGAAACACGCTTACGGTGATGGACCATGCGGTTGGCCATTGCAAGGTCCGTGGCAGGTAAATCCCTTGCAGTCAAGTAGAAATAGTACCGCTCAATTTCTTTCGTCATGATAGGAATGAAAACGAGGCATACTAGTGGAATCAGCCAACAAATGTTGAGTACGTCCATCGGAAGTCCTTTCCGATGACGTGGTAACACGCCGACAGACTTCATATGGGTGCTACTGAATGTTTACCTGTTCTAGTACAGTCTGGCTGAACGTCTCAATGGTTTCTGCCTATCATAGCCCTTGGCTCGCTTCAATTTCCTCCAGCACTTATAGCGTGTACCTGCGAACCAGATGTCATATTTCGTCAGAGAGCATGAATGGAGTTGTGAGATGATATGGTTCGGTCAACCCGAACTCGATGCTCTCTTTCTAAACGAGAGGGTCAAGCCACTCATATCGTGTAGTCATCTCATTTAGAAGGAATGAGCTTACACCCATACACCAAGGGAACGCGCTGTGCTTCGCGTAACCATCAAGCATGGAAGAAGCTGCATGCATGAGCCAGGGATAGCGGTGGCCAATGTCGGGATGAAGGTCAATACTCACCGCAGTTTCATACTCGAGGAGCCTTGTATTCATCGGCATATTGTGAAATGAAGAATTGCTAATGATGTGGTCAAACAGTCACAGAATACCAAACAAACAGGCGATCCGCAGCTGTAGTGGTGGAGATAGTGATGGAATTTCTATTATGCTATTACATAAGGTTGCCCCCGGTTGGAACGTACCACGGGAACGATGCTGGGGTGACGCCATTGATTGGATGATCCTCCTCGGCTTCCGAATCTTGGTGGAGATACACAGCGCTATGACCGCTCAAAGCGCGACACGCATGATAATGAATTGTTTTGAAACCTGTTTTGAAGCATTCCGTGTCAGCTGGGTGTGCAGTTGAGCATCAGATTGAAGGCCAGGAAGTGTCCCTGCAATCTACGAGTTCAAATCGCTCGACGTGGTTGAGCGAACAGCCATGTGTGCCTTACATAACCTTATCCTTGGCAGATACCATAAAAGGCAGGTGCTGTAGTTGGAACCAGGCAACGGCTGTCAAAACGTCGGGAAAACTTTTTTGTTTTGTCCGTTGTGTCGCTCATTCTGTGGTTTTTGTGTTTTCTGTGACCCTCTCCCTTCTTTTTTTCCCCCTTCCCCTCTCTCATACAGCGGTCTACTCCGTCGCTCGTTTTCCGTCCAGTCGGACTGTTCTCGCAATGAAGATGCACTTTCCGCCGCTCGTCGCTCTTTTAACGCTTGTTGGTGCTGCTAGCGCAACTGAACGCCATGCCCGTTTTGTAAGGAAATACAACTATGCAAGGGATACCACCACATCTTCGATGCCTGCAAGTACCGGCACGTCCTCGTCCGCTACCTCCTCCGGCTCTACCACCGCACCGGCCGCTACCACGTCAGCTGCCACCACGACTGGAGCAGCCGCGACGGGTCCTCAGACCAACACTTGGGGGACTACCATTCCCCCATTGAGTCAGATCACGTCGGGTATGCCTTCGCAGCCGACTCTACCGCCCACAGCGACCTACCCCGCCGGTGCGACGCCCCCAATCTCAGGCGCACCTGTTTTGCCCACGCCTTGTAAGTTGCCTAACGACGGTTCACGTGTTTCACGTACTCACACGCCGCAGTCGTGTACCAAGCCGGTAGCTGGCCTCCTCAAGACCAGATTGCGCCCACAGGTCCGTATTCTCTGTATAGCGAACGTATCACTGATACTTATTCCACTTTTGTTAACAGATTCAACTGAAGTGTCGGAATGGATGCAAGAACTTAATGGCTTCGATATCCCAGATATACCTCCCACCGCGGATGGCACTTGCGTTGGTGACCCTGCTGCAGCTGCGGATGCCGCCGACCGTGGTTGGTGGACTTGTGGTGGATATACCCGTGATACCGATATTACAGCTTGCCCCGACAAATTGACCTGGGGTGTTAGGTACATCCAATCGTGTCGTTGCGCTTGTGTTGATTTCTGACCGGGTCGTTATGCAGTTTTGACGACGGTCCAGCATTTTATAGTAAGTTTGTATCGCTATGGTCTGCAGCACTTGACATCTCATGAATTTTCCCTGCAGCTCAGTATGCAAACCGTTCTCATGGTTCTGCACTCGATACTAATTGGTCTATACAGACAACTACTTGATTACTTGTCCTCGATTAACGTTACTTCTACCTTCTTCGTGGTCGGCTCGCGAGTTATAGAGCGCCCTCAAGTGCTGATTGAGGAATATATGACTGGCCATGAAATTGCTGTGCATACTTGGTCTCACAGAGTTGGTTTCCACATTTTCGTTTCATCCTCTCGATACTCATGCCTGCAATGTTTAGCCACTCACTATGCTTACCACCGAGCAAGTCGTCGCGGAATTGGGTTGGACGCGTAAAGCTATCAAGGATGTCCTCGGTGTAACTCCGACCTTGATGCGTCCTCCTTACGGTGACATCGACGATCGCGTCCGTGCCATTTCTCTCGCTATGGGCATGGTTCCCGTCATCTGGACCCGGACTCCATCCGGCGCGACGTTTGATACCAATGGTAAAACAATACGGTCGTCATTTCGCAAGTATATCCCTGAATTGTCCTACAGATTGGAAAGTCCCTGGTGGTACTGTGAATGGCTCACAATCCTTTGCCACCTTCCAGGCCATTCTAAATAACGCAACTCTCCTCGACACCGGGTAAAGTGCTATCTGTCTATCCCGAGGCGCATAGCTCACTTGCTCTAGTTTTATTGTCTTGGAGCATGATTTGTACCCACAAACGGTTGACCTTGCTATCGGCTATACCCTTCCTGCAGCCTTGAGTTTCTCCCCTCACCTAACGGTAGGTGAAGTGTCTTTTTCGGCTCCACTCTCGTTTATTGTTCTCTTTTCAGATGGAGCCTATCGGTCAATGCAACAAGATCCCGGACACGAACCTATACCGTGAAAGCAACCAGAACACTAGCTTCCCCTACCCGAACATCACGAGCGGCGACTCTTCGGTCCCAAGTGGCTCGGGTGGATCGTCATCTGATAGTAAGACCAGCGGGAGCATCTCCGCATTGAACACAGATGCGATCCCAATGACGATCATCGGTACTGCCGTCATGGCAGCTTTCAGTGCTTTGCTGTTGTAGGTGTGAAGTGTATGGGTTGTCGTCGCAATATAACGGCTTCATTACCTATACCTTTATTTTTTCTTCTTTTTTTTCGTATTTGATGCCAATAATCTCAGTCCCTAGAAGGACGCTTGGCCATAGTGCTCGCCGCGCGATCGTGTGTATATACAACTTGCAACCTAGCCACGAGTTGGCCTCTGGTATGCCTCCCATGCGTCTCAAACTACTACGGACATCGCATAACCGAACTTTGCTGGACTGGAGTTACCTACACCTTACTTACATAATGGAAATTCTTTGTAAGTTGGGACGACCAATTTTTGTTAACAGGACTGAAGTTGTAGGGCTGTAAGTCAGATAGTCAGAGCCGAAGCAGGGCTATATAATAATTTTTGGCAGCCTTGCTAACAGGTACCGGATTAGCCATCCGTCGCATTGAGCGGCAGTTGTCTGTCTTTCCAAAACGCCAGATCCGACGTTGCCGGCTGCATCATTTAAAATCAAGTTTTCAAGCTCTGCCGGTAGACGAAGTTCACCTTTGGGATTACGTCCTCGAGTTTCTTTGTGAAGAGAATGGCGAACTCTCGCATGCCTCCCGTGCCACTGGGTAACAATGCTGGCAGTTACATTGTAAGATAGTAGTTTTCTCCTCAGACAACTGAGGAATGTTTTTGAAGAGCGTGTCGAAGACCGGTGATGCAAGGGTGAGAAAGAGCCTGAAGACCCAGAAATTAAACTGTCAGACGACCGCAAGAATCTCGTGGTGTTCTTTGAGGGCAGGATCAGGATCAGGAAGATCATCGATGGACCAAGATCCATCCCTGCACTCGAAAACGCCATCCGAGAAACCACTGAGCCAGGATGGATGGAGAATATAGGATGTCACTACCTTTCCACTAACGTATGCGCCGTAAGGTGGAATTGAAAAACATGGATCAAACCCGAGGGTGGAACGTGAACCATTCTGATCCTAATGAGAGGTTACGTGAAATGAGGAAAAGTAATGGAGAGGGCTCTAAATACGTGCACCGGTCCTTTCGCGACAAAAGAAGCACCTGGCCTACAAACCTTGGAACTGTGCTCATTACAGAATGAGCAAAGTGCAACCATCCCATCCCGGCACAAGCTAGTAGCGCTACTGCCGGAGGAAGGAAAGGTTGATCATCAGTTACAAATTACATCGTTTCTCAGCCGTCTCGCAAAAGAGATCTTGAAGCAGCCATTTCTAGTTTGGCGGTAACCCGACGGCAGTGGAGGCTTACTTCACTACTCCTATGTGTGGCAGCCGCGGAGGAATAGGAGACAATAGGAGTCGGATTGGACTTAGATCTTTTTCTGCACACCCCTACAAACCCCCAACGAGTCCAACTTACGGTGAGTAGCTACTCAGCCTGTTTTACCTTGACACCCATTCCGCGCTGTGACTGCGACTCGATAAGTCTGAATATTAGTGCGGACGGGTTTCAAATCTACAGGCAGCTGACCAGCCTACGAACTTATCGACCGACACACCTAATACTGTAAGATAGAAGCGAGAATATGGTAGTTCTCGGAAGTGTCGCGACCAGTGGGCTCCCTTAGCAGCAGATCAAAACGTGTCTCAAAAATCAAAACTTCAGATCCAGCTCGACCTGGTGAATAGTTGACGGATCAAGTAACATCATGGGGTATCGTTATCAGTAAAAGCTCACCTTTGAGGTCAGCTCTTCAAGTTTGTTTGTAAGCAGAGTGCTGAAATCTCTCAAGCCAGCTGGTACCATAGCGATACAACTCTTGCAATTACGTTGTCGAACTGAGTGTATTGCCTTTTCGACATTTATCCGGATTGTCTCTGCACAGGGCTTGTCCCGAAAATCCAGAAAGGTTGCGTTCATAAAGTCCTCCCACCATTGCGCAGTCGGACTCGGGTAATCACTTCCATATAGAATTCTTGCTGACCGAGGGCAATTGCAGGAGTTGCCATTGTAAGTCTTGGCAATCATCCATGGGATCATGGTCCATTGATGATATTCGTCTGTGATCCAAGCGAGGTCGTCATTAAGCGTCAGGAGGGCGTCGCTGCACTGCCGATGGTATGCCAATAACGAAAGGAGTTCCGCGGAAGCAATCAGCTCGATCTCCTCGAACCACTCCGGAACCAGAGGCTCCCGAAGGGTGTACTTAGCAGCAAGAACACACTCATCCCTCATGCGAGCGCGGCACGCGATCGCGAAGCAGCGCAGCGAGTTCGCCTCCAAAACATTTGGTTGGAATAGATATCTACACACTGTCCGCTCGATTCCATCAAGAGAATACTTTTTGGCTGCTTCGAGAACGTTAACGATCTCTTCGAAGTCCTCGAGCGCAGGGTCCTCTGCTAACGTGCAGGGATAACAGAAACGGAGGAGCAAGTCTAGCGTCCTGCTGTCCTCTGAGACGGGGATGACAGGAAGCCCATCTATGACCTCCACATCTGTGTTGGTCTCCTCAGATGGTTGGGGGAGACCGAAGAGAGTCTCAAAGAACGGTGATGCGACGGAGAGGAAGACCTTGAAAACACGGAAGTATGTGCCATCAGATGAGCGTAAGATCACATCTGCTTTCGCATGGTCGAAGGGTGGAGATGCGCCCACGAGAGGATTGGGTGAGTCAGACATGCTATATACAGCTGGAGTGTTTTGTCCTGTCAGATTGGTCTAGGTAATAGGGAAATTCGCCCACGTACATGAGATATTGTGCGAAACCTCAATGTTCTTCGTCACTCGCGGTGGATGGCACCTTTATAGTTGAACTGGCACCGTTCTCTCCGCTCCCTTCGGTTCCGGTTTTCGTCGTTGCGCTTCTAGACGGGAAAGCGACGGATGAGCATGTTTTGCATTCGCGGAACGGTTCATGAACGAAAACTGGCAGATATCTGAAGACCTCAGACATAACACACGGTCGAGACTAGATCCAAATGCACGCACCATGGAATTATATCTGCCGCGGATTCCATTGGCATGAATTTGACAGTTTGTCGAGGGTAGGAGGATCAGGGAAGATCCTAGACCCGGCAGCCTTTTTCCGCTGAGAGATATCGATTTTGTGGTTGCTTCTCCCATCGAAGGACGGCCAACGGGCTTATCGATGGATGTCGATCCATTTCTGCGCTCTGATGGGAAACAGTTCGAAAGTTTGAGCAAGCCGACGGACTTAAGCGTGCGGAGGTTGGTCGGATGAGCGCCGTTCCGCTGCTCACATATGTACAAACTTGTGGGGTGAATTCCCCCGTTGCATGCAACAGTGGAACAGGAACAGGAGCTGTTACTGATCCTGATCAGAAGAAACCAGGTTGGACTTACGGGCCTGAGCCATGCTAGGTTGGAGAGGCCACACAGATGCGTTACAAATGTGCGATCTGACCCAACCATGCATGGAGAGAATGGCATCAACTCCACCTGTCATGTAGGAAGTGAAATGCACCGCAAAACATGGATTTGGTCGGACAGATGCCCTTGGACACTCCATTTTCTGATGAAGTTACAGCAAGGAGCACAGTGACATGCGCGTCACTGCTTATGTTGCCAAATAGGGAGAGGACCTAGCTTGTTGTAGGGCCGGCGCGGCCGCGAGCTCCGGCATATGTAGGCGCACAAGAGGTGCCAACAAATAGATGTTGACACCTAGAATCAGACCTCATCAGTCAATATGACAGTAGATAGATATTCACTAAGAGATACATATCCGAAGGCAACAGTCACAGATCCGATTCCTTTCGACGAAGCCAAAGCGGCGGGATTTGGTGACTGTGGGTTAGTAATGACAGACTAGTAGCTAGCTCATTGACCTCTTTTGGTGGATGGGATGGTGGCCGGCCTCGCAGATGTTCTCAGGTTCGATTCAAACCAGACGATCCGACGTTCGTGTCTGCACTGCTTGCCGTTATAACTTATACATACAACTCTGATGAACGCTTCTCAACAGGCTTACATCATTGGATCATCCTTACTGGGTAGGGTAGTGATACTGTCTCCATTCGATCATGGAGAGCGACGTTGGCTCTGCAAGGCTGAGCCAGTGCAGCAGGACGAACTTTGATTGGCTTGCCACAAATCTACTTGTGCAGCATTGGGCGTTTTAAACCTGGTCTTATGCCTGGTGCCCTCTGGATACGAATATCGTTGCAGGCGATACACATCCTTCGGTGAAACTAGATCACTACCGTCCCCGTCATTTGCTTACTCGGTTTGGGAGAGTCGGTGACATTTCGTCACCGCAGAGGAAGGTATCCAGATTTGCAACTAGAACGACGGACGTGCGCTGTCGGCTCCCACTTCAATGATATACTGTCAGTCTAATAACATATTTGGGGTCCGTCCTCGACAATTTCATCAGTGGCGTGTTACATTTCGCGCCAAGTCAACCGTACTGCGAGAACTTTTAGAGGACAGATCACGTTCACGGATACTAACACATTATCTTACGTGTCTATCAACTGACATAGCAGTGCAAAGAGAACAAAGTTACGTTTCGCATGACGAAGCAGACGTACGAGGGAGCCTGAGCGTATTTGAGTTCAGACTCAGCTTAATCTACGATATTGTTAGCAAGTTGAATGACGGCTTCAGTGGTAAGTTCACCTTGGAGGATACCTGTTCGAGTTTGTTCGCCAAGACAGTGGCTAGTGATCGCAGGCGGCCTGGTACCGCTTCGCGGCAGTGAATTAAATATGTGTAGAGGCGGTCTGTACGGGAAAACCCCAATTATTGCCAGCGAAAAGAGTTTGTATTGCCTTTTCGACCTTTGAGTGAATCGTTGTTGGGCATGCGGGCTTGTCCAGTAAGTCTAGAAAAAAGTGGAGGTCATGAAGCCCTTCCACCATTCGGGGTTCCCCTTTTCCGTGACACCCCGTCCGAGCACTGACAGGAACTACCACGCCGCGGTTGAAGTTCGGCTGGGATCCAATTAAGGTCACCCTTAAATATCTGGATGGCGCGCGCGGCTGTGCCTTTGACGGTATGTCAGTAGCGAAAAGAGTTCCGCAGCAGTAATCAACTCGATTTCATTGAACCACCCTGGAACCAGTGGTTCTCGGAGAGTATATTTGGCAGCAAGAGCAAATTCATCCTGCATGCGGGCGCGACATGTGATCGCGAAGCAGCACAGCGAGTTCACCAATATTTTTGGAGTGAATAGAGACTTGCACACCGCCTGCTGGATCGCATCAAGAGAATACTTTTTCGCTACGTTGAGAACGTTAACGGTCCCTCTGGGATTTAAAAGCGCAAGATTTTCTGCTAAAGTGCAGGGGTACCAAGAGCGGAGGAGGACATCTAGCGTCTTGCTGTCCTCTGAGACAGGGACGACAGGCGGTCCGATCTCCATGTCGATGTTGTTCTCTTCAGATGGTTGAGGAAGATTGAAGAGAGTTTCGAAGAACGGTGATGCAAGGGAGAGGAAGGGCCTAAAGACGCGGAAGCCTACGTTGTCAGTTGAGCGTAGGATCACGTCCGCCTTTACATGACCAAAGGGTGGTAATGCGAAAGCGGGCGAGTCTTGTGAGTTGGACAAGCTTTAGTTATGCAGCTGGAGTTATTTCTCCTCTCAGATTCGTCTTGATAGCAGAAAAATTCACGTACGCACCTGAGATTCAGTACGAAGCCTCAATGACTTCCGTCGCTCACATTCTATGGTGCTTTTATAGGCAGAAGGAGGTGAGAGTATGCCCCTGATTTTGGGATATGAAAAATGCGAGGTAGGTCATGGCGATACTCCTTCTCCCAAGTTCCACATGGGTTTGCGCCTACAAAAACAAAACGAAAAGGCTAGCACGACAGGTATTTTCGGTACCACATGCAGGAGTACGGTTTATCAATGTCTATGAATGAAATTCAGTGGGGGCATGAAGACCTCGTGTTAAACGCAACGCAGATCGAGGCCGGATCTTACATGCGCCGGGACTTGTATCTGGCACGGATACCATCGAAACGAAATTGCCAACTCTGAGATGGACGCACCCAGGTCACAGACGGAGGACCATAACGACCTTTTCTCTTGAAGCCCATCTGTTTCTTGAACCCATTTTCTCTTGGAGGCAAGGCCAGTAACTTTGTCAATAGTATAACGTCCGCTGCTGTACTTGAATGGGTGAAAATCAGAAACTTCGAGTACGTCGATAAATTTGGGCGTACGGAGGTTTTATGCGGGGCGGAAGAAACATGACATGGAACAGGAACTGTTTCTGATCCTGAAAAGGGGAGGCTAAGATGGTCTCACTGGTCACACACGGCGAAGCAAGTCTAGAAAAATCGTTGGTGTAGGGAAAGTACATACAAGGACGAAGCCACATAATCTGTAATGTTTGTTAGGAGGTAAGGTGAAGAGGAAGGAGCTGTTTCTGTTAGTACAACCAGGTAAGTACTTACACCAGCGCAATTCAGATGGGAGGTCGCAGGAAAGCAATGTGCTACCTAAGAAGGCATGAGCACCTTTTTATCTCTTGGGTTTCCATAGTAGTATTCGGAGGACGTGCGAGCGACAGCGACCTAGTAGGCTCGTGAACGATACTCTCAGTACGGATATCCGAAGGTTTTTCTTGGAAAAACTAAATTCCCGAGCGAAGAGCGACGATCCGGCCATTTTCTGAGATTCCTACTGCTTTAGCTCTGAGGTTTCGGAGCGCTGTAAGCTGTGTTCTGCTTCACGCCAAGACGGGGGTCCAAGTGACAAGGAAGTATCAAGAAGAGGTTGACAAGGCCCCGGTAAGTACATGGCATGGAATGATGACATACTTACCGGCCTCCACATGACCTGGATACTTACCATTGGGACTACACGGCCAGACAAGATTTTGTAAATCGCTGATCATGAGTAGTTTTCTATGTAAGCTGAGTCTCGAAGCGTCACATAGAATTTAGTCCATGAGTAAGTAAGCGGAGGGTAGCGCATCGTCTGCTTCTGCACCTCCACTACTGCCTGAGTCTGTGCCTCCAGACCTCACACATCGTTCGATTCTCCTTTTTGCATCCTAGCAGCACAAACTAATGGAAGATCCAAATCTAGCTATTAGACCAGATTTCACATCAGAAGAGTTTTTAGATGCTCATTTACAACTAACCAACGACATAGTTGACGATGAGCAAGCCGCAAGACTCCTGAGGAGCCTCTGGGACATCCAACATGCCAAGGATGTTCAAAGATGGGATGCACAGAAGGATGAAGAGGCCCAAGAAGCTAGAGACCTAGCCAAGCAGGCCACAGAAGAGCTAGCTCAGCAACAACACCGTCTACGGGATGAAGAAGAAGCGATGCTCGCAGAGGAACGCAAGAAAAACAAAGCCAAGTATGCTCCCGTACCAGACGTAGAGGTACCCTCTGGACCAGTCAACATCCCTGCTCTGTACACTACACGAAAACGGAAGAAAGGTGAGTATTGTGAACTCTATTTCTTTACCAACATGGGCCTTGCAGAAGTGGAATCTTTCAACATGTCTATCGATGATGAAGCCCTCACCCTGCTCAAGACTGACAATGGGCATCACGTTTGGGTGCCGGCGTCGAACACGAGAGACAAATCAGCTGTCATCAAAGACGAAGACCTTTCATGGGAGCAATTCAGCGAAGCATCAATACATATTCTGGGCGCCATGAAGGAACACAACTGGCAGCAGGACAGGATCAACATGCACGTTAAGTTTTGGACAGCTCTAGAAGTCCACCCCTGGCGACGCTCGACCCACAATCATTTCAAACAGGCTTTACTCTTGTACCAGAGCCAGCAGCGACAGAAGTGGCATCGCGCCATCGGGACAGTGCAAGGGTTCTCCCTGGCCAAGCTAAATGAAAGCGTACTCAAAGACACATGCGAGGAACTAGCTGAGAGAGAACGCACTGCATGGCTAGACAGTCTCAGGCAGGTCAGTTTTTGTTTATCTGATGTGCACGACGTTATCAACTTACGAACCAAACCTCTCTTTTTACAAAAAAAAAAAAAACAAACACTCTTTCTCCCCCCCCCCTTTTTACACTGGTTACCATTTCCACTTCACCTGGCATAATGTCCATTGATCATACCCATTATACCTGGCACCACGCCCAATGATCAATTTCGTCTTCACCCAGCAACACGTCCATTGATCAATCCCACTGTGACGCAACGTTCACCCTGGTTCCACTCAACCATGTCTTCTTCATGAACCGGTCTTCCCACACAGGTCAGCAAGTGATATGCAGCCATCACGGCACAAGCATCCAACTCACACAACCAAGTGAAGTACCCTAGCGGTCCAAAATGCCCGTTCTCCCTGCCGCAGATATCGCATAATACAGAATCCCCAGACCACAAATGCCAGCGTTCCTTTCGAAACCCCCCACATGGCTCAACTCTGCTCCTCAGTGGACCACTCCCAGCCTGTGCTGTCTGCCTGGGCAGACACCAGCACCTCGTCATCGAATGCCGAGCCACAAGGACATGGGACAACAAATATGATACATTTGCAGAGAGAGTCCACAAAGCTCTATTTTCAAGAGACAGGCGTTGCATCTGCGCCAAGTGGCAGAGAGAAGAAAGTTACGCTGACCACCACGACGTCAGACACATCTGCTCCGGATGCAGACAATCCTCTCACGGAGCCCAGAAATGTAGTCGTGCTCAGGATGCTTCACCCAACCACCCCATATAAAGCAGACGCATGGGAGAAGGAGCTTCAGCATCAAAATTTACTTCACCGCTTTAGTAGAATTCCGGAGGGCTTTCGCTGGGGTTTCATCGTAAATTTCCCTCAGATCTCACATGTACAATCCCCACCTAACAGAGATTCAATTACCGTCTACCACGACAAATTCAGTAAGATAATTCTCAAAGAAATAGACAAAAACAGATACCTTGGCCCTTTCTCCCTCAGGACAATAGAAGCCCTGATTGGGCCGTTCCAGTCTTCCCCCTTAGCGATCATCCCGAAACCAGGCCAACCAGGAAAATTCCGACTAGTACAGAATTTTTTGTTCCCACATGTCACCAATGCCTGCACCCCTCACCCATCAGTAAATTCCCATGTCCTTGCACATGATTTCCTGACGACGTGGGGCAAGTTTTCAATAGTCTATCTTTTGCTGTTGAGACTCCCACCCGGGTCGGAGATCGCGACAAGAGATGTAGTGGAAGCATACTGCATGATACCCCTCCACCCTTCGCAATGGGCAGTGGCAGTAATCAGGATATCTGAAACACTCAGTTGCATTGACACGTGTGCTGCCTTCAGAGCCACACCCTCGGGTGGTATATATGGGCACATTGCAGATGCTGTAGAGATGGATTTGAAAGGACCTTGGGATATAGGCCAAAGTCTCCTAGTGGGGGAAGAGTGGTGAATTCATCCCAGGAGGCTAGTGTTGCCTGGTGGAGGGTCAAAGAGTACAGGGAAAAGACCAAAAACATGCCCAGAAACCCAAACAAAAGCTGTGATAACGTCTAGGGACTGTCTGGGGATGGGGAAGTAATATTCCGAGTCTGTTTTGTCTTATTTCTGGCTTCTCGTCTCAGGTAGCTCGTCCGTTATTATTTTAAGTATGTACAGTACACTCGAAGTACTCGCGCAGGCTTACATAAGCCACAACGTGCGCAAACACTAAGTAAAAAGACAAGAAAAGATAAAAGAAAACAAATCAGTAAGTAAAAACAATGAAATAAATGAAATATCCTGGTAGGGAGGATACTTTCCCTACATCCGAGGGTGGCTTTAAATAATGACTGTCCCCAGTCATCACCTACCAAGCTGTATCATAATCCGAGGCAAGGGTATCATCCTCGAAACAAAACTCTAGCTAGAAATGTGAAAACGCGAGCTTGAAACAAAACAAACCACATAAAAGAAACAAAACTACTACTCAGCTGAAGGGGGAATGCAGTTAAAGCGACTTGAGGGTGAATCGAAGGGGGAACGAAGCTCGGGGGGAGCTCGAGGGTAGCTCGAAGGGGACCACTTGACCCTCGAAGGGGACTGGGTAGCTCGTGACCTCGAAGGATGCCTCGGAGTCATCTTGGGTCGAACTCGAGAGGTGGCAAGGGGTGGGACTGTTCCTGAACTCAAAGGAGGGAAAGATAACCAAGAAGCCAACCCTCCTGGGCCATGAGTGAGGGCCCAGAAGTCCAAATGAGCCTGTAATGTGTGCCTGAGTGCCTCACGAGGGATCTCCTCACCTGTAGGTAGCACAACGCGACCTCGAACCACCCCACACTTTCCTGCCGCTAGATACGAGGCAAAAACTCGGCACTGTGCTCGAATGCGCCCCTCGCAACCACAGAAGAAACAAAAACCAAATCTTCGAGGCCAAACTTGGCGCCTCGGGACCTCTCGATAGGCAGAGGGATACCTGCTCGAAGCCATAGCCTCTCGAAGGGGAAGCGAGCGACCTGACATTCTCGAAAGGGACTCGAAACTCGCAGGGGCAGGGTTCGACAGTGAGGCCAGGGTCCCTCGAAGCAAGAACGAGTTCCCTAGGCATGACCCACAACGAGGGACAGGACGAAGGGAGTGCCTCGAGGGAGACACAAGACAAAATGAGCTCTTTGAGGAGGTGTTTGAGGACTCACAAGGTTGACAAGAGTGAGTCGAGGCACAACCAAGGTCTCGAGGCCTGGTAGACATCAACTGGGAATGAGGGGGGAAAACCTTTATACTCTCCAAATGGTCAACTCGACGTGGATGTGACCATTGGTCCTCTCTCGAGTCTCGAAGCGAGTTCAAAGCCAACTCACCAGCCTGCTTATCTGGGACACACCGCCATGGCTGAACCACAGTGTGCCACGAGCCTGCATTAGTGACTCGGCAAGGGGACGAGCTGCTCAAAGCATGCTTGGGGGAAGGAGGGGGAGTTTTCAAAGGTCGAGGGCATGCCTCGAGGGGGGAACGAGGGGGAAGCGTCGAGCTTGAGTGTGTCTCTCCCTGGGAGCATCTTCTAGAACGAGACCGAGAGTACTCCACAGGGGTGTCTGATGGGGAACTGATTGAGGGCGAGTGCGTGCGCTGAGAGGGTTCCTTGGGGAACTCGCGAGCTGATGAGGCATCCTTTGAAACTAGATGAGGGGGTGAGCAGCCTACCCCCTCCTCGATAACCTCCTTTGTAACACAAACAATGACCTCGACAGGCCACAGGCGGCCCAACTCGAACAGGGGGTACCTGGATGCAAGCCTCCTCGAAACCTCGAGCTCAACTTGTGGTGGGAGGCCTCGAAGAAATAGCTGGCCTCGATGGCTCAACTCCAAGACATTCCAACTCACCAGGGCCAAGAACAAGACCTGGAAACAACGAAGGTAGTCCCCTAGAGCTGCAACTGAGCTTAGCTCGCTGCGACGAGTCCCCTCGAGGAAGGTATAGAACTCCTCGAAGTACTCAAGGACATCCTTGACTGGCTCAATCTCAGGGTACTGGAGAGTCATGAGCACCTGGAAGTTCTCCCATCGCTCGAAGATTGGCGCGCTGGCCACAAGATAGCTCCAGAGCCTTCCAGTGTGGGGTGGTGCTCCGTCAATTGCAAACTGGATGAGCGACGAGGTATCTGTTGCGCCCTGGGCCTTACCATACTCCACTACATCCTCGAGGTAACGTGGCAAGTCCTCGGCCTGCCCCAAGAACTCTGGGGGGAACTCAAGTGGGGCTCAAGATGGTCCACATGCTTCTTCCATCATGAGTAGTATATACGAAGCTCAAAAGAATATATATCACGTCGTAATTGATAATTGACAGCAGTACCAGGGTTAAACGCGAGCCTCGACTGCCAACAGTCAGTCTCGAAGGGTAAAACGAAGAGATGGGGTCGCCTCAATGTGACCTCGAACGTCTATGGGGGGTTGGGGGTGTGGCAACGAACCACAAAGGGGGGAGGAGGATGCAGAAACCTTGTATGATACGTCTCAAGGTGGTTTCAACCACCAAAACTGAAGCTAGTCGCCGTTGCGACTCGAACACTTAATTCTCAAACTTGCAGCCTTGCTCGACTGCAATATGCGCAAGAAAAATGATGATATAATGTCTGGTTACGTCTATGAATGAAGCGGGTGCGTCTAACGAAGCGTCTGTGTCACGAGTGTGTCTCGAAGGGCTCGGGGTTTGTCTGGGAGTCTCGAAGGGGCTGACGGCGTCTCGAAGGGGTGGTCAACTGACTCTAAGATGATGGGGAAGGGTTTCCTACAACTCAAAACGGCTCAAAATGCGACCAGGAGGTGCCAGGGAGCTAAGCTATGGCAGGGGAGGAGGACGGCAGTGCGCTGGGGAAGAACCGCTCGATGGAATTCTCCGAAACTTCAGAGGATGGTAGAGGCGTGCGAGGAGAAGTTGGCGAACGAGAAACCGGAGAAGACGGCGCACGCAGTCCCAAGTTATTCCAATTTTCGTCCTACAGAGCCTTTCTCCGCAAAAATAAGAATATCTCCAGAAGTACTGCAGCGGACGCAACGAAAAAGACCTCGTTCGAAGGGTCTCGTCGAGTAGAATCAGAGTCCAGAAAAGCGAGAGGTCCGGGGCGTCGGTTCTCGAGAAAACGCGTGTGCAAGCGCAGAGGTAGGGGAAGGAATGGGGTCACCAAGCAAAACAGCCCCCTTGCGGTGGGCTCCAGATGTAGAGATTGATTTGAAAGGACCTTGGGATATAGGCCAAAGTCTCCTAGTGGGGGAAGAGTGGTGAATTCGTCCCAGGAGGCTGGTGTTGCCTGGTGGAGGGTCAAAGAGTACAGGGAAAAGACCAAAAACGCGCCCAGAAACCCAAATAAAAGCTGTGATAACGTCTAGGGACTGTCTGGGGATGGGGAAGTAATATTCCGAGTCTTCTTTCATCTTATTTCCGGCTTCTCGTCTGGGGTAACTCGTCTGTTATTTTTTTTAAGTATGTACGGTACACCCGAAGTACTCGCATGGGCTTACATAAGCCACAATGCGCACAAACACTAAGTAAAAAGACAAGAAAAGATAAAAGAAAACAAATCAGTAAGTAAAAACAATGAAATAAATGAAATATCCTGGTAGGGAGGATACTTTCCCTACAGCGTCTAACGAAGCGTCTGTGTCACAAGTGTGTCTCGAAGGGCTTGGGTTTCATCTGGGAGTCTCGAAGCATCTGGGGTCTCGAAGGGGCTGACAGCATCTCGAAGGGGTGGTCAACTGACTCTAAGATGATGGGGAAGGGTTTCCTACAACTCAAAACGGCTCAAAATGCGACCAGGAGGTGCCAGGGAGCATAGGCTGTGGCAGGGGAGGAGGACGGCAACACGCTGGGGAAGAACCACTTGACGGAATGCTACAAAACTTCGGAGAACGGTAGAGGCAGGCCAGGAGAGCTGGGAGAACGAAGAAACATGGGAAACAGCGCACTCAGTCCCGAGTTATTCCAATTTTCGTCCTACAGAGCCTTTCTCCACAAAAATAAGGATATCTCCAGAAGTACTGAAGCGAACGCGACGACAAAGGCACCGTTCGAAAGGTCTCGTCGGGTAGGATCAGAATCCCGAAAGGCGAGAGGCCCGGCGCGTCGGGTCCCGAGAAAATGCGTGTGCAAGCTCAGAGGTAGGGGGGGACAGCAGCACATTGGTGAACAACCGCTCGACAGAATTCTACAAAACTTCGGAGGGTGGTAGAGGCACGCGAGGAGAGCTGGGAGAACGAGGAACCGGAGAAAATGGTGCACCCAGTCCTGAGTTATTCCAATTTTCGTCCTACAGGGCCTTCTCCACAAAAATGAGAATATCTCCAGAAGTACTGAAGCAGATGCGACGAAAAAGACCTCGTTCGAAAGGTCTCGTCGGGTAGAATCCGAATCCAGAAAAGCGAGAGGTCCGGCGCGTTGGTTCTCGAGAAAACGCGTGTACAAGCTCGGGGGTAGGGGGAGAAGTAGGGTTACCAGGCAAAACAGCCCCCTCGCGGTGGGCTCCAGATGTAGAGATGGATTTGAAAGGACCTTGGGATATAGGCCAAAGTCTCTTAGTGGGGGAAGAGTGGTGAATTCGTCCCAGGAGGCTAGTGTTGCCTGGTGGAGGGTCAAAGAGTACAGGGAAAAGACCAAAAACGCGCCCAGAAACCCAAACAAAAGCTGTGATAACGTCTAGGGACTGTCTGGGGATGGGGAAGTAATATTCCGAGTCTGTTTCGTCTTATTTCCGGCTTCTTGTCTCAGGTAGCTCGTCCGTTATTATTTTAAGTATGTACAGTACACTCAAAGTACTCGCGCGGGCTTACATAAGCCACAATGCGCGCAAACACTAAGTAAAAAGACAAGAAAAGATAAAAGAAAACAAATCAGTAAGTAAAAACAATGAAATAAATGAAATATCCTGGTAGGGAGGATACTTTCCCTACAATGCAGGGGCAGAAATCATGAGAAACCATGGCATTGGACCTTTAGACAAGTGGGTCAACGATCACATTTTTGCTTGCATAAAGTTAGAGCACCTCTTTAATTACAACACTGCGAGGTGAACATGGCAACTGGAGATTTCCCCACCAGAACCACAACAACTAGGAGCATGTATTTGGTATCAAGGAAAAATTCAAGGTGACGACACGAGCGAAGAGTTCAATGAAAGCTGCACGCAGCCAATCAAAAACTTAAGCTTGGCATCACCCAGATCAGCCCATGACAAAGAATTCTCTTACAGTTTCGAGGACATCGACGCCATCTCAGAAGCCCTCGGCATTCTGTGGGAATGCTCAAAGGACCAACCATTTAGCCATGTCACTACATACATCGGTTTCGTATGGGACTTAAAAGAATACAAAGTTTCGCTGTGCCCGAGCAAGGTAACCAAATACCTTAAAGCCATACACGTATGGCGCAAGCATCACACGCATACCCTACAAGACATCAAGGAATTATATGGCAAGTTGCTCCATGCATCAGCAGCTCTGCCTCGTGGCAGGGTGTACCTGACTGGTTTCGAGGCGATGCTAAGAACGAGCGCCGCAAAGCTGCTCATGCCCCATAGAGCCGACAACAGAATAACCAACGATTTGGACTGGTGGATGGACAAGCTCCAGTCAGGCAACGTTCAATGCCCCATCCTCCCACCCCAACGCTTCATCGACATCGAAGCTTTTTCCGATGCTAGCTCAGAGATTGGAGTTGGAATCACGATCGGCAAGCGATGGAGAGCCTGGAGGCTCATCCCAGGTTGGCGAAACTCGTGCAATGGTCCCAAAGACATTGGATGGGCTGAAGCCATTGCCCTCGAACTTCTCATCAGCACAATTAACAACATCATCGAATCCCCCTGCGCAATCATTACATTCTGCGACAATTCAGGCATGGTCGAAGGGTGGCACAATGGACGACATTGCAATGCAGAAGTCAACGAGGTGTTCAAACATATCCATTCCTGCATCGCTAACTCCCCTTGCATCATACAAGTGCATGTTAAATACATCGCCAGTGGAGACAACCCAGCTGACAACCCATCTAGGGGAAAGTACAGTCTCCCTGCTCTCATCCTTCTGCGAGTCGATATCCATAGCCAGTTACAACAATTCATGGTCGATGCTTCAGCCCCCCCCACCCCCACTGAGCTTCGTCTCAGAAGAGAAGGAATATACCCTAGAGCAGCAGCCAAAGTCATTGATGACTTTGGTGTCTCTCTCACAGTTCCAGAAAGCTGATGAACAGAAGCAGCCTGCGAAGACGATTTTGTCCTCCAAGCGTTGTACGGTAGCAATGTCTGAACCTCGACGCCGCTTCGACGTGCCCCTCCCGATGCTCACACACCAAGCAACCCCAACACCACCTCAACCATACTGCCCAGGTCTGACACCCTCCCCATCACCCTTGCACCCCCATTGCCTGGCAAGAGAAAGGCTCCAGCTGTGGGTTCCCTCTCACAGTCATGCCTGAGTTGTTCGCAGCTCGGGAGACAACAAGACCCACACAATAACAGAAGACCAGCTCGACCACATACTCAAAGTCATAGGTGCATCTTGGGCGGAAAAGACGAAAGAGGCATACGGTGCAGGTCTCCTAACTTACCACGTCTTCTGCGACATGCACGGCATTACAGAACACCAGCGAGCCCCCATCAGAGCCAACACTCTCCTCGCTTTCCTTTCCAGCTGCGCAGGTTTGTACTCCGGATCAGCCCTGGCAAACTTCACTGCAGGGCTATATTGCACAGAGGTTTGGGGCTAATGGGCAAAGGCAGAACACTTGCCTTATGCGTTCAGTATGTTGTTGGTCTTGTGGTTTGTTGAGAGTAGCAGTTCTGAGTGAGAGTGAATATAACTGGGTAGTTAACTTAGAGTCCTAGTGACTCTATGCCCTGTATATATACACGTTAGGTGCACATGGACCAGGTGTGTCACACTGTATCTAAAGACTGCCTAATATACCCTAAGAGCACCTTCTATAAAGAGAGGTCTCTGGTACAGTACTGGAGATAAGGAGATAACAATAGAACCGGTGATCCAGGTTCATGGAACACCGTAGAATAGTGTGGAACTCACTATCTATAGAATGGTCGTGTGATGCCATAACCGGTTCAACACTCCCCCTTGCTCTAAAATGGTAGGGTTACCAAACCAAGTGACGAGCGATTTGTTTCGAACTTCTGCCAGGTAAGGGACTTGGTTAGACCATCAGCCCTTTGTCGATCAGTGGGAACATATTCAATGGAGAAAAGTCCTTCTTCAACACATTCGCAAATGAAGTGCCATTGAATATCGATATGTTTGGAGCGACCATCCAATACTGGGTTCTCAGCTATAAAGCGAGCTCCCATATTATCACAGTAAAGGATTGTCTTGTCCATAGGGAAGGTAAGTTCCTTGAACAACATATCAAGCCACTTGATGTGCCTAGCAGCATCACACATCGCCATATACTCAGCTTCAGTTGAAGAGAGGGCGATTGTTTTCTGTTTCTGGGAATGCCAGGAAACAAGGGAGTTGCCAAGATACATGGCATAGCCAGTGGTAGAATGACGAGTGTCTTTATTAGAGGCCCAATCAGAGTCAGCAAAACCTTGAACTCGAGCATCTTTCCCTGAATAATATAAAGCCAAGTTGACTGTGGAAGCCACATAACGAACAATATGAAGGGCTTTGTTCAGGTGTTCATTGGTGGGATTGGCCATGTATTGACTCATCCGTATTACAGAATAAGCAATATCTGGGCAAGTACCCAGAGCCATATAGAGTAAAGACCCAACAACCAATTGAAAACGAGAGCGAAGTTGCGACGACGCTTGATAAGATGCTGGTGGTTTTTCTGGTTGATAGCCAGAAGGAAGAGGAGTACGAACAGAGTTCGCACTTTCCATACCGAATCATTTTACGACCTTTTTAACATAAGGGATTTGATCAAGGTAACCATCTCAGTTCTTCCAACTTTGGTGTATCTGGATGCCAAGATACTCTTTAACTTCTCCGAGATCTCTTGATTCCCATTTCTTCATAAACTCGTCTTTCTTCTTCTTCACAAGATTCTTGTGAGATCCTAAGAACAATCCATCGTCAACATAGATGAGGAATACCACTGTTCCGGCCTTGGAGTGATTAAAGGTAAACTCCGGCATCAACTTTTGAACGGAGAAAGCCCATTCATAGAAGAGATTGGTGTAACTCCTTATTCCATGCTAGCGCAGCTTGTTTCAAGCCATAGAGAGCATGTAGCAACCAATAAACTCTGTGTTCTTGACCCTTGACCTTAAAACCCTCTGGTTGTTCCATATAAAGTTCCTCATCTAGCTTGCCGTATAGGAAGGCGGTTTTGATGTCCAGTGCTTCCATGTCCCAATTTTGCTGCATGGCATAAGCTAGTAGGATTCGCACAGTTTCAAAACATGCAACCAGGGAAAAGGTCTCTTCGAAATCGATCCCATATTCTTGTGTAAAGCCTTTTGCTATGAGTCGAGCCTTGTAATGACCATCAGATTTAATAGCATAAACCCATCTTGCTTTTATTGGTTTTCGTCCTGGAGGAGGATCCACTAATGTCCAAACATTTCATTCTTTGATCAATTTTATTTCATCCTTCATCGTGTCGAACCACTTTGTTCGTTCACTTTCAGGAAGTTTGAGAACATCCTTAAAGTGTTCCGGAGATTCTTTAATTCGTGCAGCAAGTAAAATGTGAAGAACATTTTCAGTTGGTTCTTCTGCTGATCCCGGAAAACGCGAAGGTCCTGGTTGAGGCTGAGGAGGTGGTTGTAACACTGGTGAAGGCAGTCTCCGCTCTTCTCTAGTAACCCACTGTCATTCAGCTCCTTCTTTAATGGCTCTCTCTTGTTCCCGAACAACCTCGGAGATTTTATCTCTTTTCTCCTGAATTTCCTTTTCAATATCAACTGGGTTACATCTTTCTCCATATACATTTCCAGGTCTTATCGGAGGAATAATGCGATGTTTAGGTCGAGGAGGTTGATCATCAGGAGGACCTGCTTGTCTAAGATTGCGAGCATCTCTTGGTACATCCTGTGGTTGATATGGATGATTTATCCAATCAGGATTGATACGATCGGGATACCGGTTTGCCCTTGGCGGTTCATTTTCCTGGTCTCCACCATCTGGTAGTGGATTTACAGGTTGTCTTGGACTAAGTGGTTGAGGTTGGGGGGCCTCACCATCCAACTGATCAGGTTGGTTATCCATCCAGTCATCTATTGGTAAGACGTTACCAGGTTGGTCTGTTACAGGTGGGTCAGGTTCATCAGATTTGTTCTCAACACCATCCGAGCAAAAAGGAAAAACTTCTTCAGCAAATTTTGCAGTACGTCCAATTACAATCTTATGACCGTACAAAAATCTATAGCCTTTGGTATCTGGTTCATAACCCATAAAGGTCATTTCAAGCGCATGAGGTTCCAATTTGTCCTTGCGCTGATCTTTGGGAATCCAGACATAGGCTTTACATCTGAATACTCGGAAGTAAGAAATATCGGGTATTTTCTTCAAGAACAATTTGCAAGGGGTCCTCCACTGAGAACGTCTCAGAGGAGTGTGATTGTAAACATGAAGAGCCATATCAAAGGCAAAATTCCAATACTTCTTCGGTACACATGCATGGTGGTGGATTGTTCCAGCCTTTTCAAGAATGGTACGATTGAATCGTTCTGCACGACCATTTTGCTGAGGTTGATCAGCAACCGAAAGTTCGTGAACTATTCCCTTGGAGTTGAGGAGCAATCTAAACTCATTTCCCATAAACTCTCCCCCTCGATCTGAATGGAAAGTCTTCAGAAGACATGAAGTTTGTCGCTGGACTATGGAAAGCCATGTGCGAAAGCAATCAAGAGCATCGGATTTATTACGAAGGTAAAGGCAAAAGCCAAAGGAGGAATAGTCGTCCAAGAGGGTAAACACATACTTGGATCGAAAATAGGACTCCACCAGGAGTTCAAGGAGATCAGCATGAACAAGTTCAAGTGGAGCAACAGCTCGTTTGGAAGATGCATGGAAGGGACCAGAAGCCATTTTGCCTTGAGAACAACCCCGACAAGAGGCAGGGACAGTATCCGAGATGAAGTCTACAGGAAATCCCTTAGTGTGATGCTTGCAGTTGGAAAGAATGGAAGAGCCTGGATGTGCCAGACAATTGTGCCAAAGAGTTAACGTATCCTTTGCTACCACCGAAAGATCGACGGCCTTAAAGGCTCTGGAAGACAGCAACAGAGTTCCTGAAAACCAGTGCAGCTGGGAAGTACACAAGGCGGTTGCCCAGAGTACAACATGACCTTTTGGATCTCGGATCACCTCAGCATTATTTGTCGCTTCACTCCTATATCCTCTTTTCAGGAGTGCATTTCGAGAGCAAAGCCGCTTCGAAAACATTGGTCCATGTAAGGCATTTTCCAGTGTCAAGACTGAACCAGATTCCAGTTTCAGTATGATAGTGCCACATCCGATCAGTTTAACTGTATCCTTTCCTGCTGTGCTCCCAAAAGCAGGGGTAGCCAGCTTTGAATAAGTAAAAAAGTCAGCTCGATGAGGTGACACATGATGTGAACACCCCGAGTCTAACATCCAAAGAACTTTACCTTGGTGGCTATGAGGATTTTCGGGACAGAGATGACTCAAGTCCATTGGGAAATAAAGGTAACGAGAGTTGACCGCGTCAAGCTCTCCATAAAATTCATGATCGCACGGATAATCCTGCAGATCAAGGTCATCTGGCAATCTTATATACATAGGACGGAATTCCAGTCCTTTCGTGTCTGGTACTAAAGCATGGAAGTCGCATAGGCTAACGGTCTTCCGTTTTGCCATACCTGAATGCCTGTGTCCAGTAGATCTTCTACCGCTTCTTCATACATCCCTCTCTCCTGCAATGCCAGCTGAAGCCATGGTTGGAAGCTCCATTCTACATCCGGGTCTGTCAAGATCTGCATCACCACTGGATCGTCCCCTAATTGGATGCAGAGTTGATTCAGCATTCTGACATCCGATCCTCTCCAAACTCGAAATTCACCTGAGGTCTCCCAAAAGTGGCAGTACCCCAGGACCAGTTGTTTCTGAGTTGGTTGATCGGTGACAGATAGAGCATAGGCAGGGAGATTGAGATTGAGGTATTTCAGTGGCAAGTGAGACATACTCAACTGGCTCCTCAGCAATTATGGGCAATGGAGTAATATCCTGATTAAACTCTTCAAAATGAGAAGAGTCATCCTGCAAGCGGTGTTCAAGGGAGGTAGATTCCCTGACTTCAACGGAGACTCCGGCATGATAGGTATCCACATCATAGCCATCGTTCTCGTCATAGTCAACCATGTCGTCAAAGGTATCGGTTTCAACTCCATATACCTGATCATGGTCCCCTTCTTGAAAGTCAGCAGTGTGGAAACGTCCATGACTGCGACCTCCTCATCCATGAGCATGCCCTTTACCCTTCTGGTTCCCAGAAGATTGCTGTTGTTGCTGCTGTTGCTGTGGCGCTCCCCCTCGAGAGGAGCCACCACAGCCATGAGAGGATCCTCCATCTCGGTGTTGCTCAGTGGGGTGCCTTCCTCAACATTTCTGACAATGAGGAGGCTTAGAGAGACGGGATGCAAGAGGTTGCGAAGACACGTTGTTAGAAGTAGACTGTTGTCCTTCCATTTTGGGAAGATAAGACGAGCGGTTTTGCCACGATGCCAGATCTTTAAGCCGAGGGATAACCTCGGCAACCTTTAGTTGAGCAGTTTCCCATGACGATAGAATATTTGAGGGTCCAACCCCCCATTTATCTGTAAAGGCTCCACAGATGATCATGCATTGGACAGGCTTGGCTAACGTAATGCCACGAGTGGCGAGAGCACCAAGAAGCATGTTGATCTTGGCAAGCTTCGAGCCAAGATTGTCGGAAGGATTAATCCTAATCCGAGTAAGCGGTTGCCGCAGTAGGAGTTCCATACATGCTTTCAAGAGTCGTCCACATCACATGTGCATGATCTTTGCCATCAAGTGAGATGGCAATTACAGGATTACAATAAAGAAGAATGGTTCCCATTCCTCATTGATCCTTGGTATTCCAGGCGGGAAGTTCTGCCACTGCTTGTGGAGCAGGGATGGTTCCATTGACAATGCCCCAACAGTCGATCATCATAAAATATCCTTTAATCATAGCCTTCCAGGTAGAATAGTTTGTCCCATTAAGACGGGGAATGTTCTTGGTTGAAGATGATTCCTTGTCAGCCATGATAAAACTAGAAGTGTTCTAGAATTAGCATATTGAACAAGATTTCGTCTTGGAAAGGATCAGTAGACAAGCCATGAGCAGATGCTCGAATAGCTCGTTGATGTAGCACTCGGTGAGCTTTCTGAGAAGGCCTCTGAAAGCGAGTTTTCATCTTGGCATAGTATCTCTTCTTTTCTTTCAGTGGTTTAGAGTTTCCCGTGGTTCAATAGCGAGAGCATTCTAGGGTAAGCTTCTCGAATTCTCGAAAGTGAAGTGTTTCAAACAAATGATACAAGAGAAAAGCATCTCGTATATCTTGAAGCATGACTTGATCACCATTAGGTTGTCTCAGCGAATAACCTCCATGGATACCAATGGAGTATGCGAGAATCAACTTATCATAATGGATATAATCAGCAGTCATAAGTTCGAACACATTCCAAGGGGAATCTATAGTACATCCATCAGACTCGGAGTCATAGCACCCTCCTGCGGCGTACAGTTCCGGAAAGTTTCCAGGCATTGGAAATAGTGGTGGAAGCTCGTTTTGCATCAAGCTTGTGAGCAGTGGAAGCAAGGATTCCTCGCTTAGACCTAGTCTTTTTAACTTCTTCGCCACTATAGTCAAACCAACGCCATAAGTCTTCGAAAATATTTTGAGTGCCAGGCCAGTAGAGGAATTGAACCCCTTTTCTAGTTCGCCACCAGAGATGTTTGGTCTTTTCATCGTACCCACTTTCACCCACAGATCCTTCCTCTTTAAGGTCCTGTTCCCATAAATATTCTTTCCTCTTTTCGATGTGTACCACCATGTTGGAATCAAACCAGTGACCGGTAGATTTCTTTTCCCAGAAAAATCCTGGGACAACATTGATTGAGGCTCATCCTTCATTCCAAACTCCTCGGAAACGGCGTTCAAGATGCTCGTTCCAAACTTGGAGAGGAGGGATGATGCCGTGGAAGAGCCGACGGTCATAGAAGGGATGGATGCGGGTTTCAAACCAGAGGAAGACGTCATTGGTAATCCAGTAGGCGGGAACGGTGTACAGGGTAGGATCTTCATTGCTGATAATGGGAATGTCAGTGCCGTTATAACAAGCTCAAGCATGAGGGGATGTGGTGTGTGAAAGTTTTGGGTTTAGGTCACAGAGTAGCCCAAGCGACATGATATGAACCGGAACATTGAAGAACGGTTCATTGTAAGACCAGGTATCATACTGTGGGGCAGTGGCCCAGGCACGTTCAATAGACTGAACCAGCATAATCTGCCAGGAACTGGCAGTTCGCATATAATGGGCAGGAGTTGTTTGAGTGGCATCAAGCCACGAGGTGCATTCATCCACAATCATCTTTTCCGTGAACTCTATCACTTTTTCCACAAATTTAACTGCATTTGGAGTTCTAGCTCCAACTGCACCGACTTCTCTTTCCTTAGCAAGGCGGAGTTCCTTAGCCTTGGCATTCCTCCTGGGATCACATTCTTCCTTTTTATCAGCGGGGCCAGAATAAAAAGTAAAACAGTTAATGGTGACTGTGGACATCTGGATTCCTAGATTAGTCCAGCCATTCAGAGGGGACGATAACAGACCAGGCGACTACAATAGATCAAACTTGGCAAACCGAGGATCATTGTCCTGGTCTCCATAGACAGTACCATCCTCAGTATCTGTATCATCAGGTCCCAGGTGGATGAGACGATAGTGTGGAGGAGAAGGTGGATACTCAGGAACTGGACCAAGATCCGGTTCTGGATCCAAATCAGGAATAGCATGGTGCAGGTAATCTGGCGGAAGAACTCTGGGAATTTCCTCAGGTTGTTCAACACGTTGTTGTGGAGCAGGCTGTTCCCGAGCACAGATAACCAGTTCCCAAAGGAGTTCAGGTTGATTGGGATTACGAGGAACCTCAGGGACCTCCATAAGGTTAAAAACCTCACAGATTTCGACGGCAATAGCCAGTCGAAAGCATAGTTGGTGGTATCAGCCCATGAGAACCCTATACTCCTGGTAATGATAGAATTGGTAGTGCCAGTTCGGCAATCCAATGAAAGTAGACCACATTAAAGAAGAAAGAACAAAAGCCAATTGAAAATCTCCACCAATTTCAGCAACAACATAGCATGCTTGACAGAAGCCCACAATGAGTGACAAGCACAAGGTGGCCAATGCCATACCTAGCGCTTCAGGTGCGTTCATAGGCATTATGTAAAGCTGAAACGTCTTTCGCTATACAAACATCCATGAGACAGCAGAGCACCCTTATTCGGGGCTCATAACCTATTGTGCAGAGGTTTGGGGCTAATGGGCAAAGGCAGAACACTTGCCTTATGCGTTCAGTATGTTGTTGGTCTTGTGGTTTGTTGAGAGTAGCAGTTCTGAGTGAGAGTGAATATAACTGGGTAGTTAACTTAGAGTCCTAGTGACTCTATGCCCTGTATATATACACGTTAGGTGCACATGGACCAGGTGTGTCACACTGTATCTAAAGACTGCCTAATATACCCTAAGAGCACCTTCTATAAAGAGAGGTCTCTGGTACAGTACTGGAGATAAGGAGATAACAATAGAACCGGTGATCCGGGTTCATGGAACACTGTAGAATAGTGTGGAACTCACTATCTATAGAATGATCATGTGATGCCATAACCGGTTCAACAGGCTATGAGCCTGGCACCTCCTGCATGGACTCCCCTGGCAAATCAATGCAGAGGAATTGAGGGCCATCTTAGAAGGAGCGTCATGCCTGGCCCCGCTATCCTCCAAGAGACCTCTTCGCGAACCTTTCTGTGTAGACACTTTGGAACTCATCTACTCACTTCTGGACCTGGAAAGCCACAAAGATGCAGCGATTTTCGCTTGCCTAACTGTAGTGTTCTACTGCGTCGGTCATCTAGGTGAGTTTACAGTCCAAGCCATTAAGAATTTCGACCCTACAAAGCACATCACTCACGCACACGTCTCACACCACCACGACTTAAATGGTTTGCCGGTGACAAAATTCTGTATACTGTGGACGAAGACATCCCCAACAGGAGAAGACACTCAGTGCGCACTGCTCGGAGACGTCACAGACCCCATCGGCGCTCTCGAACGCCACTTCCACTTAAACCCAGCAGACCCCGACGCGCACCTATTTGCGTGGAAACACCCCACGTCGGGTCTCAGACCTTTATCAAGATCGGAAGTCATCAAACATGTCGCCTCATTGACAGCTGCGCATGGCCTCCCCAACCTCAAAGGCCACAGTTTGAGAATCGGGGGGACCCTGCATTACCTCCTGCATGGTACCCCCTTCGACGTGGTCAAGACAATGGGAAGATGGGCGGGGAACTCTTTCACAATTTATCTATGCCAGCATGCGATGATTTTGGCTCCTTACCTCAATGACACACCAGCACTCCTCAAATACTTCATGAGATACACCATGCTGCCAGTTCGCTAATTCTCTTGTGGGTAAGCATCACCTCCTTTCTTAAAGGGCTACGAGCTTCGCCGTTTGCGTCGCTGGTGCTTCCTTTTTCTTGGGACACAGCTCACTCTTTGCCCCAGGTACAGCACCTCCTCCGGGCCGGGAAGCCCTTCAGGCTTTCACCCATATCTCATCCTTCTCTCTAGTATAGTCCGCGTCTTCTATCGGTTACATAGTTTGACATTCTTCGCTTACATTCAAACTAACATTCCGCCATTCATAAGAACGGAGCGTTCGACACGCATGGAGTGGACTTCAGGTCCTCAGGTGTGTTTGTGCTGGTTATGTTGAAAGGTTACGTAACAACCAATCGGAGCCTTTAGCCTAATCACTGGGACTCAAGCGCCAAGCGCTCAGTGTCAAGTGATGTTACACCTTCACTAACCTTGGACACTTGATTTATGCGCATGGGTCAAACGCACCCTAGGAAGCTTTATGCAAAGGGATCCATGTTCACAGAAACAGGTGCTATCTTACACGTTTAATCAACTAACATGTCACAAATGCTGCGAGGCAACGACGAAAACAGAATTACTCTTAATTACTTTCTATGAGAGCTATGGGACCACAACTGTGGGAATTCGAATCAGAACTTCAAGTTCAACGTAATCTAGGATATGGTTAGCAAAATGAATGATATCTTCAGGTTTTGTAAGTGCAAAGTTCACCTCCGAGGTCGCCTCTTCGATTTTTTTCGTAAAGATAGTGGCAAGTTCTCGCAAGCAGCTGGGTGCTACTGCACGACATTGTGCACAGCCTGGTTGATCACCATCAAATTGGTTGTAGCCAAGCTGATCGTCGTGCTGTGGGAGAGTTTTTAGTGCCTTGTCGATGCTAGTTTGGATCGTTTCTGCGCAGGGCTTGTCCAGTAAATCTAGAAAAGCGCAATCCAAGAAACCCGTCCACCAATCGTCAAGGCCCGCCGAACCTCCCCACAGTGGGTGCCCGAATTGGCAGGAGTCGTTATGACCCCGCCTGAGTTCGTGTGGGATCCAAGAAAAGTCACCATTAAGGGTCTGGACAGCCTTGCTACACTTTTGATGATATGTTAACAACGAAAGGAGTTCCGTGGAAGTAATCAACTCGATCTCCTCGAACCACCCCGGAATCAGTGGTTCTCGGAGTGTGTACTTCGCAGCAAGGATGCACTCATCTTGCATGCGGGAACGGCATGCGATCGCGAAGCAGCGCAGCGAGTTCACCTCCAATACTTTCGGAGAGAATAAAGTTTTGCACACTGCTGGCTGGATGGCATCGAGAGAATACTTTTTCGCTGCATCGAGAACGTTAACGATCTCCCTGAAATCCTCGAGCACAGGATCCTCTGCCAGAGTGCAGGGGTAACAGAAGCGGAGGAGTAAATCTAGCGTCTTGCTGTCCTCTGAGACAGGGACGACAGGGAGTCCGTCTTTGATCTCCATGTCGGTGTTATTCTCCTCAGATGGTTGAGGAAGATCAAAGAGAGTCTCGAAGAACGGTGATGCGAGGGAGAGGAAGAGCCTGAAGATGCGGAAGTCTACGCCATCAGATGAGCGCAGGATCACATCCGCCTTCACATGGTCAAAGGGCGGTAATGCGAAAGTGGGTAAGTCTGGTGAGTCGGACATGTTATGGTTAGGCAGCTGGGGTGATTCGGCTTGTCAGATTCAGCTGGATAGCGGAGAGATTCACCCACGTACGTGAGATTTAGTACAAGGACTGGATACCTTTCGTCCCTCGCATTCCGTGTCTCTTTTATAGGTGAGACAGGGTGTGCGCGTGCCCTGATCTTGGGGTATGACCAATGCAAAGTAATAGACATTCCTTCATCTCTTCCCAATTCCTCCTTTCGTTTGCGCCCACCAGAACAAAACGAAAAGACTAGCACGATAGGTACTTCCAGTACCAGGCGTACGGTTTATCGATGTCTATGAATGAAATTCAGCAGGGGCCATGAAGACCTCGTGTTAGACATAATGCACATCGAGGCCGGATCCCAGCACACGCCCCTCGAATTATATCTGGCACGGATACCATCGACATGAAATTCCCAAGTCTGAAATGGGCGCACCTAGATCACAGACAGAGGATTCCAACTGCTATTTTGCCTGAAGCCTATGGGTTTCTTGACACCCTTGCCTCTTGGAGGTAGGCCAGGAAGTTTATCGATGGTAGATGATCCCCTGCTGCACTCGAATGAGCGAAAGCCGGAAGGTTCGAGCAAGTTGATAACCCTGGGCGTACGGAGGTTGTATGCGGGGCGGAAAAAAAAGGACGTGGAACAGGAACTGTTTCTGATCCTGATAAGAGGGGGGTAGGATGACCTTACAGATCACGCACGGTGGAGCAAGTCTAGAAAAATCGTCGGGGCGTAGGGGAAGTAAATACAAGGATGACACCCATAATCTGCAATGTTCGCTAGAAGTTAAGTTGAGGAGGAAGGCGTGGTTATTGTTGAATCCGGTCAGGTAAGTACTTACACGAGTGCAATTCAGACAGAGGTATCAGGAAGGTTTTTTCAATCCCTACAAGGTGAATAGTGCCACCGAGGAACGCACGACCACTTTTCTTGTCTCTCGGCCCCTCTGGTATTCGCAGGACCAGCTGGGAGCGACAGCGAGAGTAGTGAACGATACCCTCAGTTTTGAATGGCTGAATATTTTTCTCATCAGTATATCTAGCCAGAAACAAAGTTCCATGCAGAGAATGACAGCTTTACTCTTTCTAATCTTTCATCTTACTTACTTCTCAGGTTTCGGAGCGCCGCAAGTTGTGGTCTGCTTCATGCCGACGGACGGGAAGGGGATGGTAAGACTAAAGAGTTTGACAAGGCCCCAGCACGTTCAGAGGCATACGATGCTTACTGATCTCTAAATGAACCGTCAAGGGTACACGCCGACAAGGCAAGATTTCAAGGGCGGTGCGTAGACCCTGGGGGCGTTCTCGCGGGCGATTACCCATCCGATGTCGAGCACTTGACACAAAGGTTAGATATGTAACAGACAGTCTAATCCTGTGAACCACACTTTATGATTGGTCTCTACACCCTCATCAGCCTTAGACATTCCATTGACACGCACCATCAAACGTACTGCGGGAACTGTTAAGGGTGAATCCACATTCACAGAAACAGGCGCGTTATCGTACACCTCTAGCAACCAACATGCCATAATTGCTACGAGGTAACCGCGGAACCAGAGTCGTTCTTAGTATCTTTCTATGTGACCATAGACGAGGAAAATTGGATTAAAACGTCAGGTTCAGTACAATCTTCCATATGGTTAGCGAGTTGAAAGACGGTTTCAGGTATTGTAAGTGGAGAAGTTCACCTTCGAGATTACTTCTTCGACTTTGTTGGTAAAGACAATGGCGAATTCTCGCGAGTGGTTGGCTACTATGTCGTGGCAGTGTGTGCAGCTGCGTAGTGGAATGGCCTGTATTGCCTTGTTAATGTTAGTCTGGATCGTTTCTGCGCAGGGCTTTTCCGATAGATCTAGAAAAGTGGAGCGTACGAAGCCCTTCCACCATTCGGAGCTTTCTGAGGTTTTCCGTGAGCCGCTCTGAGATTGACAACAATTGCAAGGCCCCGGTCCAAGCCCGTTCAAAAACTGAGGAAGGTTGCCCTTGAGTGTTTGCACGGCATTACTGCACTGTTGACGGTATGTCAATAACGAAAGCAGCTCCGCAGAAGTAATCAGCTCTATCTCCTTGAACCACAGAGGAACTAGAGGCTCCCGAAGGGTGTATTTAGCAGCAAGGATACACTCGTGCCGCAGGCGGGCATGGCGTGCGATTGCGAAGCAGCGCAGTGCGTTGACCTTCAATATTTCTGGACTGAATAGAGATTTGCACACTGCCTGCTGGATCGCATCAAACGAGTACTTTTTCGTCGCCTCGAGAACGTTAATGATCTCCCTGAAATCCTCGAGCACGGGGTCCTCTGCTAGAGTGCAGGGGTAGCAGAAGCGGAGGAGTGAATCTAGCGTCTTGCTGTCCTCTGAGACAGGGACGACAGGGAGTCCGTTTCTGATCTCCGTGTCGGTGTTATTCTCCTCCGATGGCTGGGGAAGACCGAAGAGTGTTTCGAAGAACGGTGATGCAAGGGCAAGGAAAAGTCTGAAGACGCGAAATTCTATGCCATCAGATGAGCGCAGGATCACGTCTGCCTTCGCATGATCAAAGGGCGGTAATGCGAAAGTGGGTGAGTCTGGTGAGCCGGACATGATACGGTTCAGTGACTGGAAGCTTTGTCCTGTCAAACTCTTCTAGATAGCGGGAAAAATCACGCGCGCACCTGGATACAATGCGAACACTCAAAGGCTTCTGTCGCTGGCACTCCGTATCGCCTTTATAGCCTGGGAAGGCTGCCCGCGTGTCCTGATTCTTGGGATATGGCCCATACGAGGAAGACCACGTTGACGTTCTTTTTTCCCTTTCAGTTCCCACTTTCGAAAATGAGCATAGAAAAAACGAAGGAAAAGGCCAACGCGATAGGTATTTGTGGTACCAGGAGAACGGTTCATCGATTGAGAATGAAATTCAACGGGTCATGTTAGTCATGATGCGCATCGAGGCTGGATTCCATTGCATACCCCCTGAAATTATATCTGACAGCAGGCCGCAGAAGGCTCCAACTGCCTTTTTGCCTGAAGCCTATCGGATTCTTGACACCCTTTTCTCTGGGAGGCAGGACTAAGCGGTTTATCGATGGGCGAAGATCCACCACTGAGCTCGAAAGAGCGAAAGTCGGAACGTTCGAGCAAGTCGATAGACGTGGGCGTACGGAGGTTGTATGCGTGCCGCTTCCCCGTCAACACATGTGACATGGAAATTTTATGGCGTGAATTCTGCCGTTGCAGGATAATGGGAGATACGCATGCGCGGCGGGGGACACAAGGCGTGGAACAGGAGCCTTCTCTGATCCTGATGGGTAGGGTGATCGCAGTTGTCACAGGCAGATATGCTGGTCTAGAGAGATCGGCGCGATATGGGGGACACATATACAAGGTTGAAACCCCACCACGAGACAAATAGAATGATGCAATAAAGGCACGGTAAGCCATGGTGAGTATCTATCGCATGTGGTCGGCATTTCTGCAACACCAGAAGAGTGTCGGAGAAATAGCAGGGCTACCATCGTGAATCCTATAGAAGGAAGAGAATAAATTACTTCCGTTCAGTGCGATTTGGACAGAAGTCGAAGAAGGATGAACCATGCAAGCGAACAAGGCTCGACTATCATCACTTCTGTCCCGGGTAGGCCTAGTATTGCGGAGGATCAATGAACCTGTCAAGGTACCCGCGGTTATGAAAGGATGTTTCTCATTAGTTTCCCTATGGAGAATCGAAAAGCCGGAATGCTGCAAGTCGCATGTAACAACGCATCAGAATAAGTCGACAATTCCTCCACCGCACCACATACACATGGTAGTAATGCGAGGGTACTTATCAATAGGGATGGCGCCAATGATATTGATAAGCGCTGAGTAAATAGTAGACAACTCGGGGGAGTCCTTACCCAAAACTACAAGACAGCACCGCCAAGCATGTACAAGGCGAGGGCCGGTATAGGCAGCTATGGTTGATGGGTTTCCACGTCAAATTTTAGTGTGAGATCTCGCTCGTTCGTCATGGAGATTACCGCTACATGCGCAGTAGGAGAAAATGACCCAGTCCGTTCCGACAACAGCCCAGTAGTCAGTTGGATTTCCCGTGGAGAGCTAACTGCCGGCGGCGACGGCCCAGTTCCGCTGACCATCGTGGTACACATGGCGCAGCGGGGTTGCTTTAGGTGTAAGTTTAGCCTCTCAAGTCTAGTCGGATGATCCGGAGTCCTTGTGTTTCCTCCCTCGTGCAGCTGGGATGAGACGCTTGGATGGCTGTGGTGCTAGTCCATGCGTGAATGGCATGGCCTTTGTTCCACGAGTTGGACAATGTGTGTAGATGACTTTTAGGTAGAGATAGTACGCTGTGTCGTGATTGTGGAGCCCCAACTGTTTTAATTTAACACTTCGTCATCGTCCATCGAGGTAGAAGTTCCAAAAGAAGCGAACAGCCGCGCCGTCGCCATCGTCGTTTGACCCGTCTTCAGACCAAAAACTCGCAAAACATGGACCGTCCGTTGGGACCGCGACACCCGCCAGACAAACGAAACGAAGCGTACGAGTCCATCTTCGGTCGACCGTCGACGTCGCATCAACAAGCGGGCCAGTACTACCACCACCCGTACCAACAACAACCAGCCCATGGCCAGCCAGCGTACCAGCCAGTGAACAAGCGCACGTCCCACTCAGCCTCGATTCGTTCGCAGCAGAGCTACTACAACCATCTTCAACAGCAGCCAAGACCTCAGCAACACCCCCCATACCATCACCACCCGTACCCGGCTCACCACGCCCTCGCTCCACCATCAACAACACACGGCCGTGCACCCTCCGTCGTCAGCTCTCCACACAATGCAGCTGGTATCATCCCTCCACGACCAGACGACCCACCCGACCCCAGCCTCAACGCACTCACTCGGGCAGGACTCACCCCTGCACAGGCTTATCGGGCCCAGGTCAATCTAAACAGCCATTCTCCGACCACGGCCCCCCATAACGGTGTACCTCATGGCACTGACATACCTCGCATAGGCGTCCACCTCGAGGAAGAAATCGGTCACTTGAACTTCGATTTTGGCTCTCAAGACAACAACCCTCACGACAGGCCGTCCAGCGAGTTTTACAGCGAACTACCATGGGCCCAACCAACTCCGGAACACTCACGTGCGTTTGCAATGTCCATCATGTCCATATCTGGTGTGCTGGCGACGTGATGTACTCATTTTGTTCCCTCACCATTTACAGCAATGACGTCCTTATCCCAGACCAACGTGGCCGCCCAGCACCATCGCCAACCCAGCCCTCTCTCCCTCTCATCTGGCCCTCATACGCCTCCTTACCACCTCCAGCTGGATACCACCACCTCCGCAGTAAAAGCGGCCACTCGCTCTTCTTCGGTTAGCATATCCCCTGTATCTAGCACCCTCGTCGACCACTCGATGGCGACTGGCTCACTTCTCACCACTGCTGCCCGCCGATCTTCCGAGTCTGCTCGTACCATGCCTGGCCCTGCCTCCCGCCGCGATCGTAACGGTCAAGATAGGACTTTGTCCATGTCTGCTGCTTCCGCCTCACTACGTACTCTCGTCGACCCACGCTCACGTGCTCCTATTCCCCACGGGTTCCAGGCCGCTGGCAGAAACTCACCCAGCCGTCCATCGAACAGGGTCCGTGCCATCTCCGTGTACCCTGCCCTCCTCTCACGCGTCGCGGAGGCATTCAAGGCACGCATTATCCTCGCAGATAGAGTCAAGGACGGCTTGACGTACAAAGACGCCTTTGACGGACGTGAAGCAGTAGATAAGATCGCCGCTATCATTAAGACGACAGACAGGAACTTGGCACTGCTTCTTGGCCGTGCCCTAGACGCCCAGAAATTTTTCCACGATGTCACATACGATCATCGACTACGCGATAGCGCCGGTGAATTGTATCAGTTCCGCACGACCCTCAGTCCATTCGTCAGCGGGGAGCTGGCCGCGGCTGATAATAACGATCACAACGGAGACGGAGACGAGGAGGTGAAGAGTCCTGAACAGGAGTATCAACCGGACGTTAAGCGTGGTGTGTCTCTCGGTCACGGATCGGCTGATTCGCATGGCGGAGATGGGTTACCTGCTCCTGGGACCATCGAGCCGTTGGGACGACAGGGTTCCGAATCAATGGACGAAGTTCCCCTCCCGACTGGGGTGTTCACGCTTCTGTCGGATTGTTACTCGCCAACGTGCTCGAGGGACCAGCTTTGTTATAGCATTGCATGCCCACGAAGGTTGGAACAACAGTCGAGGTTGAACATGAAGCCTCAGCCTGGCCTTAAGAAACAAATTTCGAAAGAGTCCTTGGGAGACCTCGTGGTGCGTGTCACTCGTTGTATCGAGTGTGTCTATGTGACTTCTTCCGCGTCCTTGTTCAGGAACCCGGGACGCTTTGGATACATTCCGTGCCGCAAGAAGTTGTCAATAGCGTATCAGATACGGAGAAGAAGCGGCAAGAAGCTATCAACGAAGTGATTTACACGGAGCGGGACTTCGTGCGAGATATGGAGTACCTTCGAGATGTACGTCATGCCTGTTCTGATATCCCTGTTCTCTTCTTTTATACCCGCTTTCTTGCCGACAGACGTGGATTGGAAACCTCAAAGACAGTGATATCATACCCGCCGATCGCCGTACCGACTTTATCCAACAAGTCTTTTGGAACATCCACGAAATCATCGCTGTAAATACACGTCTGCGGGATGCACTGAATAAACGCCAAAAAGCATACGCCGTTGTCGAGCGTATCGGGGACATCTTTATAGATGTCGTACCCAATTTTGCACCCTTCGTGTCATACGGCGCGCATCAACTTTATGGGAAATACGAGTTCGAGAAGGAGAAGAGTTCGAATCCGGCGTTTGCAGCGTTTGTAGAGGTGCGTCGTGATCTCGTGTCTGTGTTACATGTACTTGAATTCGTGCAGACGACAGAGCGACTTCCGGAATCCCGCAAGCTCGAGCTGAACGGGTACCTTACGAAACCGACGACTCGTCTAGCACGGTACCCACTTCTACTAGAAGCCGTTCTTAAACATACCTCAGAGGATAATGTCGATAAGCAGACGCTCGCACAGGTGGTGTCGATGGTCCGCGAGTTCCTTGCCAAGGTCAATGTAGAGACTGGAAAGGCGGAGAATAGGTTCAATTTGATGCAGTTGGATCAGCAGTTGGTGTTTAGACCTGGCGAGTACATGGTGAGTATATACCTATGTGGTGTTGGTTGGTGTTGGTTTGATCGATGTTTTTCGTTTTCTAGGACCTTCGCTTGCAAGATCCTCAGCGGGAGCTCGTCTACAAAGGTTCGCTGAATAAGAGGGGTGGTCAAGGCGACAACGGTGATCTACTGGTTTACCTCTTCGACCATGCGCTCTTGATGGTCAAGCAGAAGAGCAAGCACGAACAGTATAAGGTTCACCGACGGGTGAGTTTTTTTGCGCCACAAGGCGTTCCTACGTCACTAATGCGCGTTCTTTCGCAGCCGATCCCGCTGGATCTTCTTTTTATCTCCGTACCGGACGAAAACGCGCAAGGAAACCGTCCCGCTAACCGACCACCGCGCACCCTGACGAAGCGAAACTCCTTGAACCGTGGTGCCCCGTACGCACCTGCGATCCCTGTCCGCATAGACGGCAAAGGCGGGCTCTCGATCACGTTTGTCCATCTCGGGCGCAAATTCTACCAACTAACGCTCTGGGCGAGCACGATCGTGAGTCATCGGAAATGGGTGGAGAACATTACGAAGCAGCAGGAATTATTGAAGGAGAAAAGTACTGTGTTTGAGACGGTGACGGTTTCGGAGGGATTCTTTACGGGTGTGAATAAGGTGACGTGTGCGGCTCCGTTTGGTGCGTTTCGCGTTCTTCTCTGCTGGGTACCCCGGGATGCATACCAATAAGATGAATAGGTGGCGGCAGACATATCGTGTATGGGACAGACGATGGTGTTTATTTAACCGACTTGCGGGAACCGAATAGGGATCCTGTCAAGGTACTGGCACTTCTAGACGTCTCGCAAGTCGACGTTCTAGAAGATTATCAGCTCCTTATCGTGCTTTCGGGTGCGTATTGTTCGTCGATTTATCCATGGCACAGAATCTGACATGAACGATCTTCTCCGCACTCAGAGCGTCAAGTGGTCACTTTCCCATTAGACGCTCTAGATCGCAAGGACCCTACAGCTGGCCTGAGACGCGCGAAACGAATATCTTCACATACATCTTTCTTCAAAGCAGGTATTTGTCTCGGAAAGGTGTTGGTGTGTGTCGTCAAGTCTAGTCCACTCTCGAGTACGATCAAGACGCTCGAACCGATCGACCAAAATGTTCGTGGACGGAGTAAACCGACGTTCCGGAAGCTCATTCAGGGAGGGAATGATACCTTGAAGCTATTCAGGGTATGTTTCGCTGCTGCGGTCCTCCATTTCCTCTTACCATCATTATTAGGAGTTTTATATCCCTGTGGAGTCGAGCTCGATACACTTCCTCAAGACGAAATTATGCGTCGGGTGCTCGAAAGGCTTCGAGATTGTAGACCTCGAGAGTTTGGATACGCAAGGCCTCCTTGACCCCGCCGATGCGTCGCTCGAATTCGTGAGGAAGAAGGAAAACTTGCGACCTATGGCCATCTATCGCATCGACAACGAGTTTTTGTTGTGTTACGATGGTAAGTATTGGCCTTTTTAGATCAAACGTTGCTAGAAATTGCAATTAGATTTTGCGTTTTATGTCAATAAAAACGGGTGGCGGTCAAGGCAGGAGTTTATGGTCCACTGGGAGGGATCACCAACCGGATTCGGTGAGTCTTGAAACCCCGAGTTTATTTCCCAGTCCATCACTGACAAGATGGCGGCAGCACTACATTACCCGTACGTCCTCGCCTTCGAGCCAATGTTTGTCGAAGTTCGGCACGTAGAGACCGGTGCTATGTCGCAAGTCATCCAAGGGAACAACCTTCGACTTTTGTTCGCGGAATCGCCACCATCCACGTCGCACACTACTAACCTACACCAAAATACTTATTATCCTGCACAACAACAAGGGTACCATCCGTATCAATCACCGCCAGGATCCATGTACGGCCGATCCCCATCCATGTCAGGGTATGGTCCTGCTGCTGCCCCGCCACTGCCTCCGATGTTCCCTGCGCCTCAGTATCCTATGAGAACGATGGTACCGAGTTGCCGGGATGAGATTCTGATGGTGTCTGATGACCGTGTGCTGACGCTACGATTAGCGAATGGCCATGGATTCCATATCACCTCGGATACTGCTTCTACGTCATCGAGATGAGAGAAAGGGTTTCTTTGTGTGTATGACGATGATGGCATGTTGCTTCCCCTGCTGACGAAGATGCTTGTTTGCGTAATTTTTGTTACAGTAGTGTCATTTCTTTTTTCTTACTCGAGCACCTCTGTCTGACTCAGCACTGGTGTAATTATGATATGAGAGGTGTTGAGTACTTTCACAGTGCCGACCAGTTATCTGTGGCCTACAAACCCCTGTTCCTGCTCTGATGGTTACTAATAATTCCACACTCTGTTTGCTTGGTTGTTATATCGACTGGAGTTAAGTTATGTATGGTGAATAACACTACTACTAGTTCCTCTTGGTATCCCTGCTTGTTGATGATTGGAATGTGTGTATGTAAATGCAGTGTGAGTGTCAAATGGAAGATGATGCAACAAAGAACTCATCAGCAAAGCTACGTGGGATCGACTTGTCTGAATTGCTCGTAAAACTTTAAAATTGAATTCATTTGAACACCCCATTTTACACTTATTTAGTTGATGTCAGACATCTAACCATCTCCAGCTATTTGTGTCTGTCTGCACTGTTGGGTGTATAGAAATATTCTGTAGGTAACACAAGGATTCAGTACACTAAGAAAGTATACTATGAATGACTATGTGCTTACTCTCAATGTAGAAACCACACTGCTACATGTATGTATGCTCTAAGTGCTTATTAAGGACTTGTGGCAAAGTCAAGTGTTACACAGAGTTGATCAAATCTCCATGCCACAAACAAATCGGTAGCGGCGCAAGCGCCAGTCCCCGACTCCCTCAGGTACGAGAGTACAGTGCATATAGGATGAGGTCCCATGAAAGATGGAATTCCAGGCCATGATGGCCCGCTATCCCATTGTTTTATTATAAAATGGACTGCTATTTCAGAAGGGGCGAAAAAGAAAGTGGCGCTGCTACTTCAGAAAATTGGAAACAGGAATGTTCGTATGAGAACAAATGCGCTCAAGGCAATGCGGTCTATGCTCGTGTTCATGGACGACGACATGCATCCGGCTTGTGCACATGTGTTTGATACAGATCCCACCAATGGCGGTGATGGGTCGGGTTTCTTCAGGGCGACTGAGGACACCTCATCGGTTCTAGACTTGTTCATTCAGACAATTCCGCAGGGAGGGACGTGTGGAAATCTATAGATTATGTGCTTCTACAGCAAACATTCTCATGCAAAAGTTTAGAGACGCAGATGCTGTGGATGCAAATCAGTTTCCATGTGCACCGTGGTTGGTGGCAAGTACTCACTGCCCACGCTTCCCCAAGCGTTGATGGCATCAAGTGTAGCACTCGCGATGTTGTTCGCAATCAAATCAAGGTCCCAAGGAGAGAAATCCTTACCATAGGTGTCTCAGCATCATGGTGGCACTGAGGATCATTGCAGTAGGAGCATGGTTAGCACCCGTGAAATCTGATGCGACACATCTACATCTAGGCCTAAATGGTGCATAGTCCTGTTATCGCCCCCAAGCAAGTCACACAACCATACAGGAGTAAATGAGAAGCAGCGCAGATGTGGTAAATCAAGAAAACCTACAATTCCAATATTGTATCCAAGACTACACCTGGTGCCACTGACCAGTGCCCTGCCTATGTTGAAAATAATAGGACTGTACAAGTTTGGCATGACCATCATCTCAAATTGAGCCGGCTTCGCAATGAGCTGCATCGAGCTGTACAACTCATCAAAACGTCTGCCGCATCCTAGCTCTTACACAGGGTAAGAAGGAAAACCAATTCAGATAGAGGGAAGTGGGGTTATAGTGGGATAGAGAACATCAGTGTTATCGACAGTCAAATCATTGATATGTTCCGACTGACTTGTAATCTTCTGCAACCTTGCAGAACGTGTGCAGGAACAAGCTACCACCGAGTTTCATGATATTGGCCTTGTGCATGCAGGTAACTTTTCTTATTTCATGCATGAAAAGTGTTAGTTTCACTCATACCAGGATGCATGCAGTACTGGGATGTATACACTACATGACTGGGTAACACACATACATTCCTGCTGTTTTCAGAAGGAGACCAAATGCGAATTGCAAGATACACTGCGTCCTGACATATGTCATGGCCTTGAAGCTTTCAACGACACTGGGATATGACTGGTGCTCGGGACCTATTGACGACAGGCAAAATGCTCTTGATGCGCAAGTGCTAGTAATGTCAGTACAGAACAACTATGCTTACTGTGCACATCACGTGATGAACTTCTAAATTAAGGAATGATTCACGTGATGATCGTGGGATGTCCCTGCAAACTTTTTGACAGGTGCCTGAATATTTGCTGCCAACAAAACCCTCCTCCCCACTTATCGTGGGAGTTGGGGACTGTCTTTGTATTAAACACAGCATGCATGTCCTCCACCACTTCGAGATTCCATCATCGCCCGTTGTAGGGAATGGGTTTTCCCTACCAAGGGATTTTATTTTTTATTCTTTGTTTCTCATATTCTTGCTTTCCAGTTTTTTTTATTATATGTTTATTACCTTAGTGCGAGGTTTTATTGCTTAGTCAGCAATTTTTATTACCTAGCCTGTACTTACTTTTCTTGGGGAATAAAGTAACGAGTTACGAGTTGCGAGTTCAAGTTCGAGTTTCGAGTTCGAGTTTGAGAAGGTCGAGAGTGGCCTCTCTCTGTGTCTAGACAGCCTCAGACAGCCTCAGACGTCCCCAGACAGCTTCTCTCACCAGGCTATAGAAGCCCCTTTGGAAGATCTCCTCCTCTTCAGATATCTCTACTCTCCCCCCCAGTCTCAAGTCAGCATTTCCTACAACTGGAGCCCACCGCGAGGGGCTTCTGTCTTAGTCTGGTACCCCTACTATCATCAGTTTCAGTCCCGTTTTTTGCAGTTTCAGGTCGCGTTTTCTCAGTTTTTGCTCGTGCTCTCACAGTTTCAGCCTCGGTCTCACCCTCGTGTTCGTCTTTTCTCTCAAAATACCCACTCGTATCTTGCTATAATCACCCGAGTCCCTGCCTGACGTCATGCAAGGCCTGAATACCCCGAGTAGTGGTTCTTCCGAAGCCTCGAGCTTCCTTCGGCGCCCCGAGGAACTCCGAAGGTTCCTCGATGACATAATTCGAGCTGCAACTGCAGCAAAGTCACTTCTCGAGTCTTGTCGAGGCCCCCTCGAGGCCCGTAATTCGCGCGCGCAGCCACCACCCGCCTCGGACAGTCGCTCACCCCGTCGTTTGTACTCATTTTGCTTTTTCTGTGGCCAGTCAGGTCATATTCGAGCAAACTGTGATTCGTGCAAGGAGTATTTGGCTGCGGGAAAATGTTTAATAGTGAAAGGTCGCGTTGTACTCCCTACAGGGCAAGAGATACCACGAGAAGTACCCGGGCGCACTCTCAAGGACCGTCTGGCATGCTGGGATCTAGGAAATCGGTCTACGGATATTCAAATTCGTCCTTCGAGTCCAGGCTGGCTCATATCTCTGGAGGATGTGGGTAGTCATATGCCACAGACCCATATGGTTTCACTAGCAGAAGTGCCGAGTTATCACTCAGCGCCGGCACAACCCCAGGTCCCCATTCGAACACCTAGCACGTCCTCGAGCTCGAGCGACGCCTCGTTGTGCCGCCCACGTTCACCCTCTCATGTTCTACCTACAGGATACTCTCGTGGCCGCTCCCGCTCTTACTCTCGTGGTCAATCTCGCTCTCACTCTCGCGGCCGTGGCCGCCCACGTTCGCCGTCTCACTTGTACTTCGAGAGTTCACCCAATGATGGTCATAGGCATCAGCACTCATATTTGGATAGGCCCCACAGCCGCGATTCCCGCGATTCCCATGACTACCGGTACTACCGCTCGCCGTCACCTGCACCACGACTCACATACTCGCGCTTACCAGAAATCTCGAGGGACGAACCCACTCTGGTCCGGCAGCTCGACAGAGTGGTGACCTCCAGTTCCTACAGTAACTGGCCGTCTCATAGTAGTTGGGAACCGGCGCACTTGGGAAGGCGGTATAGCCGCAGTCGTACACCCCAGCCCTCTCGTAGGGTGTACTGAGTCAGTATACAGTCGCCCTAGCTCGTTGGGACTTCTTTCATTGTGTTTTGTTCTTCTTTTTATGCATATATCATTCATGGAGTCTCCCCTTGCCGAGTGTCAGGTAGCCGCATCCCTCCCTCGTCCCCCGCCTCGTTGACGCGAATATCCCAACCACCGCTCACCCGTCCCTCTCGCAAATCGGGATTCAGGTTCTTCTCGACGAGAGCTTCCTAATGGTGTACTTTTCGTTCCAGTGGCCTCAGCGCATCCGGAGATATCGCCTGATCCCTGGAGAAAGACACTGTAGGACGAAAATTGGAATATCTCGGGATTGGGTGCGCCGTTTTTTTCCGGTTCCTCGTTCTCCCAACTCTCTTCGCACGTCCCTATCACCTCCTGAAGTTTCAGAGAGTTCCACCTAGTCGTTCCTCACCGACGCGATGCCGCCCTCCTCCCCCCTACTGTGGTTAGACCATATCTCTTGTAATTCTCGGCCGAATCGCTCGCTTTTCTCAGACGTGAATCTACTAGACGACATCTACCAGACGATATAAAAGACGTAGTGCGCGCATTCACGGTTATGGAGTTATTCAAGTTTTTGTGTCTGAACAGGGTTGGGGAGGTCAGGACTGTGTATCTCGCTCGTTTTCAGGCCGGGCCTCTCGCTTTCTCGCGTGGTGGTTCTACTTGTCCACAGCTACCTGGTGATACCCTTTCCATGGTGACGCGCTCATTGGTTGTGGAGATATGGGAATTTTTCGTGTACAGAGGAGTATGAGACGGCGTTGCGGATATCTCGGGACTGGATGGTCCAATCGGCCTGATTCCTTTTTCACCATCTCCTCCCAGGTGTTCTCTACCGCCACCTATGGTTTCATACTAATTGCCTCAGTGGTTGCCCAGCGGCGGCTGTTTCTTCTCCCCCATCCTGCTGCCCCACACCGTATCCACACCGTATCTCCCCCGGATCTTCGCTGTGCCTCTCGAATTTCTGGGGTATAATACTACTCATTCAGCGCTTTCGAACGGTGTACTTTGTGTCCAGGTTGGTGCAGCCGTTGTCGAGAAATTGGCATTCTTGTGGGTAGTGGTGCCTCAGACCAGTTTTGCGAATATCTCAGGATTGGGTGCGCGTATTCCCCCAATTCCTCGTTCTCCGGGTTCTCCCTGCTCCCCTTGAGCATTCCCCTGCATTTTGTGCCGCTGCGCTGACCCGTTATTCGTCGGTGCATACCCTTCCTCCTACCCCCTACCTTGTTTGGGGCATAGCTCATTCAATTCCGACCCGAATCGTTCGCTTTTTTTAGACGTGCCTCTACTAGACGAACCCTACCAGACGATGTCCAAGACGTAGCGCACGCGTTTGTGGTTCCGAAGTTATTTGGGTTTTTGCGTTCGAACAGGGTTGGGGAGGTCAGGAAGGCGTATCTCGCCCGTTTTCACGCCGGGTCTTTCGATTTTTTGCACGGCGGTACTACTCGCTCACAGCTATCTGGGAGTGTCTGGTTTACGGTGACGCGCTCAGCGGTTCCTGAGATATTCACTTTTCTGCATTCAGGCACACTGGCATATGTTCCTGGCGCCATATCTCCCTCGTTTCTCAGCCGTTTCTCTCGAAAATTGGTACCCGCGTTCTTCCCGCCAAGCTGACCCCGTTGAATTCTCTTTCGGCGAATTCTGTGCAGCCGCTTTCGAGATATGGCGAAGTCCGCCTCTGGAGAGGTACGAGACAACATTGGCGATAACTCGGGTTCGGAAGGTCCGATCGGTGAGATTCCTTTTGTGCCGGGCTCTCCTGTTCGTGTAGGGCCACCTTCCGAGGTTTCATGTCCACCGGCCTCACCGTTGCTCGCCAACACCTTGTTCTCCTCCTTCCCCCATTTGTGGCCAGCGCCTTTCTCCCCCGTTTTGCCGCCGTATCTCTCGCTTTCCGAGGATCCTATTCTACTCGACGAGGGCTCTCAAATGGTGTATCTTACGACGCTGTCATCATCCTGGCTGCGGAGATATTCAAAGTTTTGCTCACAGGGAGCACTCTGGACCGTTTTGCGTGTTTCTCAGGAACGGACGGGCCAATTAATATGATTCCTTTTGCTGCGTGTTCTCCCTTGTGCCCTCTACCATCTCCCGCGGTTTTGTGTCGACAGCCTGAGCCGTTGTTCTGCAGCGCTCTCTCTTCCCTCCTCTGCTGTCTCTCGACGTGCACGTGCTGTATCTCGTTCGTCCCATGGTCGTCCCTCTCGATTTTTTGGCACCATACACTACTCGATGGGGGCTTTTGGACAGTGGGTCACACGTTGTGTCTGCTTCAGCGGTTGCCCGGAGGTTCAACTTTTGTGGATGCGAGCGGTTTGCAGGTATCCTAGGACTGACTGGACCTCAACTGAGGACAGTTGGTATCTAAGTGATGGGGAGATGTAGGGAATGGGTTTTCCCTACCAAGGGATTTTATTTTTTATTCTTTGTTTCTCATATTCTTGCTTTCCAGTTTTTTTTATTATATGTTTATTACCTTAGTGCGAGGTTTTATTGCTTAGTCAGCAATTTTTATTACCTAGCCTGTACTTACTTTTCTTGGGGAATAAAGTAACGAGTTACGAGTTGCGAGTTCAAGTTCGAGTTTCGAGTTCGAGTTTGAGAAGGTCGAGAGTGGCCTCTCTCTGTGTCTAGACAGCCTCAGACAGCCTCAGACGTCCCCAGACAGCTTCTCTCACCAGGCTATAGAAGCCCCTTTGGAAGATCTCCTCCTCTTCAGATATCTCTACTCTCCCCCCCAGTCTCAAGTCAGCATTTCCTACACCGTCCGTACATAAATTACATTGCAAGCAAGGTAGATGCCACCTCCGGCGGCATTTCCCGAGTCACATCCAAAGTACATAACTATGCTTATTGTGCATGTCACATGACAGACATCCAAATGAAGTAATTAGATCACATGACGACCGTGGGATGTGCCTGCAAGTTTTTTGACAGGTGCCTGAATATTTGCTACCGACACAACCCTCCTTCCCACTTCGTGGGAGTCGGGGATGAATACACAGAGTTGATCAAATCTCCATGCCACAAACAAATGAAGACAAAGTAGACTACTTATAGTTTTCCTGACAAGATGTGAGATGCTATGATGAGATTGAGAGTTAGATGTCAGACATAATAGGATTGAAAAGGGCTGGGAGCACTGCTGGTGGATCATATAACACTAATTCATGGTAGATCATACTAAACTAGATAGCTGGCTTGAAACAATGATGCCACTTATTTCCATGAACCATCTGACTCAAGTCCAACTCCATGCATATACCTCTAGGCAGAACTGCTTTGTTCCACATTGAGTAAAATGGTTTCTGAAAGGCTGGAGGTACCCAAAGCAATAATTTGCCCTTTGGACCTCTGATCCACCCATCCTTGAAAAATTTCACTGGTTCATACATCACATTCATGTCTTCCCAATGGATTCCATCAAGGAGTTGTTGAGTGTCATGCAGTGCATGTGAGGGGACTGATGAGAAGCAAATTGGGTATGCTGTATTAAATGTAAGTTGGTTGAGTGAAGACAGATAATTAAACAACCAGAGAATTCTCACCATCAATGGCATAGGATGGGATACCATCTGGATGGTAAACAGGCCATGTTGCCTTGCAATTCTCATAACTATAAACATCCCACACTCTCACAGTTTGGTCATCTGAGCCTGAGACAATTCTTTTTCCATCAGAAGAGAAATCAACTGAGCTGACTCCACGAGTATGTCCCTTAAGAGGGCTGCCAACCTGGGCACTTCTCTCAGCATCCCAGATCCTCACAGTGTTGTCATCTGAGCCAGAGACAATCCTTTTGCCATCCAAGGAGAATCCAACTGACTGGACCCAACCAGTATGCCCTACAAGAGGGCTGCCAATCTGGACACCTCTCTCAGCATCCCAAACCCTCACAGTATTGTCAGCTGAGCCTGAGACAATCTTCTTGCCATCTGAGGAGAATTCAATTGAGGTGACTGTACCAGTGTGCCCTGCAAGAGGGTCTCCAATCAGGATACCTCTCTCTGCATCCCAGACCCTCACAGTGTTGTCATTTGAACCTGAGGCAATTCTCTTACCATTGGAGGAGAATTCCACTGACCTGACCCCACCAGTATGCCCCAGAAGAGGACTGCCAACTTGGGCACCTCTCACAGCATCCCAGACCCTCACACTCTTGTCATCTGAGCCTGAGACAATTCTCTTGCCATCAGAGGAGAATCTGGCTGAGTTGACACAATTGCTATGCCCCACAAGAGTGTTACCAACCTGGACACCTCTCTCAGCATCCCAAATCTTCACAGTCTTGTCAAAGGAACTTGTAACAATCCATTCTCCATCAAAGGAGAATGCAACTGATGTGACACCACTGCCATTAAAAGAACTGCCAACCTGCACACCTCTCTCAACATCCCAGATCCTCATTGTGCCATAATTTGAGCTTGAGACAATCTTCTTTCCATCATGAGAGAATGCAACTGACCTCACCCAGCCAATATATCCCTGGGGAGGGGTAGCAACCTGGATGTGTCCTTCAGCATCCCAAACCCTCACAGTGTTGTCAGAGGAGCCTGAGACAATCCTCTTTCTATCAGGGGAGAACCCAACTGACTTGACCAAACCAGTATGCCCTACAAGAGGGCTGTGAATCTGGACACCTCTCTCAGCATCCCATACTCTCACTACATTGTCATCTGCACCTGAGACAATTCTCCTACCATCAGGGGACAAACCAACTGAGTTGACCCAATCAGTATGCCCCTCCAGAGGGTCACCAATCTGGACACCTTTTTCAGCATCCCAGACCCTTACAGTCTTGTCAGATGAGCCTGAGACAATCACCATGCCATCAGAAGAGAATCCAACTGACTTGACTGGAGCAGTATGCCCCACAAGAGGGTTGCCAATCTGGACACCACTCTCAGCATCCCAGACCCTCACAGTGGTATCAAAAGATCCAGAGACAATCCTCTTTCCAGTAGGGGAAAATTCAACTGAGTTGACCCAACTAGTGTGCCCCCTAAGAGGGCTGCCAATCTGGACACATCTCTGAGCATCCCAAATTCTCACAGTGTTATCATTTGAGCCTGAGACAATTCTCTTTCCATCAGAAGAGAAATCAACTGAGTTGACTCCACCAGTATGCCCCACAAGAGGACTGCCAACCTGAACACCTCTCTCAGCATCCCAGACCCTCACAGTCTTGTCATCTGATCCTGAGACAATCCTCTTACCATCAGAGGAGAATTTAACTGAGTTGACCCAATTAGTATGCCCCTCAAATGGGCTGTGAATCTGGACACCTCTCCCTGCATCCCAGACCCTCACAGTCTTGTCTGTTGAACCTGAGACAATCTTCTTGCCATCAAAGGAGAATCCAACTGATGTGACCCCACCAGCATGCCCCCACATGACAACTTGAGCAACTGGCCACTCTGTGAGTCCTCCTACCACAATCCCAACAAGACAAGAAAATTTGGGCCTGAGCATCCTTGAGATCATTGTGCCTGAAGGTACAAATGGCAGTGCAGAAATGTAAAGGTGTGGTGTGCTGTGGGAGATTACACTGCCAAACATCTGCAGGAATTTGATGCCCTCTTGTGCTAATGCCAAAGTATGCTTTAAACCATCCTGGCCCTTGCAAATAACATTAGATGACCTCAAGGACCACCATAGCTCACTCACCTGCAGCCATGTTGCAGTCCATGTGAGTGCATCTGTAGCATGTTGAAGTCCACTGAGAAGGCTCAGTGTTTCAAGCCAAAAGAGCATTCTTTCACTCTCAATAACAGCCTTCACCAATGCTGCAAGTGCAGAGTCAAATGCAGTTCTCTGAAGATGATGGGCCCAATATTGGCATGAGTAAGACAGGGAGAGTGGGATCTTTGTGTTGATTCTCTCCTCCAAATCAGCAACTTCAGTGTTGCTTGAGTAGGAATTTTCCAGTCCACAGATGTTGAATTTCAGGTGATTGCAAAGACCATGCAATGAAGCAAAGGCAAGACTGCTATGCATGGATGTACCAATAAAGTACACCTCACTCCTTGAATGATCAAGAAGGTAGTCATAGAACGATGCATGGAGAGGTCGGACAACGGAAGACTTGTCTGTAATCCCACTCAACAGTGGTGCCATAAATTCGAGGATGACCATCATGTCGAAGCGGTCTTCATTGGAAGGGAAGAGACTGCGCATTCCATTTAAACCATCCAATCGCAGAGGTGTAAATGTCGACACGATCTGTCGCATCACCGAACGAAACCGTGCAAGAGTGGTCCTATCCTTAGGTACTGTGTCTTCAAGGATTGTTCTGTACATGATATCGAGTAGGGCTCCTCCATCTCCAGAATGATCGGACACGATCTCGCTGTAGCGTTCCATGATAGTTCGACCGGGCTTATTTGGCTCGATGAACTCGCAGGCTAGACGAGCCCACTCAAATAGACCATCTGACTTCCGGGCAATGTTCTGCACTTCTGTGGTCCCAATCTCCGGAAAATGGGCAAGCTCACAAAAAACATATAATTGGATATCGCTTTCCGCTGATGCTGTAGAGATGTCGTCCAACGAAGTCATTCTCACATGCTGAGCGGCACTCAGGAGACGTTCGATGTCCAGCAGTGGTCTCGACGTCAAAAGGATGCGGAAGTTTGGGGGTAAACGAGCAGCTGCTGTTGATGTGAGGAATGACAAGATGTGCTTCCTCGACTTGACAGAGCCGCTTTCATCCAAGGCATCAATCACCACTACCACGTTCCCAACTATTGTTCCATCAATCTTCGACAACGGGTCTAGTATGAGTCGTTGCCATTGCTGCATCACGTCAGGCGTGGTTCTGAGAGAACGGTCATTTGAGACGGCGTCCGCCAGCGCGTGCCGAAATGCTGGATCACGGTCCGCCAGATCACGAGCGATGGTCGTCAGAATCTTCTCTTCCCGACGCTCAGCTTGCCTGTCTCGAGCGAAACAAAAACAGGATCCGAGTCCCCCGACGTCTTTAATCCACGACGCAATTGTATGCGCAATGGCCGATTTTCCCCTTCCAGCCTGCCCGTGAAGCCACAAGATGCGCGGAGCGTCCACGTCAGGATCGTTGATCCAGCTCATGATCTCCCGCAAAATGTCCGTTCTCGTGCCGTCAAGGCATTTCTTCGTCGTGTTGAGACCCGCGCCATCAGCGTAAGCCATCCCTTCAAGGTTCAGGTCCTCGAATATGCGTTTAGTGTTAATCTGAACGTCGCGAACCGTGTGGTCACGACACTGTTGCATCAGGTTCTCTAGGACTTTCGTGTGACCGTCGATGACAGTACGTGTTTCGGAGAAAATATGCTTTCCTGTCCTTTTCCCTGAGTATAGATCACATAGGTCAGGATCTCGAAGACGAAAAGAACATATGTCCTACAGAAACTTTTCGTTGCAGAGTAGTTTTTCACAAAATGTGCAGAGTCACTGATCGTTCGTGCAATTTTTGCAAGGGTGTCCTTGTCGATGTTGCCGATCCTATCTTGTTCCATAAGAAACTCATAAACACGTCGCACGGTTTCCAGGAGGCTGGACACTGCGTTGTCTAGATTCGCTTGATTCAGGAACAGCTACGGACAGCTGATGAGATGAGCAATGCTTACTGGAATCAGAAACGTACCTGAGAAACGGATGTCAAGATTCCTAGAGCAGCCTGGACATAGGGGTGGACCTGCTACACGCATGCGATCATCTGTATGGACGCAAGAAGGAAATTCTTACGTTGGAAAGAGTAGTAGCAACTTGATTGAAAACTTTGAAAGGTTTGAGATACGTATCGCTCATGTGTTGAATTTCGTTGAATGTGGCATCGGCAGCGCCGACGCCGTCGACAGTGCCTTCAGTAAAAGGTGGCATCGGAACAATGCCATCAAATTCATTCACTGCAGCATCGACATCCTTGCCAACCAACGCTGGCGTGGATTCCGGCTCTGGCTTGCCGGGTGACTCTTCAGCCTGTCCATCATTTAATCATCACAGTAGCTAGACTCTGCAGATCACATACACCCTCGGTGCTAGCTGCCTGGGCTCCCTCCTGCCTCTCTTGATCCCCGCCACAGGTATTTATGACAGCAGTCTGTCCGATGAATCACTCGGTGTCACCACAGCAATTGGATGTAGATAACATACGTCCTGAGGCGGAGCAGCCTGCAGTTGTTCGTGTTGCTCTTGGACTGCTCCACTGGGCGAGATCCCTGCGTCCGACGTGGTGGTAGTTGGAGTGCCTTGCTTCGAACCATGGAAGAAATGCCTCAATTTTCCAGTTAAGGTCATTCCCGATGTTTCTGGTACGGAGGCAAAATCCCTTGCTCGAGCCTGAGAGCGTCCTGTTGGCTAATTTTTTGTAGATCGATAAATAATTGTATCTCTAGAAGGGATGGCTACGCACCAAGGCCAGGTCGGGCGTAGGGTTGGATGACTTCGCAGATCCCAGGAGACGACGTTTCTTTGACTGCGTTCTGGCCATTGATAAATGGTGATTTGGCGTGAGGTTGCTGTCTTGTTCGAGGTCGAGGGTGTAAAACAAGGAGGTGTTGAATTATATAGTCGCCGCCTACTTCACACGACAGGCATGCTATGTACACACACATACCTCGTATATCTGGTCCAATAATGGTGCCCATCACTGGACGAGTTCGTCCTATCGTAACGTGTGTAACGGAGGGTAAGCGAGATATACATATATCCACGCCTGCTCATTGCTATTGCACGGCGCGTCGAATGGTCCGCCTCCCCACCACTCCTGTCGTGATCGCCGACAACTTCTCCGCCCTTAACTCGATCCTGCCCACGGGCTCATCGCTGTTTTTCCAACGAGCAGACCCTCAACTTCACAATATCATAGGCTCTTCTTGAGTGTCGCAACGACAAAACGCAGCGCGAAGGGAGGATAAACGACGAGCAATATGGTTGCAATTGAGAATTTGGCATGGAACGTATTAGATTCATCGTTGGCCAGACGCTGCTGGATAGACACCAGGCAAAGTGACTTGGCGTTATTCTGGCTATCAGTTTGGTTTGTCGACGTACAGGTCTTCGATAGCTGTTACTATCGACCCACATGTTGAGGTTGCATCTGGGTGAGTGATAGTTCGTCTATCCTCTTCCCTGTCCTTGTATTCGCCACTCGCAGATGCCAGCGATACTAATGCACGGGCATCGTCTGCATAAATAACCCGTTCTCCCCTCACTCAGGATGTGCTCCACGGCCGTGGACTATTCGATGTGCGCGTGGACGGTGTTAGTTCGCTAATGCGTCGACGCTTTTTTCATGATCTGTGGGCGGTGACTGCTGTGGAGTCTACGTTGCCAAGCTAACTGAACAAAATCGTGGCTCCCAGTCCGCAACTTGCACTTGTCATCCAAGACTGAGTTTGACATGAATAGGTCACGAGCAGGAATTACAACGAGGACGATCGGACTACTTATTTAATGCATTCTGGATCCAACGCTGGTTGACATTGCAATTAGATTTCGCATCTTATGTCAACAGAAATGGGTGCAAGAGTTTATGGGTCATTGGGAGGGGTTGCCGACCGGTTTTGGTGAGTCTCGAAACTGTGGAGGTTTTTTGCCCGGCCTATCGCTGACCGGTGGGGATACTCAGCACCTTCATATTATAACTACACCATCGACAACTCAGGCCGCACGCGTGCGAGTTAAAGAAAAGAAAGATACAACTGTAACAACAACAATGCAAGCGAAAGCGATATCACTTTCTCTTATCTTGATGCAGATGCAGCGTCCGAGGTGGTATGGAATCTTTGACCGTTGGCTAATCACAACATCAACATACGGTCATCAGACACCATCAAAATCGCATCTTGGCAACTCGGTACCATCGCCCTCATCGTACTGAGGTACAGGGAATATCATGGGCAGCGGCGGGACAGCTGGGGTCCGTACCCTGACATGGACGGTGATCGACCATCAGCGATTGATACGGGTGGCACCCTTGTTACTGTGCAGGGGTTGATAGTGTATGGTGTTGACGGTTGCGTTTCAGCGAATACAGGTCGAAGGTTGTTCCCTTGGGTAACTTGCGACATAGCACCAGTGTCTACATTGACTCGAAGGCGAGGACATAGGGAAAAATATGGCGCTGCCGCAGGATGTCACAAATATTGGTGCCGCATTGTAAGTGACTCAGGAGCTCTCTTAACGAAGCGAGGTTCGAAAAACGATATCATACATGCATGCGGACGGTCGTCGGTTGATACATGAAAATGGATGCAGGTAGTTATTAGTAATTATTAGCACACCCACACGGATACATATACAACCATCTAGCCCTGACATGAGCTAGCATTACTTGCGGCTAAGGCTACGTGAGGTCAATGACTTCTCCACAAACGGCTGGGTGCTTCTCTATATGCCCCCTCTTGATGCGTTTCGGCTTCTGTTCTTCTGTCTCACCAAGGACTTGACCACGGAGGCGTTTCAGTTCGTTCTACGTTATTACCATTACCATCCACTCATCCAAGAGTTGAGGTGTACCAACCTCCAGGAATGCTATTTGCTCTAACACGCCACTCTTGGTTTGCGTGTGTGTACCAGAAGGGTTTTCAGAGTGGGCGGAAGGAGTTGCAGGAGCTGGTCGTGGTGCAACGCCATTTGCCTGCAGAATCTCTGGGAGTCAACTGAATACACGACATGTAATAGGAATGGTTGAATAAATGCGCACCGATCGGCCTGTACTTGAAGACGAATTCGAGGGGAGGGTCCTCGTTAGGTATAAACGTCCCCAGATTGTAGTCGCCACCCTTCCGCTCGGGTCCAAAGCTGGGGTTTATTTTGTGCACAAGATGCGGGTGGATGTACATAGGGAGGCTCTCTTACCTGACACAATGTGTTGTCAGCTTTTTCACAGACTTCTCATGGTAAATATTGGCGTCAATGGTCAACTTTGGATTTGTCTCCGAGGTATCTTCATCTCCATCTTCACTTTCACCGTATGGAAAAACAGTCCCACAAGTAACACGCAATGTAATTTCCCCCAGGTGACTGGAAACAGGTTTTCCCATCAGGGCTTCATCATCTGAGCCTCTTAGTTAGAAGTTCGAAAATTTGAAAATGGGAAAACGTCGTGCACCAGTCAGCTGAAGGTCACAGAACATTAGATCTCTCTCCTTTCTGCCTTGATGTATCACCGAGAAATTTATACTGTCCATGTCATCCACGTCTCGAATTAAGGTGTCACATGTTATGCCGTCCACAATTAACTCCCCTTCGCTGCCCAGATGTTTCGTGGCATGACATATCCACTCTACAGAGAATGTCTGCATCAGCGAGAGATCAGTCGAACATCTGCATAAAGCTACGGTGTATATGCATGCATACATACTTTACCAGTCTCCGAGGCAATCCAACACATCGCTTGTGTTCCACTGTGGGTGACTTCATATTCTTCCACTTGATTCCCGTCAATCACAACCTGTGCAGAGAAATCTCCAAGACGCATGGAAGAGAAATGATCAAGTACAATGGACTTTTGAAGTAAGCGGGTTTTGAGGGAGACAAGGTTTTGGAAGGGGCTTGCACTGAAGTACTCGCCTTGCGCACTTGGCACGAGTACCATTTGGCTTACCCAATTCGGTGCTAAAATAGGGAGTGACTGGATTATTATGGAAGGCTGGACAATCGCGCTTTGGCACGTTGGAGTTTGGCAAGTTTTTCGGCGTCATAGGGCAGAAGTTCGGAAGGACGCCACTGCGGTAATTATGGATTAGTTCATCACACGGTAATCCGATAGTATGGGAGGCTGTCATATTGCCGTAGTGCATCAAGCCGCAGTTGTATGACGAGGAGGTGGCTGTGCTGACGCGGCGTATTAGTTGTAATACGATTCCTCTTTTGGTAACACTTGTGGGGCCTCGTATGTACGGTTGTCGCAACTGTAGAAGGGCCCGTCGACGCTTCGAGTCGGTCTGAGAGGCATCCCCTACTACCTCTGGTAAGTATCAGCATGATCCAAGCGAGATATTAAGCGTTTCAAGACTTCCCAAGGTAGGGAAATGGCAATCCCGAGTGTGGGTTTGTCTAGCATCTACTTCGGGCTAGTTCCTGGCGAGCCTGACTTCATTATGGTGAGCGCTTACCACCATGCACCCTTCCGCAATGAAAGGGTAGTGCAGGTGGCCGCATGAATATGGTAAGCGCTTCGCTTGGTATGAGCATTGCTGACACCGTCAATGCTCGTTTTCATCTTTCCACGCCGACGGACGAGCTTGAAGGTCCAGTCAATGTGTATAGTGCCATTCGGAGGTGGCTCAGGTACAGTTGCGGACAATCAAACTCAACAAATTTGGTTGTGCCTCAGTGGGATTTTTCTAGGCCAAACTAACCTCAGATTTGGATTCAGCGGGCCGAATTACATCGAAAAACACCCCAACGGATTTATTCCCACGATGTTTTTGGCCCGCCAAATTTTGGGGGGGTCAAAACAAAAAAAATTCAGTAAAAATCAGCGAATCTATTGGTCCAGGACAGCCTCAATCAACTTCATCGCACATTACAACTCCTGGCAGTGCTGCCTTTGCTTTTACACAACCCAATTTGCTGCTTGACCTGTGAGAAAAAGGAGATATGCACTCATGAAATGATAGGAGCAGTTACAGTAATAAACCATTCAACTTCAGTAGTTTTATAAAAGTCTTATTTGTGCTTCAACAGTGCTTAGTGTTATTGAGAGGAAGCTGTAAGGCAGCCTCAGTAGTGACTTAACTACTGAGGAAACAGTGGGAAAACATACTACTAAGTGCGCTCCAAGCGCTTATGTAAGCAACCTAAACTCGCACCAAAGACTAGTGTACCACTGGGGTGGTTTATGTCACAACAAGTGTACCCATAGTGCCTGGTGAATTTAGTTGAAGCATGATGGGTAATATTAGTCAAATAATATAATAAGACTACTCAAATTCAAGCGACATAGCTGAGCTTGTCAAGCAGTTCCCAAATCAATTTCAGTGGTATTTCCAGTATGATCCAAGACTGGCAATGGTTGCCCTTGGCCATGCAGGTCAGATATGTTGTGCTTCAAGTTCTTGGGGTGGCTGTGCTGCATTGCTACAGCCTGTGGCGTCTGTTTCTAACCACAGCTTTACCATTTTTTTCTGGAGCAGTAATCAAGCCACGACCCTGGATATGGTCAGAAACAACTGTAGATCAGTGAAAGGAGTCGATTCCACATTTTTTCATATTTTTAGCTATTTTTTTTGGGGACCGCCAAAAATTTGGGGGGATCTGAGGGTCAAATGACCATTTGAAGGAATTCTGCTCGTGCAAATGTTCACATCCAATGCTAAACAGTCTATTTTGATCAAATAGAACACTATCTAGTTGTTGTGGCAAGCAGGAAAAATCATTCTCAAAATTTGTTGTGTTTGATTGTCCGCAACTGTAGTGCAGGCAAGCCGTATGGACGTTTCGCCTATTGATGGCGATGCTGATTGGCCATTTTAGACAGTGACGCATCGTTTCGCTCGGCACTGTGGAGCACCGGCACGGTAGATTTTCCGGTGTCATTAGCGCGCAATGATGTGTGGATGACAGCTGTTTGTTTTGCTGTGCCTTGTTGTACCTCTGTGTGCACGCTAGTAGCACAGGTTCCGGCCTTGTAGCACTGCGGGTTTGCGCTGACAGCTTGTTCCGTAGTGCAGAACATTCGACATATAGATTGGGGAGTTCAGCATTAGTATTGGGGGGATCAGGTACATTGACAATTGTCTCGCTATATCTCTGGACGCGCTCATCATGTTTGGTATGCGCTTGTTTTCGATAGAACGTCCACAACTCTGTCTGGTGGGGTCGTACAGGCTTGGGAACCACAGAGCCCCACTCAGGCCAGCCACGGTTCTCGGCATCCTCGTCATCCGAGCGTTGACTCCTCTTGTCATGCGCTTCGAGCACATTGGCACGTTCGCCCAACCATTTTGCATCTGCGAGCGTAACCTCATCTGCTGGTTGGTTATCCTTCACCTGCCGCGTCATGTCTACGATCCCCCTCTCAGGCTTTGTGTGCTCCTGAAGAATCTCAGCACAGTCGTTTGGGCTTGTCGGGAAATTTCTCTCACTGCTGTCTGGTCCGCTATTATGTCGCCAGTGTTCTGAGGTAAGGTTTCACCAGTTACATGTTGTTCAGGTGGTGCTTAGCCAGCGTTCTGGTCTCAGGAATTTACCAAAGCGCTTTGCAAGGTAGGTAAAACTTCTCGAGTGGTGACTTCAAGTGCCACATGAATGAAAAGATGTTCTCCGAAATGCCATAGGTAAGCAGGAGGTTGACCATTGCATGTTATCGTTGCCAGGTCTTGTTGGTAGTCTGCCATGACACGGTTTCCTCTCATTCCTTGTTTCCTTGCTGGGAATTGACTGTCGATCCATGTCCTTTTTTTCCCTTATGAAATAAAAGTGCTGCTGTACTACTAGTAAGGCATAATCAATGACCGCACCACGGCGTGAAGAACTCCATACCGCCGAAAACGAGCCAAATTCCGACGTTCGTGTGGCTCCATAAATTATAGCGACATCCCGGATCCCATTATATTGAAATGTTTCGTTCAATGCAATGCGAAGAGACCACTTAAGATAAGACAAATATTTAAGGCCAGGGGAAATGTATGAGTGGTGAATGCGAATCCGGTAGGATATTATGCTACGCGTGGGTTACATATAGGCGCACCGTACGTAGTGAGATGCAATAGTCTATAACAAGCGGATGGGGGAGTGGGTCTACAGGTATGCGCGCGAGGATCGGCGCGCCATCTGTTTTGTAGGGTAAATGAAGATCGGGTGAGATAAAAATGGAAAGAAAACAAGAAAAGAACCCACCTCGACGACCTTCCACCCGCCTGTCAACTCGTCTGAGATTTCTTCCGCGACACGGGTCAACACGGCAGCATATACGCATTGCTCGACACGATTTTCGGCGCCGATGACGATTTCACGCGAGACGGGATTCCGGAAGAGGAGCATTTCTTGTGTCGAAAACGTCACCACAAATACAGGAATTTCGTTCTCCAGAATTTTGGCGTCGGAGACCTGTTGGTAAATAATGACAATGTGGTGCAAGCTGGAGGGACAAATGGACGCACGTCGACTTGACGGATATCCAAGACCTTGCTTTCGCTGATCAGTCCCTGACGAAGGTATTGCTCCATCGTTGCCCACAGCACACTATAAGTCTGTTGGCCCAATGAATAGTGCATGGCTATATCGAACCAAGTTGACCCACCGCCTCAGAACACCATTTCGTCAACGCCTCCTTGTCTGCGCTGAGATACGCATCCACAACTTCGGGAACAATATACTCTCTCAGCTCCCTCTCGAAGGCCTCTCTCGAGAAGTGCGGGTCGAGTGTTCTCATCATCCGCGTGACTTGTGCTACCTCGGTTTCTTCAAACCATGAGCCGATCGTAGAAGTGACTGTCCGTATCGGGGTAACCAGAGGTGACTCTGATTCTTGATATGCGGCGTGGAGGGAAGAGAGCTGTTGCATGAGAGGGTTCGTGGACTTGAATTGTTCCCAGGCTTCTTGTCGTGGCGAGGGTCTTACGGAGACGAGTGCTTGGCCAGCTCTGTAATAAACCGTGCGCACGAAAAGTAGATCAGGTATCCTCCGCTAACACGAGACGGGATGAGACGTACTCCGTATTTTCAAGAACGACGCGTCTACCGGAAAGTCCAGCCTTCTCAAGGCGTCTCTGCCGACGTTTTCGCCTGGCTTCTTTACTCTCGAATCCAGCGTGCTTGGCGGAACCCGAGTCGTCGAGTGCATCAACGACGGTCTCTGCGAGGGTTTTGTAGGCGGCAGTGTTCCGAATGGGTTCGGTAGTTTGTGCGATAGTGTTAGACAATGAAGACGTCGCACGCGAGATCTATGTCCCAAATGAATATGGGAGTAACTATTGTTAGTTTATTAATCTTTCAGTGTAGGAAACACAGACCGCTCGCATGATCTCACTCTCCTCCATTGACTTAAGTGCCTCGGCAACTGCATCGCCAACTGTAATACCGGCTTTCCTAAGTTCTTCCGCAGCTGCACGCAAACGAGGGTTCTCTTTAATGCTTGACGTCAGCTGCGGAACACCAGCAGAACAATCACACATGATTTATCGTTCCGCAACTCAGAAAACGAGGGAAAGAAGGCGTACCCTGGCACGCTCGTACATATCCCGTGCACGCTTCATCGCCTCCGAGTCTTGCAGCTTGTCCACGTCTCCCTGGAGCTGTTTCACGTTCTCCTGCAATTCGCGATTCTTGCGCAGTTCTTCTCGCAGGACCTCCACGAATGTTTGAAAGGGAGATTTGGGGACTTCGTTCTGACGTCGACATGAAGCGTGAAACGAGCGCGATCCCGATGAGCACGAGTGTTGCGGTGTTGGGGCTATCCGGAATGGCGGCGGGAATCCTTTGGACGACTGCCGAGCGGACAGGCGTGCATATTGCGCGACGACAAAACTTCGCAGATGACGAGGCAGCATTTCCACTGAAAAAAAGCAAAAAACACATCCGAGAGGAAATATTGGAGGTGATCACGTGATGACCCGACCCACTCCAAATTTTCATTTCCGAATTCCAAGACAAGACTATAATAATGGGACAGTCACAGTCTGTATCAACGACACCGCCAGCTTCGTGTCCAATGCACCAGTCTTCGACTTCGGGGTGTCCGGTGCAACACACTTCCGCACCGAAATCTACCGGAGGATGCCCAGTCGAACACTCTTCGACAGTGCATAACCCTCTCAACCAGATGCCATCTTTGCCACAGACCCCACTCGATCCCCATTCTCAATCAGTTCCACTTCCGACAGATCGTACTCTCTCATCGATACCACGCGGCGTAGAGGACGGGAAGACACAAACTTGGGAGTACCCGTCCCCTCAGCAATTTTACAACGCTCTCGTACGGAAGGGATGGGAGACGCCCGCACAACATGTCGAAATGATGGTGGACATCCATAATTTCTTAAACGAGCGTGCTTGGAACGAAGTATTGAGATGGGAAATGCGTGTCGCTCAGTTCGTGGTCTATTCAATTTTGTACGCTCAGGTGGGTGATCGACTGACTTGAACAGGCCTGGCGACGACCAACCACACCTAGCGAGGTTCAAGGGACGACCGGGGGAGATGTCGCCAAAGGCACGACTTTGGATGTTTGTGGGGTGGTTGCTACCCACGCGGTTCAAGTTTGCAAATCTCATTCCGGTGCTTCTCTCGCGCTGACCACGTTCTGCAGCACCGAGCCGCCATTCGATCGGCACGATTGGATAGTTCGTCGACCCCGGACGGGACAAGAAGTGCGGTATATCATCGACTACTACTCTGCGCCATCTACTCCAGATGGTGAACCCGTTTTCGCTCTCGACGTGCGTCCTGCATTGGACAATTTCGAGAGCGTCCGCGAGCGTGTGTCTGTCGGGATGAGTGACGTCTGGGAAACCATGCGAGAGCGTGGCTGGGGGAAAAGTTGACAATAGACCTCTTGCTACTACTAATGATATGCCCCGGTCTACCACGACTTTTCGCTCATCCTTCAATGTTCTAGTGGGGAACTGTGTGCCTTCGCTCAGGTAAGTATGCGAGACGAGTAGTGAATATTGCCAATAGGGCGCATATCACGCTGTAAGTGGTTTGTTTTCTTGCTTGCAGCGGGTTTCGCGGGACACCTCATACATTCACTTGCAATTCTCGATCTCGACTGTCAAAGCTTTTGTTGATGAAAATCGGCGCACATCCTCGCTTCTGGAGTGCCGTGATTATTAACCCGTTGTCACAGATTACCAGATCGCCTCTGTCCTTACACATTGGGGTTTCGTCTTCCACGAAGACGGTCGAAGCGGGCACACCACGCATAACACCAGCGGATACAAGTCCACGCCCGATGTTTCAGGCATAGCGGTGAAATGCCCGCCTCCAGCTTAAGATTGTCCTAATAGCCTTTTTTTGCAGGTCGATAAACACATCTCTGGGTGACGATACTTACGTACTGAGTCAAGGGCGGAGGGGGTCGAGTCGGAATGGATTGAATGAATGCATTCCGTTGCTGCTTGGTGGTTATCTACTAGTACGGACTACTGTTGAGCTGGTTTCCCCTAGACACCAAAGACTTGCACGAAGACAAATCGTTCTCAGGTACTTTTGGTGTCAGGGATAGTCGGAAGAGCACATCTTCCTATCCCGTGTTTGTAGACCTCGTTTGCTACCAAAATACACCATGAGTAAGTCAAACAACGTGTTTGATGGCGCCTAAACTTCGAACATCGAGCACCGTCACCGCCTGTTCACACCCTCAACATCCAATCAAAGTTTTAAAATACACGACAGCACGCCAAGTTTCCATTTCTCAATGGAGAGAAAGCAGTCAAAGAAACGTCGTCTCTTTAGGCTTGTGAAGTCATCTAACTCGACAGGCGGCCTTGCCTCGGTGGGTAACCATCCCTTCGCCGAGATGTCCTTATCGGTCTGAAAAACACTAGTCGCCAGGATCGTCTGAGGCTCCCGCAGGGAATTTCGCCGCTGTATCTGAAACATCAGGCATGGCCGCTCCGAGTATGCTTGCCAGAATGAGGCGCTTCTTCCATCAATCAAAGTAAGGCCCGTCAACTACCATCGCCACAGAGGTCGTTGATACAACGCTAAGCGTGAGAGATCAGGAGCAACAGGAACAGTTTCAGGCGGTTGCAGGTCAAGGTGTATGTGGTATCACCTCTAAATGATATCATGATGCTGAGAGATTCATTGGACAGACTGCCGCTACCCGTACAGGTGCCAGGGCTCAAGAGCAAGCCCAGTCGGCTCCCGCCAATAGCGTGTGTAATATGTGGAGTCATATATGATAATTAAATGATCCTGTTGGACAGGCTGGAGTGTTAATTGCCAGATCAGAACCAGAACCCAGTACCACATTCTCCGAGATTCAACACTTAAGTGCTACCTATCTCCAACCTTTCAAGGATTTCAATCAACTTGTTTCTACTCTTGGCAATGTAAGCATTTCATCTTTGCATCTGAACAATAATCCCATGCGTGCTCCAGGTCCACCCTTACGCTCAGGCTGCGCTAGGAATCTTGACCTCCGCTTCTCGAGTACGTTCCAGGTTCCAGTTCGGATTACTCATCTCACTTGTTGTCTGCAGCTGTTCGTGAACAAAGTAATTCTGCACAAGGCACTGTCCGACCTCCTCGATGCCGTGCGCAGCGTCTACGAATTTCTTACAGAAGAGGACAACATAAACAGCATTGACGAGATGAGAGACACCCTTGCAAAGATCTCACGAGTAATAAGCGACTCCGCGCGGTTCATCATCGATTATTCTGCAACGAAAGACTTCTGTAGGTCATATCCTCATTTCGGCTCTGATGTTATGACACGCCATGCCCCTTAGGGAAAAGAACCGGAAAGGATATTCTCCCGGAGACGCAGACCGCCATCGACGGCTACGCCAAGACTCTAGTCGTCTTGATGCAGCATTACCGCGACCGTGCCGTTCGGGACATCCAGGATAACACGTACCGCATATTTGAAGACATTGATCTCGGGGGTATGCCCTATGCAGGTGGGGCGGGCCTCAACGTGACGAAGAAATGCCTCGAAGGCACGAGGACTGAGATTTTGCGGGAGATCGTGAACTGGATTCACGATCCTGACTTCAACGCTCCACGCATCTGTTGGCTTCACGGGCAGGCCGGAAGGGGCAAATCGGCCATTGCCCATACAATTGCATCATGGGTAAAGGACGTGGGAGGACTCGGGTCTTTCTTTTGTTTCGCTCGGGACCGGCTGACTGAACGCCGGGAGGAGAAGATTCTGACGACAATTGCTCGTGATCTGGCGGGTCGTGACCCAGCATTTCGGCGCGCACTGGGTAACATCGTCGCAAACGACCACTCTCTCAAGACTACACCTGACGTGACACAACAGTGGCAGCGACTCATTTTGGAGCCGTTGTCAAAGGTTGACGGGACAATAGTTGGGAATGTGGTCTTGGTGATAGACGCCCTGGATGAAAGTGGGCCGGACACCTCAAGAAGGCACATCCTATCGCTACTCACATCGTCAAGAGTCGCCTATCTGCCCTCAAACTTCCGCATCCTTCTGACATCCAGACCACTACCTGACATCGAAGAAGTCCTGAGTAACAACGTGCATGTGAAGGCCACCTCGTTGAACGACATTTCTGCAGCATGGACAGAGCGCGACATCCAACGCTTTGTTTCCGCCGAGCTTCGCCATTATCCAGAGATCGGAGCCATAGAAGTCAAGAGCATTGCTCAGAAATCCGACGGTGTATTTGAGTGGGCTCGTTTAGCCTGCCAGTTCATCAAGCCCAATAGGCCAGGTCGAACGGTTATGGAGCGTTACGATGAAGTCATGTCGCCTCATTTCGGAGCTGGGGGAACCTTGTTGGATGTCATGTACAGGACAATTTTGCAGGACGCCATGCCGCAGGACGAGAAGATACTCGGCTACTTTGGCTCTGTGATGCAACAGATCGTGTCGACATTTGTACCTCTCCCGTTGGATGCCCTAAATGAGATGCGACGTCACTTCCCCGCAAAGGAAGACCATTTCGATATCATTGTCATTCTGGAATTCATGGCACCACTGTTAAGTGGGATTGCTGACGGGTGTTCTGTCGTCCGACCTCTCCATGCATCATTCTATGATTTCCTCACTGATCAGAAACGGAGCGGGGTGCACTTTGTTGGTGGGTCTAGTATGCACCGGCCCCTTGCGTTTGCATCATTGCAAGCCCTTCGCAACAACCTCGAATTCAACATTTGTGGCTTGGAGAGCTCCTACTCCAGCAACTCTGAAGTTGTTGATTTACAGGAGAGAGTCAACAGAAAATTCTCTCCCAATCTATCTTACTCCTGTCAATACTGGGCCCACCATTTGGAAAGAACTGAATTTGACTCAATGCTTGCGACACTGGTGGAGACTATTGTGGGATGTGAAAAGCTTCTTTTTTGGCTGGAGTCACTGAGCCTGCTTGGTGGACTTGCACATGCTACAAGTGCTCTGGCTTCCACTATAAGATGGCTACAGGTGGGTGAACACAGTGATGCTTTATCTCATCTAATGTGAAATCCAAGGGCCAGAATGGTTTTGACAATACCTTGGCACTTGCACAAGATGGAATCAAATTCCTGCAGTGTTTTTCAGGGGTAATCTCACACAGCACACCCCACCTATATCTGTCTGCACTACCCTTTACACCATCAGACACAGCACTTGCAAGAATGCTCATGCCAAAATTCTTGTGCTTGCCTAGAATTTCTGTAGGAGGACATAAGGAGTGGCCAGTTGCTCAGCTTGTATTGCAGGGGCATACTGATAGGGTCAACTCAGCTGGATTCTCCCCTGATGGAAAGAGGATTGTCTCAGGCTCTTTTGACAAGACTTTGAGGATCTGGGATACACAGAGAGGTGTGCAGATTGGTCAGCCTCTTGAGGGGCATACTGGTAGGGTCAACTCAGTTGGATTTTCCCCTGATGGTGAGAGGATTGTCTCAGGATCTTTTGACAAGACTGTGAGGGTGTGGGATGCTGTGAGTGGTGTACAAATTGGCATCTCTCTAGAGGGACATACTGGGGGGGTCTGGTCAGTTGCATTGTCTGGTAGTGGCAAGAGAATTGTCTCAGGATCTGTTGACAAGACTGTGAGGGTGTGGGATGTTGAAAGGGGTGTGCAGATTGGTGGTGCTCTTGAGGGGCACACTGGTGGGGTTTGGTCAGTTGAATTTTCCCCTGACACAAAGAGGATTGTCTCAGGCTCAGATGACAAGACTGTGAGGGTCTGGGATGCTGAGAGAGGTGTGCAGATTGGTGGCCCTCTTGATGGGCACAGTGGTGGAGTCTGGTCAGTTGGGTTCTCCCCTGATGGCAAGAAGATTGTTTCAGGCTCATCTGACAAGACAGTGAGGGTCTGGGATGCTGAGAGTGGTATGCAAATTGGTGCCCATCTTGAAGGGCATACTGATTGGGTTCGGTCAGTTGGATTCTCCCCTGATGCCAAGAGGATTGTCTCAGGCTCAGATGACATGACTGTGAGGGTCTGGGATGCTGAGAGAGGTATTCAGATTGGCAGCCCTCTTGTGGGGCATAAGGATTGGGTCTGGTCAGTTGGATTCTCCCCTGATGCCAAGAGGATTGTCTCAGGCTCAGATGACAAGACTGTGAGGGTCTGGGATGCTGAAAGATGTGTGCAACTTGGTGACTCTTCTGAGGGACATACTGGTGAGGTCTGGTCAATTGGATTCTCCCCAGATGGCCAGAGGATTGTCTCAGGCTCAGATGACAAGACTGTGAGGGTCTGGGATGCTAAGGGAGGTGTCCAGATTGGTGGCCCTCTTGAGGGGCATACTGGTGGGGTCTACTCAGTTGGATTCTCCTTTGATGGCACAAGGATTGTCTCAGGCTCTTCTGACACAACTGTGAGGATTTGGGATGCTGTGAGAGGTGTGCAGATTGGTGGCCCCCTTCAGGGGCATACTGCTGGAGTAAGATCAGTTGGATTCTCCTTTCATGGCAAGAGGATTGTCTCAGGCTCTTCTGACAAGACTGTGAGGATTTGGGATGCTGTGCAAGGGGTGCAGATTGGTGAACCTCTTGAGGGGCATACTGATTGGGTCTGGTCAGTTGGAATTTCCTCTGATGGAACAAGGGTTGTCTCAGGCTCAGATGACAAGACTGTGAGGGTCTGGGATGCTGAGAGAGGTGTGCAAATTGGTGGCATCCTTACAGGGCATGCTGATTGGGTTCGTTCAGTTGGATTCTCCTTTGATGGCAAGAGGATGTTTCAAGTTCCTCTGACAAGACTGTGAGAGTCTGGGATGTTGAAATAGGTGTGCAGATTGGTGGCCCTCTTGAGGGGCACACTGGTGGGGTCTACTCTGCTAGATTCTCATGTGATGGAAAGAGGATTGTCTCAGGCTCCTCTGACAGGACTGTGAGGGTCTGGGATGCTGAGAAAGGTTGTCAGATTGGTGGACCACTTCAGGGCCATACTGAATGGGTCCATTCAGTTGAGTTCTCTCCTGATGGTAAGAGGATTGTCTCAGGCTCCTCTGACAAGACTGTGAGGGTCTGGGATGCTGAGCACAGCCCCTGGCATAGCATTGGAGTTCAATCACCTGCACTTTCTTCTGATAGTCAGTGGATTCCCTTCAGATCAAGGAGCAGAATGGCCTGGGATGCCAATAATTCTGAAGATGGGCAGACAAAATGTGCTGCACACACCCTTGAGGGTTTAAGCTATGAGAACATTAGTTGTGAGTTAACAACCTGTCATCTAATATGACTTAACTCAAAACATCTCAATGTATTACAGCATACATAATATGCTTTTCATCTGTCTCTTCACATGCACTGTGTGATGCACAGCAACTCCTTGATGATCTTGAGGAAGATGTGGATGTGATCCATCAACCTGTCAAGCTTTTCAATAATGGCTGGATCAGAGGTCCAAAGGGAAGATTGTTGCTTTGGATACCTCCATCACTGCAGTGGCCATTTTACTCAATGTGGAACACAATGGTTATTCCCAGGGGTAGTTGTATAGAGCTGGACTTAAGTCAGATGGTCCATGGGCAAAAGTGGCATCAGTGCTTTGAGCCTGGTGTCTAGTTCTTGCACAACTTACCTCACTTTGCATTCTACAATATATAAATATCAGATACTCTCCAAGATTTGCACTTACACAGTTCTTTGTTTTGTAATGTATCTCATCAGAAGTTTTGCAAAAACATCCATAAATGCATAAAACTTACTTCCATGAGGACATGTACTATTGTGATGATTTCCATTCAAAAAAGAGTGGATGAGAGCTCATGCTCATGGGAAGTGATGGGTATCAGAAAAACACCCCCCTGTGTGCAGGTCTGTAAAGATCTGTACAGCATAGTACAGACCCATGGCCAAGTCCCCCTGTGTACAGATATATGGCTGTAGTGCAATGACTGGGAGTACAATACCACATACATAGGTAGAACAATGGAATTGTACAATTGCATATATTCTCTTTCACTCCTTTGCTAGTCACCCTGATATAAACAAAACATTAATAGTACTTTGTATGCAGCATCTTCACTCCCTCATACAGTAAGTGAAAAAACCCTTGCAATGGTTTGGCTGTTTTGGACTAATCCCAGTGTAGCACCATGAGGCATGGGAATCCCAGTTAGCCTTGGTTGGATGGGTGGTAGCAGGGACTCCTGGCTACAGAATGGTCCCAGGGTCATGTGATTTGGTCCAGTGGTCATTGAAATACATCAATTATAAAACAACTACATTGTTGCAAGGGTTTATTCACTTTTGGCCTGGCAGTAGAATCTGAGTCAAATGAAGGGATAATTGTGGCTGTTTGGCCCTGCAAACAAAGGTACACATATAGACATTATGTCTGAGTTTGAATAAGTTCACACACTTCTTTATTCCCAACCTCTACCACCATGAGATCATGAGATCTCTCTCTGCTCCCCAAAAGAATACTATCCCGATTATGCTTGATTCTGGTCATTCTGCTTCCTCTATTGCCTCCAGTACTGGCATCCATCTTTCTACCATCTCTAGGCTTCATTCCAAGGAGCATTCCAACCTCCAAAAGTCCACCAGGGGTCATCCATCCAAGCTTTCCCCTGCTAATATTCACCATGCCATCCGCCATATCTCAACTCACAAGGCAGAAAATGCTGTGCAGGTGAGCAAAACTCTCTCTGATATTATCAACCAACCCCTCCACCCAAATACTGTCTGCCAGCACTTGAAAAAGACTGGTATGAAGGCTGTGGTAAAGCAAAAACAACCTATCTTTTCTGCCAAGCATTGCAAGGCATGGTTAGGCTTTGCCTATGCTCACAAAGATTGGACTTTGGAGGACCAAAAGAGGGTGGTATGGTCTGATGAGACTAAAATAAATTGCCTGGGGTCAGATGGGTGCAAATGGGTGTGGAAAAAGCCAGGGGAGAAGCTGAATGATAGGCTAGTAGAGGGCACACTGAAGTTTGGAGGGGGTAATCTCATGATGTAGGGCTGTATGGGTTGGGAGGGTGTTGGGTGTTGGATATGCCACCAAGATTGATGGTAGGATGGGTGGGGACCTATGTATACTTCCAAATTTTGAAGGATGAACTACAAGATTCCCTTGAGTATTACAGTCTCCATCCTCCTGACATCATCTTCCAGCAGGACAATGACTCCAAGCACACCTGTGAGCAGGTCAAGGAATAGCTAGAGGAACAGGAGTTTAAGACCATGGTATGGCCTGCACAGTCCCCTAACCTTAACCCCATAGATACATGCCTGGGGTTGCCTCAAGAGGAGGCTTGCAGAGTATGAACATCCTCCCAAGGCAATACTGACTGGTGTTGTCAGAGAGGACTCAGGTGGGTTGGAACAATATGCATGTATATTAAGTGATTGAAAAAGCCCATGCAATATTTGGCTGTTTTGTACTAAGTCCAGTGTAGCACCATGAGGCATGGAAATCCTGCTTAGCCTTGGTGAGGTGGTAGCATGGACTCATGGTTACCCAATGGTCCCAGGATCATGTGATTTGATGCAGCAGTCATTGAGATATGTCAATTATGAAACAGGTTTTCATTGGACAGGTTTATTCACTTTGAAAAGTAAGGGGTATTTGGGGGATAGTAGTACTTGGTATAGCTCCTTTTGCTTTGAGTGCTGCCTCAACCCTCCTAGGCATGCTTTCAATAAACCTCTAACACTCTTTGGCTTGTATACTGTAAAACCATACCAGAGCACTTCAGATGACCCTTTTCTGTAAGCATTTAGGCTGAATAGTTTCTCCAAACCATGCAAGCTAAATGCCTCTTGAACCAAGGTCATCCCAGGGCAAAGCATGGTTCTAGGCCATGGGGTAGATGGGATTTCCAATGTTCCCTGCCTTGGATTGCAATAATTTGCAACATCCCATCATTGCCTTTTGAAGGTGTCTGGGGTCCCTGGCCCAAAAGTGCAGCCATATTAGCATTACAATTTCTTGCCTCTGAGGAGAACATTGCTATCATGATCAAGTAACATCATGTCCATAATATACATGTGAGGTAGGAAAGAACCATAGCAAGCCACACACTGGAACACCTTTCACAATCATCAGGAAATTGGTGAGGTGATGGTAAAGTTTCTGACCCACTTGAGCCTATTCTGGGTAGACTTGCAGGTTTACCCCAAACTCTCCCAAATAGACCTCAAGTATATAAACACCTGTAGGGACTGTGATGTACCTTAGCTTTTTGCTACCTTGCAATCAGTATCACCCTATAGCTCTTATTGAATCTACTTGCTCCCTGAGATGTAGTGCTTATTTGACCAAGAGCCAGTAAACCTATCAGGTGGCTGAGGTTCTCCTGCATCCAGTCTCTCTCTCTGAATGGATCACTACTCAGGTAGTCTCTCTTTGTCAAGCTCTGCCCTAACAGGCAGGAGTACTGTCTGCATTACAAAAGCAAAAAGCTCACCCTCAATCACTACATGTCTGTGTAGTCTTTTCATGGCTATCACCCACACAAGCAGCTCACCTTGAGTGCTACTTGCTGTGACCCAGCAGTAAGCTTCCAATGAAGCTTTCACTCCCTTCTGTGAAGATAATCTTGCAGACATCCCACTGAGTGACTGACCTTCCAGAAGGCCTCTACCCAAGATGCTTGGATCACCTGTGGAGTTGCCAAAGCCTGTCATCCACTTTAACTTTCAACATTAACTTTTTTTATCACCAAAATGTCTTCTAGACCACTTGGTAATTCCAGAAACCACACTCTGTTATAGGGTCAACCTCTTCTCACAAATTCCAACCACTGGTCCCTCAGCACAAGCAGAAGGAAAAATCAACCCCTGCTCAACCTCTCCACAGAGAACCATCCATCCCTTTTCTCCAAGACATGAGGTCTGCATCAGGAAAAATCACCATACATTGCTATATTCTGCTATTCATTACTATACATACATGCCATAGAGACAACTATTGGGTCTATGGCACTTTGACTATCCCCCATTGAATATAGTAACACATAGACACATATAGATAAAATGGATGATAAATAGTGAAAGCCACAATGTTGTCACTACAAGCCTTGCCTACTTTGCCCTTTCTTCTTTTTTTGCTTCTTTTAGTTCACACTTTTTATGATATGAAGGAAACAACAAATTCAGTTAGCACAATATCTACAATACATACACCTGATTCTACTTGGCAATAAATCAATATCTGAGATGGATGGAAAGAGGGAAGATGGATGGGGGAAGGGGAATGGGCATCAGCATCTAGACTGGAGAAGGGGAGGGGGGAATTACCTTGAAGGTGGATTGAGGTGGTGGTTGTTGGTGCTAGAGGAGCTAGATAGGGGGAGGGGTGAGGAAGGGAGGGCAGGGAGAGGGGGGTTACCCAGCATCATTGCAGATGTTGCTGTTGTGGGTGGGTGGTTGCTGGCTCCAGGTGGGGGAGTGTCAGGAGTAGGAAGATGACTCACCAGGGATCTTACATACCTTGCTGTTGGAACAGAGGTTCATCCAGTGGAGGGACAGTATTGGGGAGAGGTGGGAAGCAGGATGACATCAGGAAAAACCGACAGTGCCATTTTTCACTCTTTATCTCTATATATTGCTATATTCCACTATTTATCACTAAAGATGCTATAGGGACAACTATGGCATCTATGGCACCCCAACCATCCCCCCTTAAATATAGTGATATATAGACACATATAGACACATATAGCAAAAAAAGATGATAAATAGCAAAATAAAGCCACAATGTTGTCAACCCAAGCTTGCCATACTTTGCCATTTTTGCTTTTTTTTGCTTCTTTTAGTTCACACTTTTTATGACAGAGACAACAAATTCATTTAGTACAATATCTACAATACATACACATAATTCTACTTGGTAATAAATCAAAATATGAGATGGATGGTAAGAGGGGGGGATGGATGGGGGAAGGGGGAGGGGGAATGGGCATCAGCATCTGGACTGGAGAAGGGGAGGGGGGAATTACCTTGAAGGAGGGTTGGGGTGGTGGTGGTTGGTGCTAGAGGAGCTAGATGGGAGGAGGGATGAGAGAGGGAGGGTCAGGGAGGGAGGGGCTTACCCACCAGTCATTGCAGATGTTTCTGTTCTGGGTGGGCTGTTGCTGGCTCTAGGTGGGGGAGTGTCAGTGGGAGATCTAGGATCACTCATCAGGGATCTTACCTTGTTGTTGGAACAGAGCCTTATCTGGTGGAGGGACAGCAGTGCAGAGAGGTGGGAGGTGGGGCAAAGGAAATGCAGTTGAGTGTGTGCGAGCATGGGTGAAAACTTCAACTTCTCACAGTCACATGACCAGTGGCCACTGCAACACTTCAACAAGTCTAAGTGCGAGTCTTAGCTTACCAATCATTTCCCACACATTTCCTAGTCACTATATACTAATCTACACAACACTACACTTAATACACTACATAACACTACCTTAATTGGTATTAAAAAATGCGAACATTACACTATAATTTCCTAGTAAAAGCAATGAAATAAAAGAAATCTTATGTTCTGTAACTATTCATTGCACATGGGAAAACATTTAGAGCAACTGGCAACATATAGTTATAATGTTGCTATAGTTCACCACATATGCAATAATTGCACACTATTTCAGTATATGACAAATATTGTGTTGTCAGGGCACTACACTACACTTATCTAATCAAACACAACCAAACAAATCAAAAAAGTGCACACTACACTTTTGGTAATAAAAATGGACACTACACAACACTAATTGTATTTTGTCTATATCTCTACCATTTTTGCACAGAGAGATGACATAAGCATACCTCCATGGTCCTCTTGTCAGGTACTACAACTTTCATTATGACATCTTTGAAATTAATTTTTTTGAGACATCAATTTATTTCTGTATTTTGCCATTTTCTTGCCCATTTTTGGGCATATCAATGATGTAAGCATATTCCCATGATCCTGTGACCCAGCCCTACAACTTTCATTATGACATCATGATCTATAGTTAAAATAGTGCTATAGTTCACTATATATCAAATAGTGCTGCACTATTCCAGTCTATAACAAATATTGCACTGTCAGTTTTTCCTGATGGAAGGAGACACAGTTGAGTGTGCATGCACACATGAAAAATTTCAACTTCCCATGGTCATGTGACCAGTGGCCACTGCAGCACTTTAAGTCTAAGTGCAAGTCTTACCTTACTAATCATTTCTCCCACATTTCCTAGTCACCATATACTAATCTACATAACATTACACTTCGTACACTTTTGGTAATAAAAATATACACCACAATGAAATAAAAGAAATCTTACAAGCATAACTATTTATTACACATGAGAAACCACTTAGAGCAACTGGTGATATGTATATGGTTATAATGTTGCTATAGTTCAATGTATATTGAATTATTGCACACTTTCTGCATATGACAAATAATACACTGTCAGGACACTGCACTACACTTTCCCAATCAAACACAACCAAACAAGTCAACAAAGTGCACTGTACACTTTTGGTAAAAAATGGAGACCACATAACACTAATTGTATTTTGTCTATATTTCTATCATTTGTGCATAGATAGATGAAGTAAACATACTTCCTTGGTCCTCTTATCAGGTATTGAAATTTTCATCATGACATCTTTGAAATTTATCTTTTGAGACATCAACTTTTTTTTGTATTTTGCAATTTTCTCACCCATTTTTGGGCATATCAATGAGATAAGCATGTTCCCATGATCCTGTGACCCATCTCTACAACTTCCATTATGATATCATGATATATAGTTATAATAGTGCTATAGTCCACTATATATCAAATAGTGATGCACTATTTCAGTCTATAACAAATATTGCACTGTCAGTATTTCCTGATGAGAGTAGCAAGGAGGTGCTCTTTAGAGCAGTACAGTATTTGTAGGGGGTGGATGAAGATTGCCTGTGAGATCTTAAGCTCAAACTTATCAACTACAAACATGAGGAAGAAATCAAATTTCAAGGAAAAGAGACTCATGGAAAAGGCATGCTGCACAGGATGTCAGTGTTAATGCATTGCTGTGAAATCCACAAGCTCATACCTCTGTCAGCACCAGAGACTCATCTTGTGAAGCCTCTCCACTTGTGCAGCATCTATTGCATACTGTTCCTTGTATATGAACTTCCATGCAGTAGTAATTTTTGCCTGCCATTCTGGTGTCCTTCCACATCAATGATTGGCATTGCACCATGTCCATTTCCATTGCTAGCATTAGTATCTAGTCTTTTGAAACAAGACATTGTGTACAGGGACTGTTATGTCCAGTGAACTGAAAAGCCTGGGACAGGCAAAGGTAAGTTAAGTGGAACTACATATGTGAAGACAAACCCTAAAACAGGGTGGCTTCATAGGGTACTCTGAACACATGATAGACTTGTCATTTGATAGATGTTGAAGGCTGGTACACATGCTAAGACAGCAAGGGAGGCAGTTCTTCAAATTGACTAAGATAGCTGAGAAGAATATGACAACGAGTCAATGAGTAGATTCAAACTAATATATGACAGAGTACTCTAGCAACTTTATGTACAGAAAGAGTGGATCTATGTATGATGCACATATCCATATGGCTAAGTATAGATACCAGGAGATGGGAGGTGGTCAGCCACAGCCACTTATCTGTGGGGATGACTACAGTACACAAAAGCAAAAACATACAAGGCACAAAGCAAGGCACAGCCTGAAGTTTGTGAGGTGTAGATCAAAGATCCAGAGCTTCATGTTTCATGTGATGTTACTGTGCACAGCATGAACTACATCTCATACAGAGAACATGAGGGTGAGCACCACCAGCAACATGAAAAGACAAAACAAATAAAATGTGGCATCACATGGAAATGCAATGGATTGGGCATGGAATATGGACAGGTGGTAAGAGGGACAACCTCTGAGGTTATGTATGTTTGTGATAAGGACCCTACATTGGAGTGAATTTCATTACATCAGTTTTCAAGTGTTTGTGGAAAAGCCAAAAATCAAGAATTGCATGTGGGGAATTGCTGAGAAGGATCCAGAAGTAGCTCTAGATAGAATTAGAAGTTACTAGTAATCACACTACTCCCTTCTACAGCCACCATGTCATCCCCACCTCTGGAGGATGATATTCTTCTACAGTCTTTCTCATTCTCACTGATGGTCTATTCAAAGGTAAAAAAAGTATTGCTGAAGGGGAAGACAACTTCAAAGGAAGAAAAATCTACAAAGACAAAGGAACTTCTATTTGTTCTCAATGACTCAAACTACACCAACTTCTGCAAGTGATACTCTGCAAGCATGGCCCAGGTGGCTATACAGTGACTGAGAAGAAGTACTTCCTGCTGAAGTACATTCCACCAAAGTGAAGGGGTGTGTATGTACATTCTCTTTCATATTTCCACCACTAAGAGCCAGTTCAGTCACCACTTCTATGCCACAAATTTGGAACTTCATTGTTTGTGTACATTTGACCATTGGCTGGATTGCTGGCTGAGTTCCAATTGAGTTTGAAACACATTTTCCTCTATGCAAGATGGATTATGGTTACAACATTGATCATCTTAGGCTTGCCTGGGTATCTGCTGCTTCAGTGGCTGCCCTGATTTCTCAGCACACTCTCAACTCTTTGGTTCACTCAATGCCTCCTAAGGCTGCAGCTCCAAAAGTGCAGTGGCATGATGAGGAAGTCAGAGCTCTTGTCAAGTTCTTATATGATCATTGGGGGCAAGCAGGTGATAATGGCAACTTCAAGTCATCTACCTATCATGTGGCTGCTGAGCATATTGCACCACTCCTCAAGGATGGGCCACCAAAAACCCACAGAGCAGTTAAGAATAAATGGACTGGCTATGTGGGTCATACTGTGATATGCTGATCAGTTCTATAGCCCTCATTCTTTCCCAGATTCAAAAGATATATCAGGATATCAAGCAATACTGAGCAATGTGGTCTGGTGCACACTGGGATCATCAGCATGGGGCTAATGTCCAGGGCAAGACTCCAAGCAAGTCTTCAAGGACTTTGTAAAGGTTTGTCATATATGATATTATACTGCAGCATGCAATGACTGATGATTACACATTTTCTTCTAGGACCACCCACTCATGCACCCATTCAAAACAATGGGCTGGGAATTCTACCCTCTTGTTGAATAGATCATACCAAATGGTGCCACCTGCAGTATCAATGCATTTAATCCAGGTGGATCAGGGGCCACTGCTGGTGATTTGGAGGATGAAAATGGCACTTCTGGTGCTGGAGTGCAGGGCACTCAGCTCCCAGTGGCTTCCACTTCAGTTGCTACTGGGTCAATGCATATCCTATCTACCCCTGGTTTGCATGCCACTGACAATGCACCTTCTCCCTTCAATGATCCATCATCTGGCAATATTGCACCTCTTCCCCCCTCCAGCATTCCACCATCAATTTGTGGGAGTGATTGCACACTGACATGGTTGGTGATGAGTTTTCCACCACATCCACTCTTCCATTTGCCAATACCAGTGATATTTCTACCCCCACTCCCACCTCTAACAAACACAGGAATATGTCATCAGCTATCAAATATGCCAAGAGCTCCCATTCCCACCATTCCCACCATTCATCATCCCTTCCAACCTCACCAGCCATATCAGATCCCATGGCAGCTGATTTGCAAGGCTCAATTAATTATCTTACATCATTGATCAACTTGTCAATGACATCAGCAATTGATAAAGCATCAACAATACAGGCCCAAGCCATTCAACTGCTGGATGACCAAGATCATGACTTTATCAAACAACTCCAGGCATTCATCCAGTCATCTCATGCCCAGAATATTGGTTTTGCAGATGTATATGTGAGGACATCAGACAAGGAAGAATGCTTGGAGTATGTTTGATTTGAGTTTTAGTCCAAGTTTTGTGAGCTGTATCACAATGAATAGTAGGATCCTGTGTATTGCATCTATCATGTAAACTCATGTAGTCCTGAATTTGTCATGTCCCACAAGATTGAACTTGATACCTGCATGACAAATGCAAAATGGAAGTATCATACACACAGGTAGGCCATTCATACCAAAGGATCCTACAAATCTATGATGTCACTGTTGCTCACCTCTCTCCTTCCAAACCATGGTCACTACCCATGAGCTCTTGATAATCTTCCCACATACATAAAGCAATTTGGTCATGAAAGGTACATGCTGCTTGTAATCAGCTGGCATTGGAGGTGTCCATGGCCTCATCCTGAGCAAGTCTCCAACCTCATCCTCAGCTATTGAACTACCTGACCCTCCCACATCTTGCACACCTTCATAGGATTTTTGACCTACAATGGCTCCTTCTGTAGCATCATGTATATGGATAAAGTTGTGGATGGTGCAAAGCACAGTGGGAATCTGGGCTTGAACATCCATGTCATACTCTGGGCTTATTAACAAAATACAAAAGTGATGCTTGAGGACACCAAATATCTGCTCAATTACATTTTGTGCTGATGTGTGCCAGAGGTTAAATAGTTCCTCCTTGGTTCTGGGCCTTCTCAGTTTAGCATGACAACAACACAAAATACATGTTCTTACCTAGATTTAGCGCAGCACTGTGGGGACTCTATACCCCCTAAGGCTGCAGAGCACCTATAGCAGCCTTTCTCAGTGTTTACAGTTGCTCACTCACATGCCCTACTACAATCATGGCATCTTCTCAGCTAACAATGTTGCACCCATTCTAATGTCACATATGTCACACCCTCCCCTTTCATCATGTACCCCTATCATCAGTAAACTACTGATTTAGCTCCAGGCTGCCCAGCATCCCCAGCACCCCCAGCATCCCCAGTCCCCCAGATCCCCAGCATCCCCAGCCACTCCAGCACTCCCCAGCCACTCCAGCACTCCCCAGCCACTCCAGCCTCCCCAGCCTCAGTAAACTACTGATTTAAGTCCAGACCTCCCAGACTCCCCAGAGCCCCCAGCACTCCCCAGCACCTCCAGCAACCCAGCCACCCAGGTTCCCCAGATACACTACCACCCCAGCCTCACCCAGTTATGCCAGTTCTTAGAGACTTTGGTCCAAGTCAATTATTTTACACAGCTTGCATACTGGTTGAATTATGGACTAACAAAGTACACTACATGACTATATATTCATTAGCTGCAGGATAGTCATGGTCATTTCATCATGGCCAAGTGTGGCTGAACTACCACTTTGATTCAACTCGGTCTGGTTCATGGTAACACTAGTAGTCCAAACCCACCTACCAACTGGAAACTAACAGAGCAGGTACTCACTCATACTGGAATTCCATGGCAAACATAATACATCCCAGACCTGAGTAATGCTTCATGTACATATAATTCCACCAATGACACAAATGCACAGGCAAATGAGAGGCATCAACATGAAGTAGAAATGGACAAAGTCAGAGGAAGACAGAATAGTGGCATTCTATACAGGGTCAGTAGAGTATCTGTAAGCCAAGAATGAAACCTCACTGGTTGGTGTAGGACCAGAGTGTGAGGACAGCTTGGTGCAGTGAGTGGGTTTGATAGTAGGAAAGTAACCACCCATGCAAATGACCATCCTTGCCTGACCAACTGTGGTGTCAGCTTTAGCTAACCTCCTCTCCACCTGCTCCACTCTAAACCTTGCCTTTCTGAGCTGTGAGCTGTAGTACTTGGCACATGCCATGTTGTACTGTACCTGACCCTCTGCAAAGGAAAGTTCAGCCTGGAGCATTTTGTGGTGGGCATGTACTGCGCTTATCAGCAATGCAGCTTCCTGTGGATTGTCAGGACATGGGAGAGAACCTGTTTGCAAGTCTTCCTGTACAGGGTCAGCCTTTGAACAGATTTGCCACTCACTGAAAACTTGCTGAATTTTGCACAAAGGCAAGTAAATCTTCACATTCAAAGGATGATATCAGCAGATTGGTCTCTGACAATTCTGAGTTTGAGGGATGAGACACTGAGCCACAGTGATTGCTTGGGGCAAGGGAGTTCAACATGATGGGAGCAAGACAGAAATAAAGTTTTGGTAGTTGCCAGATCACCATGTGTGTTATTAGAGCTTCAACTTCACAGTGAACTGACAACAGACATGAATGCACAGTGTTTTCGAGACACTACAGTTTGGTAGGAAACATTTTATAGGAGTATGGATTACTCAGAACATGCTAGTTCAACAGAGCAAAAAAAAATCTTTGTCTCCAAACCTGTCCAACCAAAAGCATTCTGAGTATTCCATTGCATTCTGCACTGAGAGATGGGGATCTGCTTTCTGCCCAAAATACAGTATTAAATGAGCATGAGAACAAATACAGTCAATGGGCACAATATATCCATGTTGTTGTCCATTAGAATGTAGGACCTGCCCAAGAAGGTGCATACCAGTGGCTGCATCATACCTGACAGTTTTGAACTTCTGGATGTAGATGAGAAGCTTATCTGGGATGATGTGGGGCCACTGGGGCCAAACAGGAAGGAATATGATCCACATTTGTCCAATATCATGGCCTAGAATAGGTCAGCTAACAGTGGTGAGACACAAGTTAACATACTCACCTTTAATACCAGAATGGGGCCACAGGGAAGTTTGGCAAGTGTTAATGATAACACTGTCATAGCACCCTAGAGGCCAAGTGTCAGTGGGGGGCTGGGTGAGCAGTGCCTGAGATGGCTCCAAGGCTTCATCAATGTGATATGGTATTGACTGGACATGGACTTTGGCCCATATCTGGATGTGGGAAAAGGGAATGTGATCATTGGTAGGTGCTCCTCCAGGTTTCCAAGTGGGATGAGTGCTAGGATCAGTGTCAGTTTGGATGCAACAAAGGTAGTCAATGATAGCAGAATGGAGGTCATCAAGCTTAAAGATTTTAGCAGCATTGTCAATAGGCATATTTGTAAGAGTGGGGTCAGTTCCAAGGTGGAAAGCAGTGCAAGAGGTAGCAAAGGTCCTGTAGGGTCTGGGTGCACTGGGAAATATGCCCCCCTCTGACTGCTTCGCTTGAGTGAAGTAGTTGACAATCTGACACTTGCCACTGTTGATATGAGCATCATCTTCATCTTCACTGTCATTGAGTTCTGCTTGACAAATCATGGTGGCAATGCTGAAATGTGAGCACTTATCTTGGTGATCGAGATACTGACAGATCTGTTCATACATGTTTTGCTTGTTACCAGAGCATACCAGCTCCTTCACAATTCTGACATGTGCTGTGGGCTACTCTTCTTGTGAGAGTGCGAAGGGAAAAAGGGGGAAAGCTGTAGGTTAGACCTAGGCTCGTCCCAAGGGGTGCTGTGCTGGAAGGAGAGGGGGGGAAGGAACCTAGAAGGCGAAGAAGGATTTTTCTTGGTGACTGGGGAGTGCTGGTGATGAAGAACTCGAAAACTCCGCCTTAGGTCAGCGAAAGGGATTTTTCCTGGGTGGGGGAAAGCATGCAGAGACTTGGGGCTGGAAGGGCGGCGATTGTGAACTCTCGAAGATGATAGGGAAATTCTTGTAGGCACAGGGAGACCGAATTTAAGAACTGGCGGCGATTTTTCTAGCGCGGGAAAACTCGAGGATGGCGAATAGACGATGAGACAGAAGCTGGGGAACTCTGGGAACACTCTGAAGACTCGAAGATACTCAGAAGACGACTCTGGGGACTCTCAGATATACACAAAAGATGCCAAAAGGTGGGTGGTTCTTTTTCTATGTACAGCGGACTTTTTGTAGTGTAAGGACAGTGGTTTCTAAGGTAAAACCGGAATATTTCAGATCTGTCATATGTCAAAAGTAATAAGAGAAAAGATAGAGACCAATGCATGGACAATCGCATGCATGGCAGCGACATAGACAAAGATAAGACAAGTAAAGTCCATAAAAACGAAGGTAAGTAAAAGTGGAAAGCGTACAGACAACGTGCCTGGGTAGCGAGTGTACATTGTAGGGGGAGGCAGCGATTTCTTCAACGGGTCCGGGATGCAGTGGGCGGCGTTACTAAGCGGGCGACAGCCTCGGTGCTTGTAGAGTGGATATAGCTGCCGAGGGGATATGTCGACAGAGGACGAACCTAATATGGTAACTGGTGAGTCAGCAGCGATGTTGCTGGCGCGAGTACGTGACGTGACAGAAGGTGTGACGTTAGCATACGCGGCAATGTTTCTAGCCAAGGGAGTGTTGTAATGCATGAGTGAGCAACTACTGAGAGTGAGAAAGGCTGCTAAGGGAGCTCTGTAGCCTCAGGGAGTATAGGCTCCCCACAGCGCATGTTCTGTATAGTTGGCAGTCCATTGCATTGGAGCTCCTTGGTGATGAATACTTGTTGCAATGCTCTGAAGGAGCTCAAGCTTTGGAATTTCCCAATGTGTAATCCATTATGCCTCAGTATTAATAGTTGAGGCCTTCTTATCATGGAATTCCTTCAGTATGCTCTGAAGTCTTGTGACATCACCCTCCTCAAAATGGGAAGCTTGTGCATGATACCAAAATTCATTGAGGGCATGCATAGCAATAAGGCACTCCTGTAGAACAGCACCTGCAATAACACCAATGATATAGCATTGGATGTTGCAATGGTCTTGACCAGATGGTGACCTGAGTGCAGATACACCCTCTTTGAACTGACAATAGCTGGTGAGAGGCTGGAGGAGAGTGAATCGAAAATCAAGCTGTGTGGTGCCAACAAGATTGATAGCCCACTGCAGGTCATGATCCCAGAACATTTTGTGAAAGTGGTGTAGTGCTTCTGGGCCAAAAACAATGTATGGTTCTGTCAGTGGCCAGTTCTGCCAAAATGGTGCATTGACACCATTGAGATGGTCACCCTTGCAGGCTTTGAAGTATTCTGGTAGGTCATCTGGTGACATTGAGGCAGCGATGGTGGCAAGACAAGAAAGGGTGGCATCTGCAGTGTGACTTGGATGGCAAAAGGGATCACTGAACTGACTGCTCTTTGCCATGGTGACATGTGATGTGCTACTGCACATGCAAGAAAGAACACAAGCCTCTGGTGTGTCAGCAACATAGGCAGCAAGTAAAGTGAAGCAATATTTGCTGTTTCTGAAAGGATTGTTCATCATACAACCATACTCAGCAGCTTTCTTCAGAGGCACTATGACAATGTCAATGACATGGTGCAGGAGCCTATCTGCAAGTACACCCTAGAGTCACTTGTTGGGATAAACAAATTGCAGAATTGGCATAAGTGCTAGCAGGAGATAAGCATGATTTGGGACCTTGTTTCGAGCATTTCTGCAAATGTTGGCAAGGGATATGAGTAGGAGATGAGCTTGATGATTACCAAAGGTAGTCATGTGCATCTTATCTGACAAGAGAATGACTCCTAAGAGCATCGCTCCAGGAGGTAACAGATTCTGTCTCTCCTTCAGTATAATCTGGGCATAGACAATAAAAATATGCTCACCTGAAGTTCCCATGCATGGTCACCAGTCAGCCAGTCATGATAGACCTGATGAATCTTCTCTGCAGAGTCGAATATCTTGCATGGACAGAACTTGATGTGTCCAATGAGTGTGGGATCAGATAGGAGAGCTTGCAAACACTCAATCACATTGCAGAAATACAGGAGGGGGGGTTGCTTGATGGGAAAGTCGACCTCTATGACCATGAACTTCCATTGTGGACCAGATGGTAAGATCTCTAGGTGTTTCCTAAGCTAGGAAAGAGGGAGCATTCGAGGCTAATGAAATAAAAATCAGAGGGATTGTATTAGTGGTAAGGTGTGCTCATGAATTGCATCGATAGGAACTTGTCCATTTGAGCCATACTTAGGCCTGACAACTCAATCCACTCTGCCATTTGCCAATCACCCACCAAAGCAAAGGGGTAATACAGATTATCCTGGCATTTTGCAGCATGTGAATCATCATCAAAGTTGTCCATGAATGTTTTTCTGCCCTTGTAGTTCTTGGATGCACCAGGAAAAACTTGCACAAAGCAATCCTGCATGACCAGATCCCTCTCCAGTCCCTCTGAATGATTTTCCTCTTGGCAGTCATCATGGCCAACCATCATTTGTTCATCTCCATATTGACCAGAGTAGTGGGTAACAAGTAGAGAACCAGACGGAGGGAATGGAACATGGAACATGCCAACATTGGATTTGGCTCACCAACACTGTGAGGACTTGGGGGTGCAACCATCTGCTGGAGTTTCTGCACCTGCCTAGAGGTTGATTTTTGTGTATCAGAAGGGTTGAAACATTCTTGAACTCCTTTGTGCAAATTGGACAGAATACAGAAGACATGGATCCAGCCTTGGGCATAACCAAGATAATGGAAAGCTGGACAGTCATGCTTTGGCATGTCTGAATGTGGCAAGTTTCTTGGTGGCATGATGGATGTGCATCATGATTTTTGAAGTTTCAAGGTTCATCCACAAGACAGACACCAGACACTGCAGTAGGGCAGTTGTTGGACAGTACAGTTGCCAGTTACACAGTACTATGGTCATTAGTCATGCAGTTATGTGTTTGTCAGTCATGCAGTTGTGTGTTCATTGGTCACACAGTAGTGCAGTCATACATTTGAAGTATGGGACATCCTTACAGGGGAGTGTAAGTGGGTGCCAGTGCTGGTGGGGCACACCCAAAAAGGTACACATGTGGCACCACAGCCATCATCTCCCTCATATGTATCCAGTTTAAAGTGTGGTTTTTGGACCCTAATTGCAATATCACTTGCTTGGGATTGACAGGTGGCACTGTGCACATCTAGGACCTTGGAAATGGACCTTGTCACCAGACCCTGACTGAACATACAACCCTTGTTGGATTACTCAGCCTCTCCCCTTCTTATTTGGTTTCTGCTGCTGCTGCTACCAACTCTATGCATAGTATGTATGTATGGTGAGGTGACATGAGAAGGACAAGTTATGAATACCTTGGACAAAACCCAAGTACATGGTCATGTTATGAGTCTGCATCAGTCAGGATATGAAACAGGGCTATACAGAGATGAAATGGGTGAATTGACAAATTGTAACAAGAGTGATTAAGATGAGAGCATACAGTTATTGCTGTTGGAAAGGGGTGTCTTGACATGGATGAAGAATTTACTGAACAAGGACAAGATTTGGCAGTACAGCTGGAATGTTGAGACCGATATTCAGTTCCATTGTTGGAAGTTGAGGTGTGGATGAATGAGCAATAGAGCCAGTGAACATACCTTGTCAATCATACTGTTGACCTCCCATATCATATTTGCCCCATGCTGATACACCTTTCTGCCAGGACGATGTCTCCTATCACACTTCCACTGTCAATAACAAAGCATCTCTGCAAGCATCTGCATGCACATGCATGGGTAACATGAATAACAAAAATATGACTGACAACATGCATTTCCAAAACAGGCCCCTTCGTTATATACTTGAAGCATTGGTCACAGACCCACAAAATGGATTCTCACCTGTCAAGTACAACCAAGTCAGTCCACCTGCAAAGAGTTCAGAGGTGTGGCCATGAGAGCAGAGAGTGGTGGTAGCCTTGGGGGAATGCCACTGGACAATGTAGGGGATGCATGGGATGGTGGTGGCCTGTTCTCGAGCTCATCCTCTTCTGACATTATCTGTGGGCCATCATGTCATTGTCAAGATGTGGGTGTGCACATGGATGGGGGATTTCTTTGACATGCAAGTCTTCATTTTCTGGTTTCTAGCCATCATCTGTTGTGTTCCTTCATAATATGCTTCCATGTACCTACATGCAGGACACTTCCATGACCTAACATGTGAATGTGATTAGTGAGTACAAGGGCATCATGTGATCCAAGTGGTCTAACAATGGGCATACCTTGGGCAAGAATTTTCCTTAGTGGATCTTAGTTTGCATCTTTCCTTTCTGTCTGAGTGCAGATGGGAATGCATCCAGATAAGAGTGGGTCATGATTTCGATGTTCTCCCAGGCTGTGGGTGCCATCAGTAGTCATAGTGTTGCTGTATTTCGATGGACCCACTCTATGTACATGATATGGGCTCCAAGTGATGGGTATTGTTCACATTTGATGGTCAGCATGTCATCTATTGGGGCAGACAGCAATGTCCCACACTGAGGACAGAACAACAGCAAGCCTAGATTACAAGTTGTTGTGTCAGCTCTCACCATCCAAGTATTAGATGCAGACCTGTAGATGAATGAGGCATATATAGAGGGTACCACATGATCAACCACCATGAGTATGGAATCTTACATATACATAGAACTTGTTTTAAATCCCATTCAAATTGTATCGCTCCCAAGAAAAAAAAACCTTCAAATGCATGACTGCACTACTGTGTGACTGACAAATGCACAACTGCATGACTAATGACCATAGTACTGTGTAACTGGTGACTGTACTGTCCAGCAACTGCCCTACTGCAGTGTCTGGTGTCTGTCTTGTGGACAAACTTCAAAACTTTGAAAGTTGTGATGCCATGTCCATCATGCTGCCAAAAAACTTGCCACATTCAGACATGCCAAAGCACGATTGTCCAGCTTTCCATAATAATCACCATCTAACAGACACTTCAAATACCACTCAGATCCCAGCCATGATTCAATGAAGTCTAATACATTGCATATCTATCAAGACATACAAAGCACTGTCAGGTATGGATAGGTATAGTTAAACCTACATCCAAATCAAAGACATGAATGCAAGATGAGAGCATGGATGATGATGAAAAAAAGGCAATACCATATCAACAAAAACATGATGGGATGAGGATGTGATGTGAGTTAGAGGCATGAATAGCCACATAACAGGGCTGGACAACCTTGAAGCCATAAATACAATGAGAAAGCAATTGGTACACACCTAGAACACATTCTATTTGTGGCATTTGCATGAAGAACATTGAAGCTTGGCCTTTGAACCCATGCTGGTATCATCAGCAGGTGCCAGCTTGCAGAGAGAGCATTGGACTGTGCTTGGTATATCCTTGTCACCCAAGAACACTACTTCATGACCCTTGCCTTTTCTGCTAGCCTTCATCATGTTAGTCTGAGTTGAGGACACAGCCAGCAGTTCTTTGGAAGCAAACTGATCTGAGTCATCCATCATCAGCATTTGTTCACTTCCAACAGGTGATACTATGTGTGGTCTTGGTCCCAAAGCATAGTCATGCAATTCTGAATGTATGTCAGACTCCCTGCATACAGTTGATAGCTGTGGAGGTGACTGTGATTCCACAGGTGAGTGGGGATGATCGAGTGGAGTTGATAGTCATTGAGGTGGCTGTGATTCCAAAGGCGAGATTTCTGACCCATGTGTAGTTGGTGGACCAAGTGGCTGAATGGGAGGATCACCTGATGGTGGGGGTCCCAAGCTTTGGGAAAAACTAGAAATATTAGCAGCACCAGTGTGCCCTGCAGCACATGTGGCCATCTGGGCCTGCATTCAGCTTAAAGGATCATTCAGTGTGGAGGTCAATCCAATATCACCTGAGTTTTGCCATTGTCCTGTGAGACCAGCACCAACCTCACACCCAAACTCATTCTTAAAAAGGGACCTGTTCGAAGTGTTGCAATTCAACTATAATACCAAAATGCATGAATACTCACATGTTCCACCATCTCTTCAAGTGATCCACCCAGCCCTTATCAGGGCACTCTTGGATCATGTTGACAACATTGTAGTAAAATGTGTGATAGTTGAAAGACCCATCAATCTCAGACCACTTTGTCTGCAATGTAATAGCATAGCATGCCTCAATAGAGCACTTAATGATTGCATGTATTGTGTGGATACTTCACATACCTGCAAGCAACTATAGGTGATATGTTCAGGTTCAATGGAAGTCATCTGGTGAAGGGTGGCATTTGGTGGGCAGGTTGAACATGATGCATCACCTAGTGCAGTCGATGGCCCTGTGAAGATATGATGCATAACCTATGATGAAGTCACATCCATGTCCCAAGGCACTGAGTGAACTTACCCTCTCTAATAATATCGCTGAAAAAGGTCTTCATATTCATTTTTGTCATCAATGTTGCATCCAGGGGTATCTCCACTCCACAGAAAGAGGGGCAAGTCATTGGCAGTCATTATGATCTCACCTCCTTGGAGTTTTTGACAGGTTCTGACACTCACATGAACCCAGGGCAAATAAACAATGTAAGGGGAGACATACTGCACAGGATCATCGAAATATTCCTTCCCTACTGAGGAGGGGCAGAGTAATGTTGTAAGAACCAGATGGTGCAGACCAAATGCTGATCTTGTCCCAGTGGTGGACAGTGGTGGCTCGAGGCTTGCCTTCAGAGGGTGTGGCATAGCATAGGTCCTGACATGTGCTTTCAGGCATGTAGCATCATCCAAACACACTCCCTGAATCGCTTTATTCATCTGAAAAATTGTCAAAGGGTATGGAATCGAAAGTAAGAATGAATATATAGAAAGCAATGACTGACCTCAGTAATAACTTCATGAAGCACACCCCTCTTCTTGCAGTTGTTTAAAAGCTGTTCAAGACCTGGGGCATACTGCAACAGGGCATCATAGGTATGTTTACATCGCTCATGTGACTTAGGCGATCTGTGGATAAGCTTAGGATAATGCATCTGAATACAAGCATACAGACTTACACTTTTGAAAGAACTCTTTCCCATGCAGCTGCACCATCCTCATCCTCTGACAGCTCTCCATTCACAGCCAATTCCTCTTGCCAGAGGAAGAACATGAAGTCAAGGAGCCTGCTAATGTCACAAAATGTGTCATGGCATCTGGTGATAGTTCTCACAGCAGCCACAAATTCTGCAAGCTCTTCTGGATCTATTTGTGAGGCCCACATATTCTCTCTCTTTTTTTCAGGTCTGACTACAATCAGCCTTCTCTCTGTGAGTAGACCAAATGAGCTTGCCTTTTGCTGGATCCCTTCTTTGGCTTCTTGGGGGGTGGAGGAGACTCATATGAGGAAGTGGTATCACCATCACTGTCACTGTCAGCTGGTAACTGTTGAGATGACCCAGTCCTGCTTCAGCACATCATAGGCAATGGGCAGTGGCAATGAACTTAAAGATTGTAGAGTCAATGTGTGAGAAAATCTCTGATAAGAACTATTATACACAATATACACAAAGCAGGCAGCAGTCAGTAGTGGTACAGAATTGACTAGCATTCACTAACATGTACATAATAGATATATATGAAGCAGCGGGATCTTGCATACTGTGATACTTCGTTGTTATTATCTCAGTATGATACACTTCAGATCTGCCAAGCTCTGGGATGTATCTACATGAAATATTCAGTGAGGCAAAGTATCTAGCTGACACTTGTTGTGTCTCATTCAGACTATAATGTCATTGCCACTGGCATCAGCAAGTGCTGGAGGTCGTCACACCACATCACCTATATTAGGTAATATGTTTGTTCTCGAGTTTTTGAGATTGGATCCTGTATTTTTTAATCCTCCTGGGTGCAGTAAGGCTGACCCAATAATATACAGTATGGAAAGGCAAATTCAACAGTGACAATTGCATGGGAAATTGAAATCTGGGTTCCTGCCAATGCAGCTGGTCCCTTCTGGTGACACTAGTGCAAGTGCTAACTATGGAATGTTCTCACTGTGTTATCTATTCCAATTTGAAATGAGTTCCAACTTATTAACCCACATTGTGTTCCTTAGGCATCTATCCTCTTCATGGCAACCATTGATGGTGGTCATGGAGACTACTCTACCAGCTATTATCAAGCAATCAGCAAATACCAAGTAATCAGTGTAGAAAAGGGCTGTAGGCAGCCTCAGTAGTGACTCAACTACTAAATATATTAGTGTACCTGTAGGCAGCTACAGGTCATCAGTAAGTAGATAACTACTAAATTTAAGTAGACTCACCCTCAGTAGTGACTCAACTACTGAGGGAACAGTACTAAAACTGTACTCTATGTGCGCTCTATGTGCTTATGTAATCAACCAAATACTCGCACCAAAATGTACATCACACAGAGGTGATTCAATCTCGGAGTTGCATGGGTGGTATACCACCCATGCAACTCCAAGTACACCTGCCCAAACCACTGTGGCTGAAGACACTCCAAACATCAAAGCAACTTCATCTGACCAAGGTATTCTGCATCTGTGCTCTGAGATTTGACAACCTTATTGTTTGAGTAGTCTGGGGCTCTATTGAGGATATTTTAGCTGCTGTCAGAGTATTTCAGCCTGAACCAAGGGTAAGTCTCCAGTGATTGAGCACCAATCCCACTCAAAACCTCCTTGTGTAGTGATTTTTGGGAGTTGGAAAAGATGAATATGCTTTTATTATGAGCATCCTCATTGAATGGAGTGCACACATCAGCAAAACCATCTTTTTGGCACAGAGGTCACAGTGCCACAGTGATGTCACAGCCTACCTACAGTGTCACAGTGTCACAGTGCACAGTGAGGTACAGTGTGACAATACCATGTCACACAGCCCACAGTTACCCACAGGCTCCCACAGAAGTGACAGGCCTACAGATACACAGTGCTACAGAGATAGGGGCTTCCCCCAGATGCCACTGTACAGCCACAATGTCATAATGAAAGTTGTGGGGCTGGATCACAGGATTGTGGGAATATGCTTATCTCATTGATATGCCCAAAAATGGGTAAGAAAAATGCAAAATACTGAAAAAAATTGGACGTCTCAAAAATTAAATTTCAAAGATGTCATAATGAAAGTTGTAGTGGCTGACTAGAGGACCCCAGAGGTATGCTTATCCCATCCATCTGTGCAAAAATGGTTGAGATACAAGCAAAATACAATTAGTGTAGTGTAGTGTACATTTTATTACCAAAAGTGTAGCGTAGTGTACATTTTATTACCAAAAGTGTAGTGTTGTGGCGCATTTTTGATTACCTAATGAGTGTAGTGGTAACTGTTTTGATTAGCAAAAGTGTAGTAAAGTCCACTTTTTTGACTACAAAATAAGTGTAGTGTTGATTAGTAATTGGTTAGCAAAAGTGTAGTGAAGTCCACTTTTTTGACTACCTAATAAGTGTAGTGTTGATTAGTAATTGATTAGCAAAGTGTTGTGTAGACTATTGATTAGCAAAAGTGCAGTGTTTGATTAGTAAAGTGTAGTGTACATTCATATTACCAAAAGTGTAGTGTTTTGTAGTGTTTGATTAGCAAAGTGTAGTGTACATATTGATTACCAAAAGTGTAGTGATGTGGCGCATTTTTGACTACCAATCAAGTGTAGTGTTTTGTAGTGTTTGATTAGCAAAGTGTAGTGTACATATTGATTACCAAAAGTGTAGTGATGTGGTGCATTTTTGACTACCAATCAAGTGTAGTGTTTTGTAGTGTTTGATTAGCAAAGTGTAGTGTACATTTGTATTACCAAAAGTGTAGTGTTGTGGTGCTTTTTTGATTACCAAGTAAGTGTAGTGTTTGATTAGTAAAGTGTAGTGTTGATTAGTGTTTGAGTAGTTAAATGTTGTTTACACTTTTGATTACCAAAAGTGTAGTAAAAGTTTGCTTTTTTGACTACCAAATATTTGTAGTGTGACAAGGAAATGTTCAGTAGTATTGATTAGCAAAAAAGCATAGTAGTGATTAGCTTTTTTGTCAAGTGAGCACAGCCACTAATGCCTTGAAAATTTGTGGTGTCAAAAAAATATCCCAAAACATGATACAGTGGACACTAAGACCCCCGCCCTTTGTGCAAGCTGCCAAAGCTGACCAAACAAAGGCCAATTCCTACTATGGGGTACTGTATGCCATTAGCCCACTACTACCACACATTTGATTACCCAAAAGTGTAGTGGTATTAGAAAAAAGTGTAGTAGTAGTAGCAAAAAGTGTAGTAGTATTAGTAAAAAGTGTAGTAGGTAGTGTTATTAGCAAAAAAAGCATACTTCTATTAGGCTATTATGTGGTAGTACTTGAATTTGAATATATTACTACTTTTGATTTGATTTCTGTGATGGAGTGAAAGTCCTATTAGCTTGAAAGTGTAGTGAGATTAGGAAAAAAGCATAGTAGTATTAGCAAAAAATGGTAGTGGGATTAGGAAAAAAGTGTAGTAGTTGTATTAGTAAAAAATGGTAGTGGGATTAGGAAAAAAGTGTAGTAGTTGTATTAGCAAAAAATGGTAGTGGGATTAGGAAAAAAGCATAGTAGTTGTATTAGCAAAAAATGGTAGTGGGGTTAGGAAAAAAGTGTAGTAGTTGTATTAGCAAAAAAGGTAGTGGCATTAGGAACAAAGCATAGTAGTGGTATTAGTGAAAAATGGTAGTGGCATTAGGAACAAAGTGTAGTAGTGGTATTAGCAAAAAAGGTAGTGGGATTAGGAAAAAAGCATAGTAGTGGTATTAGCAAAAAAGGTAGTGGGATTAGGAAAAAAGCGTAGTAGTGGTATTGGTGAAAAATGGTAGTGGCATTAGGAAAAAAGCATAGTAGTTCTATTAGTGAAAAACAGTAGTGGTATTAGGAAAAAAGCATAGTAGTGGTATTAGCAAAAAATGGTAGTGGCATTAGGAAAAAAGCATAGTAGTTCTATTAGCGAAAAACAGTAGTGGCATTAGGAAAAAAGAGTAGTAGTTGTACAGGACTGTACAGTGCTGTGACAGTACTGGACAGGGGGGGACCTTTCTGTAGCACTGTGGGCACTGTAGTGGGCTGTTGCAAGCTGTACAGTGCCATACAGTGACTAATGGTTTTGCTGATGCAGCATGAGCAATGTGCCAGGTATGTATTTGGTACTCACAAGATGTTGGTATTCATCACAATTGGTGTGGAGGTTGATGTACTGCTCTGACCTAGGAGAGCTGGTCCTGTACAGTCCTCACCCCTGCCATGAGCAACCCATTAATGACCTTGTCAATGATCTGGTTCTGAGTCTCTCTTCTTTACAATATAACAGAGAACATGCCAACCTTGATGTTGATACCAATAATACCCTCATCCAGGAGGAGCTCCATGCTGTTCCTGACTTGCAAGTTTGTCTCTTGTTATTCTTGGTGGGACTACAAGCACTGACTGAGTGTTTGTGGATCAGAGAATCTGGTTTCAGTCAAAGTCAAGCTTTGATTGTCCAAAAAATGAAGAAGGCTATTGAAAAGGAACCTGGCATTCTATTCACCATCATCATCCTTATCAAAGAAAGGTCACTGTATCACACCCAAGGTGGACTCTGATACTGCCAAGGTGCCTTGCACTTGCCCATACTGAAATGAAATAGAGTTTCTCCCTAGCATGTTGAATCTGATTGAGGTGGCTCCAGTGACCATCGAAGGTCATGTTTGGGTTGAGGTTGAAGCAGTAGAATGGTATGTTTGGCTCAGAGGAGCATCTCCTATTGACTTTGACAAGACTCCCACAAATTTCTTTGCAAAAGGGGTGAGCAGGCTTCACATACATACTGTATCATTTTTCTGCCATCCAATCATATCTTCAGACGCTCTTTCCTTCTATAAACATGTTGAGCATGGGTGCCCTCCTCACTAGAGGGCTTGCAGCAGTCTGCAATAGGCTTCTTTCTCAAATGCAAAATATTTGGCCAAACAATGACCATGCAGCACTGGTGGCATGGTCTCCTGCTACCAGTACAAACTGGAGGGTACAAGCTATTAGGTTAGCAAATGCAATATGCATGACTGCCCATGTTTGCTATACTTATTGGTACTACGATAACATGAAGAAGAAGTGCACTCGAGCCAATGATACTAGAGTGGGTCCATGGAAGAAAGTGAAGAAAGAGAAGGGGGACAAGAAGGAGAAAAAGAAGAGAGGAATAGTGAACAATATGTCCAAGTAGTATTCCATTCCCACTCGAGCTTACTACCCTTCATATTGATGGCTGTCATCCCATGTACTGTTCATGTTATCACTAGCTTTGTTGATGGAAATTATGTATTCACTTATCCACAGAAAATGAATTCACAAGTTGTCAGTGTGCTTTGTCTCTCCCTTTGACCTGCTGGAATATGCCAAAATGCAGCAAGGGAACAGTACCAGGTCCAGGCCCAGAGTTGCCTCAACAAGCAACATCTGGCAAGCTTCCAATGCCACCTGCATCACAAACACAGTCAGGAGAACTTCAAGTTGAAGGATGCATACCTCATTGCTCCACCTGTAGGGGTCATGGGACTGGCAGCACTGTCAAGCTTAACACTGAAATTGAACACATACACACAGAGCCCACCAGGCTGACAAGACAAGGTGTTGATGAAGTGGCTATTGCCAACCAGCCAATAAACCACCTTGCTCCTCCATCCCCAAATAAGTGTAAAGTCTCCAGGAAACAGAAACTGGTCAGCTATTTTTTTCAAAAATTATTCCTGGAGCCTTACGAGCATGTAGGGTGTGCCTGACATTGTCAGTATCAGGCATCCTGGTCCCTAGCTTCACCAGGCAGCCATGGGAGAGGAGTATGGTTTCAAAGAGCTGATTGATGGACCAGACTAAGGTGAGCATAACCAAGCTCATACTGAGTCTGGGGCAGTGCATGCTGGTTCTGCATTGGATGAGGTATGCCATTTTCAGGCTGAAGAGCCCAACATTCCAAGGTCTGGATATGACCACGATGATGAACCACTGGAGGGCTACAATGGTGATGTTCTCCAGGATGATCCATAGGAGGCTTTCTATCTCCCTGGTCCTCAGCCCCAGGAGAGGAGTAACATGGAGCCCAAGGACAATGGCTATGATGAGGAGTTCAATGATGGTGTGCATGGCCAGCAAGATAGACATATCAACTGGGATGATGATAACAACATGCAGAATGACAGTCTGGACTTGGTCATACACCCTGATGGAAAGGTATTTTCTTTCAGTTGCAAGCACCAAGCACTCCATTCACCAGAACATGATGGTGATGGAGATCTGGGTTCCCAAGTCATCAGCCACACTCTGAGACATTCTTCTCAGTCTTGCAAATGCCAAGTGACTGAACCACCACATCAAGCCACTGTCCAGCCTCCATCTTCTGACAAGTTCCCTGATCATATATCCCAGATTCCTTTCAACTGCCCAACTTGCTCTCAGGGGAAATCCTGCCCTATCCAAGTGCTGCCCTTGTCTGCTGAATCTCAGATTACTACTTGACCTGCCATGGCAGCTTCAATGAAACTGATTAGCAACCACCCAAAGCCATTGCAGGTTTGCACGACATTCAATGCTCTTCTGAAGTGGGCTAATGCTCCTCCAAAGTTGTCCAACACTATTCCCAAGCTGTCAAATGTTCCTGCCAAGAGTGGTCAGCAGAAGGCACCCCATCTGCCAACTAAGGATGTCCTTTTTGAGCACCATCAAAGGAATGGTGTTCCGAGGGCTCCTGACCCTGCTTGACTCGATGCCATTCATCATCAGTCCAATGGCAAGCAGTAAGCTGCCTGATCACTACATCAAGACTTGAACACTCACATCACACAGTCCCACTTCAAAAATGAGGGCAGATATGAGAGTGGGAGTGAGGGTGGAGATGAAGAAGATAAGGGTGAAGAAGACATTATGGACTATCCCTGTGCTTATAAGGCAGTGACAAAGCTCAAGTTTTACCTGCCTGTGTGGAAGAAAGTCCTTCACATCACATGCATGTACTGTCATTTTGTTGCTACTGTGAATAGGTTCCCCAACTGCATGGACATTGTTGAGGATGAGTTTGGTGCTGAGATTCTCCTACAGAGCATTGAGGAGTTCAAAGCCAAGTGCAGCATCCTCAACATGTCATATTATGAGAAGTATGCTTATGAGATGAAGATTTGGGTAAGTCCAATTTCTTTCTGATTGAGTGTGTTAACATGTGCCCAGATGTACTCTGACCTTGGCAATTTACAGTCAGCTGTCAAGAAGGTCGCTCAGAGCACACTTACAGAGACCTTTGACATCGAGCCTGTGAACACACTGATGGAGGAAGATGCATTTGCTCATGTTAAATTGCATTACACTCAGCTCCACAAGAACTCAAGGTTGTTTCATAACTTTCATGATGATGTGAGTGATTTGTTCCACTCAATATTTGTTTGATGCAGCTGAGTTTAGGGCACTGTTGAGAACTTCGGAAGTACAGCCCTCACTCAGACCTGTGTTCGTGTGTTTTACAATGGTAAAATGTCACTTGCCACTGCATTCCCTGAAAAATTTGGAAGGATCCTTCCAGGTGGCACTCACATTTTCAGTGAAACCACAGTGGGAATCTCACTGTATTGAATTATTGTCATGGCACTGAATTGAAACCTGGCCAAGCTTGCTCTCGCTTTGGATGAGTATGCAGATGGTTACTTTCAGCACAAGCAAGTGAAGAGTGATGACTTTGAAACAATTTATGATGAACTTTGTGATCTCTTTGACAAGGTTGAGGACTCCAGGAATTATGATGTTCTGGAAGCCCATCACAAGCAAATTGCCATGCTTGGATGGTATGTCCTTTTCAGAGCAGCATTCTCTTGTTTAATAAATCCATTCACAGCTCCTGCAACCCCAAGGCAAAACCCCAGAAAATGCAGTTTCAGGTTTTCCTTTAGGGTATTAGTGTAGTGTGTTCTTCCCTGCATCCCCACTCATCTTTCATTTTCCCATTTGTTGAAACTATCTACATTGCATTATGGCCTGCTACAGTTTTAACCTGTCATCAGGTGCCTCACTGAATTGTTCTGAAGGTTTCTGGCTGGTGCAGCCTGTGTATGCTTGGTAAGTCATTTCATCACCTCCTGCTGATTGGCATTTGTAGATTCAACTGCGAGTTTTTCATCTCGTCACTGACATCTAATAGTGTTATACAGATGCCCAACCACCACCAGACAACAACGAGTAGGTACATGTGAGTTATCTTGCAGTTTCTCATTCCAGTGTGGATGCTCGCTATTTCCAGCCAGCCAAAATGATACTGTCAAGTCATGCAGTAGATCTCACCAGCATTGACAACAACCCATGGCTATCACCACCAGAAGATGATGACAATGAGTAGTAATGTGAGTCATCTAGTGGTTTCTCATTCCAGTGTAGATGCTCACTATTTCCAGCCAGCTGCAATGACACTGTCAACTCCTCAGTAGACTTCACCAGCATTGATGGCAACCCATGGCTATTATCACTACTGGATGACAATGACTAGGTACATGTGAGTTATCTTGTGGTTTCTCATTCCAGTGTAGACACTCACTATTTCCAGCCAGCTGAAATGATACTGTTGAGTCATGCAGTAGATCTCACCAGCATTGACAGTGGCCCATGGCTATCACCACTGGATGACAATGACAATGACCAGTATGTGTGAGTCATCTCATGGTTTCTCATTCCAGCACAGACACTTGCTATTTCCAGCTAGCCAAAATGATACTGTCAAGTTGTGCAGTAGATCTCACCAGCATTGACAATGACCCATGGCTATCAACACCAGACGACGATGATGACAAGTAGTAATGTGAGTCATCTAGTGGTTTCTCATTCCAACATAGACACTTGCTATTTCCAGCCAGCCACAATGACACTGTCAACTCCTTGGTAGACTTCACCAGCATTGATGGGGACCCATGGCTATCACCACCAGATGACAATGATGACTACTACCATTACCACATGATGAGGACAACTGCCACTGATGATATCCCCATCAGTACTGTATGGACAGTGATGATCACAACTAATCATTATGGTACAGTCATGTGGTCCACTTGTAAATAGTAGTTGATTAGAATGTCATCCATTTTTGCTCATTGCATTTGTTGATTCAGTCTGGGTGAGCTGGTCAGTCTGGGTGAGTTGGATAGTCTGGGTGAGTTGGATAGTCTGGGTAAGCTGGATAGTCTGGGTGGGTTGGACAGTGCTGGGCCGATAACCACCACCTGGGCTGGCTGGGGAACACCTGTCCAGTTCTGGGCAGACCCTAACCCTTCTGGAAAGTCTGGGTGTCTGGACAGGTCTGGACAGATGCTGTCCAGACCTGTCCAGCAGACCAGTACTTTACTGATGATTTCTGCCAGCAACCTCACTGCTGATTCCTCAGCTACCATAATAAGCCTGTCCCCTAATGCACACATTCCCTCTCTTCATGTGACCACTGAACACTGTCTGTTGGCAATCACTACTGACCCATCACATGTCACCTTATCTCCTTGGTGCTTATACCCATTTTACAAGCACTGAAGCTGTCATCCATGTAGTAATGCCACCCACCATGTCCCTCCTAAATTAATGAAATCACTGCCAGTCCCTACTCTGCATCCTTGCTACCCAGGCATGTGGTTTATACCACTTCTACCTTTCTTACCTTCATTTTATGGACTCTTCCTGTTTTATCTTCATCTATGTCACTGCTGTGCATCTGATTATCCATGCATCAGCCTTTATGTTTTCTCTTATTACTTTTGACATGTGACAGATCTGATACATTCCAAATTTTACCTTCAAAACCACTGTCTCTATGATACAAAAGTCTGATGTACTTAGAAAAATATACCACCCACCTTTTGGCATCACCTTGTGTGGTTTTGAGAGTCCCCTTGAGTCCCAAGAGCTGAGTTCCAGAGTATTTTTGAGTCTCCAGAGTGTTCCCTGAGTCCCCATAGTCTGTCTTATCACCATCATTAAGTCTCCTTATGCTAGAAAATTGCCACCACTTCAATAAACTGGTCCCCTGCATCCACAAGAATTTTCCTATCATCTACAAGAGTCTACAAATGCTGCCCTATGAGCTATTGCCTTCAATAAATATCCTCAGTCCTCCAGAAGATATCCTGCACCTGCCTAAGGTGGACTTTTGAGTTCTCCACCACCATGCTTTGCTGATCTCCAAGAAAAATCTTCCTCACTCTCTAGGCCCCCATCTCTATCTCCTTCCAACTCAGCACCCCTTGGGATGAGCCTAGGCATTGCCTACAGCTTTCCCCTCTTTCCCCTTGTGCTCTCACAAGAAGAGTTGCCCACAGCATTACTCAGCAAGATGATAATGGGTGTTCCAATAGGGAATGAGGAGTTCAGGACACAGAGGAAATCTGGCATCTGCAAGGAAATACTTTCCAGGGGGGATGTCCAACCCATTGGAGTGTGCATGCTGATATACATGCATGTCTGTTGCTGAACCTTTCCAACCAGTAAGTGCATATGTGAATGAGAGCTGGAAGTCACAATTGAAGAGACAATTTTGAGAGACAAAACAATGCTGAGCTGATGGTGCCACATGGATATGACTACCATCCAGCACCCCAATTGCATCCTTGAAGTATGGCCAGAACCTCTTATCTCCCCTAATGTTTGACTGAATAGTATTGATAGCTGGCATCTGAATGTGTGTGGAATAAAAAGGTGTAGTAGAGAAAATGAAAAGCATCTTGTGGAAATATCTGATGGGAAATTGGTTAGAGCATGAAGCCTGAGGTTTCATCTGACTGCTGAAATGCTTGCCAACATGCTAAATACTGAGGCTGGTAATGCTCATATAAAGGAAGATTGCAAGTTGTTCTTTGAGGGGAACAGATCAGGAGTTTTCATGACCCATCTTGTGCAGGTTGTCCACTAGTTTTGCAAAGATGTCAGGGTGAACACCAAGTTCACATCAGATCCATCCTGGATGACCCTTGAGCAGCTTGATGAGCCACCCTTCTCCAGTAAGTATTGAGGTATGGTACAGCTCAGGGGTTCTTGTGGTTGGCACAGGGTGTTGGATATGAGAATGTTGACAGCATTCCCAATGTGCCTGAGTACATGTTGTTGGCAGATCTCCTCATGATTGGTGTCAGCATCAATGACTCCATTGATCTCTTCATCCATGGCAATCTCTGAGAACATTCAAACTCAGCTGGCAATCCAGCCAATGGTCAAATGTACACAAACAATGAAGTTCCAAAATTGTGGCATAGAAGTGGTGTCCAAACTGGCTCTAACTGTCCTGGAAGACAATGGATGTCTGATGCAATTGATGTTGATGACATTGCCAATTACAGGGAAATGCTAAAGAAAATGGGTGGAGAATTCCCACCTGTGGTGAAGGTCTTTGTGGATATGCAACATATCAATAAGTCAGCTCAGGTCTTATAGTCCAAAGAGTCAGGTGTTGGAGCATATAAATCTCCCCTGTATTACAGGTCCTAGGTATGATGTTTGGGTGCTTACATAATCACCTTAGAATGGACTTAGTAGTACATTACATTGAGTTCCCTCAGTAGCTCACAGTCTACTGAGGATAAGTACTGGTATATCATAGTATATTACTTACTGGTAGCATATAGGCAGTACCCTCTCAGTCTACTGAGGTAGCCTACAGATATGTATATTTCAAGATCAGGGAGTTCTGAGGATGACTCTGACTCTGGCAATGTTGGCATACATATTAGTGTCCCCTTGCTGTTGAAGCAAAAGATGTTTAAGTGCCAGTCAAGAATTTTAAGCACATGTTTATGGCATTCTGGTTTTGTGAATATTGACACTATTTCACAATAAAAAAAGGCACACAATCTGCTTCTCAGAATGCATTTTGAAACCAACTTTCTTGACCCATCTGTGATTTACTGCTCAGCCTGCAGGTCTACTAGTAAGGAAGAATTGTGATATCATACTCTTCAAAAGCTCTCCTGTCATCCATGCCTTCTTGTTGCTATGATAATAGAAGCTTCATTGTTCTGGAGTTTGTTTCTTGAAGCATCATGATGGTATTTCCCAGTGTAAATTGGACCATACTTCTCACTGCTGTCAGACTTGCAGGCTGGGCCAATGGTGATATGGAAATTGTCTTTCTTTGTTCCACTCATAAGTTTGGTTGAGACCAGTCTGGTGGTGCACTGAAACAGATGTGATCATTAAACTCCCATAAATTTGAGACTGATAAATCAGATCTCACAAGGGGAACAGATTGGTCTCATCAAAATTTGTGGTGGGAATTTTGATAAAATAGCTTGACAATGGCTTTGCTCAACTTCAACCCTGTTAAGATTAACTGAGACAGCTTCACTATGCCAACAATGTTCTCAGATCTTATAGATTCTACTGAATGGGGTTAACACCCATCTCCCCTAAGCCCCTCCTCTGGAACATCAAACAGTGCCTCCAATCACTGCCTCTTCTCTTTTGCAGCAGTTTGCAAGAGTTTGTGGAAAAAACAAAACTCAGTTTCATGATACATTTGGTAGACAGTGTTATGTTCAGAATTGGTGCATCAAATACACCAAATACTTCTTGTTGAACATTGTAGTACCACTGGTTTACTGATAACAGAATTTGCCTCTTTCCATGCCTCAAAAGGACATCTCAGATAGTCTAAAACATTGTATCTTGGTCCTCTACTACGAGGCATATGTTGTCAAGGATATCTCCCACACCCTCAGTATCCAGAAGATCATGGTTTACAGTATCCTCAAGCAGTATCAGCAACTCAGTTCCATCAGAAATCCTCACCACAAGTACTATGTGTAGTTGGTCACCCTCATTCTCTCAGTCAAGACAACTGTGCCTTCCTATCCACCATTGTTGATCACTGCAGGTCCATTTACCTTGACAAACTGCAGAGTAGGCTGTAGCTCAGGTGCAACATCCAGGTGACTCCTTCAACACATTCCTACACCCTCTGACATCTAGGTGTTACTTCAAGGACCATCTCTGCCTGTGGCTACAAATGGAATAAGCTATTATGGGCCATGTGCATGAACCAGGTTGCCAAAGAAGCACTGGATGCAAACATGCTGATGTTTGTTGATGAGGCTGAAAAGGATGAGCACACAGTATTTAGGAGATATGAGCATTCACCGCAGGGCATTTGTTGTGTCAATCAGAAGCAGCTTGTTCATGGGATATGCTACTCTATCACTCCAGTTCTTACCCTCAATGGAATCATCACCTATGACATTGTAGAAGGTCCAGTCAATATGGAGTGATTTCTCAAGTCCCTCAAAGGCTAGTGGGTCATACAGTGAGTGAAAAAAACAAACCTGCAACATTTGGCTATTTTGTACCAAGTCCAGTGTAGTGCCATGAGATGTGGGAATCCTGCTTAGTCTTGGTGAGATGGGTGGTATCATGGACTCCTGGCTACAAAATGGTCCCAGGGTCATGATACCACCCATCTCACCAAGACTAAGCAAGATTCCCACATCTCATGGCACTACACCAGGCTTAGTACAAAGCAGCCAAGCATTGCTAGGTTTTTTTCACTTGCTGTAAGTCCAAATCTTCATCTTATTCTTATCATTTTACAATCTGCACAGATGCCATTCACCAATCCCTACCCTGGCCTGCACAGTGTCCTTGTGATGGATAACTGCCATCCACAATGATGATATCTGACATTTAGTGGAGGAGAAAAATCATAAGTCACAGCCAACCTAGGTATCAAATGATGCCAAGTGTTTTTCTAGTTCATGAACTCATCTATCTCCCAGTGTACTTGCTAGATCATCAGGAAAAACCAACAGTGCCATTTTTCCCTCTTTATTGCTATATATTGCTATATTCCACTATTTATCACTAAAGATGCTATAGGGACAACTATGGCATCTATGGCACTCCAACCATCCCCCCTTAAATATAGTGATATATAGACACATATAGACACATATAGCAAAAAAAGATGATAAATAGCAAAATAAAGCCACAATGTTGTCACCCCAAGCTTGCCATACTTTGCCATTTTTGCTTTTTTTGCTTCTTTTAGTTCACACTTTATGAAGGAGACAACAAATTCATTTAGCACAATATCTACAATACATACACATAATTCTACTTGGTAATAAATCAAAATATGAGATGGATGGTAAGAGGGGGGGATGGATGGGGGACAGGGAGGGGGGGGGATGGGCATCAGCATCTGGACTGGAGAAGGGGAGGGGGGAATTACCTTGAAGGAGGGTTGGGGTGGTGGTGGTTGGTGCTAGAGGAGCTAGATGGGAGGAGGGATGAGAGAGGGAGGGCCAGGGAGGGGGGGGGCTTACCCACCAGTCATTGCAGATGTTGCTGTTCTGGGTGGGCTGTTGCTGGCTCTAGGTAGGGGAGTGTCAGTGGGAGAAGGATCACTCATCAGGGATCTTACCTTGTCATTGGAACAGAGCCTTATCCAGTGGAGGGACAGCAGTGCAGAGAGGTGGGAGGTGGGGCAAAGGAAATGCAGTTGAGAGTGTGAGCGAGCATGGGTGAAAATTTCAACTTCTCACAGTCACATGACCAGTGGCCACTGCAACACTAAGTGCAAGTCTTAGCTTATCAATCATTTCCCACACATTTCCTAGTCACTATATACTAATCTACACAACACTACCTTAATTGGTAGTTAAAAATGCGAACATTTCACTACACTTTCCTAGTAAAAGCAATGAAATAAAAGAAATCTTATGTTCTGTAACTATTCATTGCACATGGGAAAACATTTAGAGGAACTGGCAACATATAGTTACAATGTTGCTATAGTTCACCACATATGCAATAATTGCACACTATTTCAGTATATGACAAATATTGTGCTGTCAGGACACTAAACTACACTTATCTAATCAAACACAACCAAACAAATCAAAAAAGCACACACTACACTTTTGGTAATAAAAATGGACACTACACAACACTAATTGTATTTTGTCTATATCTCTACCATTTTTGCACAGATAGATGACATAATCATACCTCCATGGTCCTCTTGTCAGGTACTACAACTTTCATTATGACATCTTTGAAATTTATTTTTTTGAGGCATCAATTTATTTCTGTATTTTGCCATTTTCTTGCCCATTTTTGGGCATATCAATGATGTAAGCATATTCCCATGATCCTGTGACCCAGCCCTACAACTTTCATTATGACATCATGATCTATAGTTAAAATAGTGCTATAGTTCAATATATATCAAATAGTGATGCACTATTCCAGTCTATAACAAATATTGCACTGTCAGTTTTTCCTGATGATTACAATCCAATCAAACAAGCATTCCCTGCCATCCAATCTTACCCCTGTGATCATTCCTGTAACTCACCATTGATGTCCATGGTCCATGCATGTCAGAACATTACACCTGACAAAGCTGAGGAATATTTTAGGGCTTCTGGGTACATAATCTGATGTATCTCTACTTTTCCCTGTACTGTGTTTGCAATGCATGTTGTCACTTTGTGTCCCCACAATTTTCAAAATAATAAGATGGATTTCAGATGCCAACTACACTATGACATCAAGATGCTCACTGGAAAGGGTGGAAGCAAAAAATGACAAAAAAGAAATGGGTACAGCACAAAGTGTGATAGTGATGTAGCTACTGATCAGCAAGCAATTCCTTGTCCTCATCAACAGCCTTCTTGATGAACACGATATTATAGCTATCATGATGGCTACATGGTATTGAAAAAGGTCATTATGATTGGCAGTATAGCCTAGGGATTCTCCAATGCTGTCTGGAGAATCCCCAATATAGCCTGGAAAATCCCCATCATAGCCTCTAGAATCCCCAACAGCTTCTTCATAATTACATAGAGAATTAACCTGAGTTGCAATCCTAGGTAGGCCAAATGAGCATGAGCAATGCCCTGGTTTAGCCCAGAATAAGGGGTTTATTTTAGCCTGGAGAATACCTAGTTGCCCCTTGGGGCTGCTCAGTTTGACCTGGGGAATGCTCAGCATTCACCTGTGAATTGGGCCAATTTAGCCTGGAGAAGTCCCAGTTTCCAACCTGGACAAGGTCAATTTAACATGGGGAATCCCCAGGTTCAGTTCAGTTCAGAAAGTCTATTTACTGTAGCCTGGGAAAAAATCCATCTGGACCCCAGATCTTGGGAATTCGTAGCTAGTTGATACCTATTAGGTCAATACATCTATAAAAATATATAAACCTAATAGGTGATATGGCAGAAAATGGCACAACATATGTATTTACATGCTCTGCACAATCCCTCTGGTTTAAGTTTTTGAAGACACCAGCATGAGCATTTTGGAGTTTGTTCTACACTAATTCAATGGACTTGAAGTAATATATCAAATGTGGGATGGACTTACTGAAGCATCTGATAAGACCACTATTATCATTTATGCCCTACTCTAACATACTCCCTGCTGAAGAAAAACTGAGTAAACATGGACAAGACACAGATGAATTATAGTTTACACATCTTATTTTCCTGTGCAATCTCCACAAGTTTTGGACACAGGGCCCCCACATTCTCACCATGCTCTTGAAAAACTGCTGCAATAAGGGCAATGACTTTAGCTTGGACACCTGACACCAGGTATTCCTGCACAGCCACTGTGAAGTGTTTCTCAACATCATCTTGATTTGCCTGATTGACCTGCAACAAAAAGTACAAGTACTCAAACACAATAAGGGACCCTGCATTGATAAGCATGTATGTCATAAAGATGATAAGAAAAATTGTAACTTGCCAATGCCTTGTTCCACAATATATCTCATTTGAGGCTGCAAGGAAGATGACAATGTGGGCATTGACATGGACTGTGATTGATGGGTCAGTTGGGGCTGACATATTTTTCAGGAGATTGTTTTCAATAAGAACAGTCACCATCTAGATGTGAAAGCTTACCACCTAAAACAGGAAATCATGGCTAGCATATCCCCCAATCTTGGGGAGAAAATATGGTAACAAACCAACTTGAAACATTATTGGTAAGTGGTGGGAGATGATTGAACTGAAAACCTTTACATGCTATGAAAAGAAATCAGGATTAACAACAACATTGAATAGGCAGGACTAACAGTCTGGTGATTTCATTTAGAAGGATAAGGGAAAGGTTCAGTTTCAAGTGGATGTGTACTCACATCCTGAAAGTGGATCACTAAAGAAAAGTCTCTAATATATCTTCATCAGTTAAGCTCACCAACTGTACAAGGCTAAGAAACTGCTGAGAGGACACAATGCATCACACTTACCTCCTATTTTGCAAACCAAGTTTAAGAGGTAACAGCAAGCACAGTCAGTGTGCATCCATCACCACATATCATGACTCCACTCACAAGCTACCAACCCAAGGGCATTGTATCAGGGTATCAACAAAGATGATTAGCTTCCATTCACCACTTGCAATGACTGCACTCACATCCTATTAGCCCAAGTCCATAACAATGAGAGTAGCCCATGATCAGCATGTATCACCACTGACCATAACTTCACTCACTCCCTACCAACCCAAGTCCATGGGGATCAAAACAACCATGAGAAACACATGTCCAGCAAGTTTCCATGGCTCTACTCACATACTATCAACCAAAGTCCATGAAGGTGACAAACATGGTCAGCATACATCTCCCACACCTAGCCATGACTTCACTCACTCCCTATTAATCCAAGTCCATGCCCATAGGAGCAAACATGGTCAACATACATCCACTGCCACTTTCTTTGACTCCACTCACTCCCTATCAGCCCAATAAGGGTGAGAACAAACATTATCAGCATACATCCACCACTTTCCATGACTCCACCCACAAACTATCAACCCAAGTCCATGAAGGTGAGGACCACTTTGGTCAGCATGCACCCACCACCACCTGCCATGACTCCACTCACTCCCTATCAACCCAAGTCCATGTGGGTGGGAGTAGCCATGGTTAGCATGCATTCCACCACCATTTTCCATGACTTGACTCACATACTATCAACCCAAGTCCATGAGGGTGAAGACAAAGATAGTCAGCATGCATCCACCATCACCTGCCATGACTCCACTCACTCCCTATCAACCCAAGTCCATGCAGGTAAGAGTAAACATGGTCAGCCTGCATCCACCACCACTTTCCATGACTCCACTCACTCCCTATCAAACCAAGTCCAAGAAACATTGGTCAGCACAGATCCACCACCACCTGTCATGGCTCCACTCACTCCCTATCAACCCAAGCCCATCAGGGAGCAACCATGGTCAGCATGCATCTGCCATCACTTCACCATGACAACACTCACTCCCTATCAACCCAAGCCCATCAGGGTGAAGCAACCATGGTCAGCATCCACCCACCACTACTTCACCATGACAACACTCACCCCCTATCAACCCAAGTCCATGGGGATGAGCAATTATGGTCAGCACACACCTACTATGATTTGTCATGACTCTACTCACATCCTATTAACCCAAGTCCATGAGGGTCAGGGCAAAGATGCTCAGCATGACTACAACTCACTCCCTATTAACTCAAGACCATGAGAGTGAGCAACCATGGTTAGCATGCATTGCCATGATTCCACTTACATCCTGTCAGTCCAATTTCATAAGCATAAGAAGGTAAAGATAGTCAGCCTATATCCACCATCACTTGCCATTACTATGCTCACCCCCTATCAACCCAAGCCCATGAAGGTGAGAACAAACATACATCACATCCATCACTTGCCATGAATCCACTCACAAACTATCAACCATGAGTAAAAGATGGTCAGTATGCCATCAATTACTACCTGCTCTGGCTCTACTCACATTCTACCAACCCCAGTCCACAAGGTTGAAGAAAAACTGTCAGCATGCATTAATTACCACCTATCATTCAGTTCACTTACAAGCTAGAAAGTCCATGCAGGTGAGAGCAAACATAATCAGCATGCATCTACCAGCATCTGCTGTGACTTTACTCACTCCCTGCCAACAAGGGACATGGTCAGCATGTGGACCCAGTACCTCCCACAACTCCACCCACATTCTATCAATCCAAGTCCACAAGGGTTGGTACTATTCAGTCTGCATCCACCATTTGCCATGGCTCCACTCACATACTATCAACCAAGTCCATGAGGGCAATGGCACACACATGGTAAGCATGCATCCACCACCACCTAGTCATGACCCCACTCACTCCCTGCCACCCCAAATCCATGAAGGTGAGGTCAAACATGGTCACAAGTTCTGCTAACCACTCTCCATGACTCCACTCACATACTAATGATCAGACAATGGCCATGAAGGTGAGAGCAAAGATGATCAGTATACATCCACTACCATCTAGCTACAGTTCCACTCACTTCCTATCAACCCAAGTCCATATGGATGAGAACCAATGTGGTCAGCATGCATTGATCACTTCCCATGGAGGCTTCACCCACATCCTATTCAAGGATGGAAGTGAGCAGACAAGCAACACCTTCAAAGGCTCTACACACTCTCTATGAAAATTTTAGCACATCTCCTGTAGAAACAAACTGCTCCTACATATGGAAACCAGGATGATAGAACAACTGCCAGCTTTGTAGGCTCATGATAACCAAATCCATACTGCATGCATTTTCTCAATGCCCTTCTTAGTGTCAGTACATGTATCAACTTCAACTTTAATACTCACTTCAACACAGCAAATTCAATACACAGTGCTAGACTAGACTGCTGTGTCGATATAAGAAGTTTTTGCAAACCTTCCTCATTCAGGGCATTTGCTGTACATGTTAGTAGAGCAGTACAACTTGCACCCTCATTGTGCATCCCTGCCAAAATATCCAATCAAATACCCTTTATCACAGTATGGAGTCTGTACCTTCCAATGGCAAGAAGTGCTCTGGTGGAAACTTCAATGTACCCAGCCAGTCTTTGACTTTTCCAAGACTGTCCTCTAGTATCCTCTTTTGTCTCTCAACCTTTGTGATTTCATTCACTTCCAATTCCAGCTCTTCGATTGCTTGAATGGCCTCCAGCTCCAGTGTGTCTGCCTTTGTGAGCAAGACAATAACAGGAACTACAGGAACTCTCAAATATAAATATATTTGAAATAATACATGTCCAGACATACCATGCCCTGTATTACACTCCTCAAAAAACTTGCTTTCTGCAGCAGTGACCATCCTGTGGCTTTCATTCAATGGAATGCAAAACCTAAACCATCAATCCGTAAGGATCACGTCACTCTTCTTGGAGTGTTGGTTATGACGTTCTTACCAAATGGCATGTATCCGTTTCTCCAGCTTGGGGGTGCTAGCATGATGCATTACAAACTCCTTCATCACTTGAAACTGCACCGCACTTCCGGACTCGAAGCCACATGAGTCATGAAACACAAAGCGCGGGTTGCTGCCAAACACAAGCTCGCTCTCAATGCAGTGATGTCCACGCTGAGTGTAATCAATAGCAGATCATGCGACCTTCAAGGGGGGATCTCACCATCTGCGAGCCTTGTACTACAGTGGTATTAAGCTGAATATAGAGAGAACCACGTTGACAAGGCACAAGCAATTACTGCACATTGCACATACCTTCCTCCCATCACCATCAAAAATCTCCGGTTGATCCGTGGTGTTGCACAGCCTCTGCAAGATAGTTGTTTTACCTGCATTTGCTCTGCCCATGACAAGGATGCGAAAACGAGGGATGCGATCAATATTTTTTTGAGCCTGGGCAGGGTCCAGGCGATAAGTAGTTTCTGAAGAGGTGTCTATTTGCCAGGTGAGAACATGAGCAACCAACACACCATCAGTACAGAAGCTCAAGTCCCTCGTTCACTAGGGCATACCCGTTTGAACGACCACGTCGCTGCTCGAAGGCCGAGACTCCCGCCTCAAGGAACGCCATAATGCACTCAGACGCTCAGGAGCCATGAACAATGCAACGATGAAACACTAGCAAGTAGAATGGATTTTTTCGAGCGTTATGAGAGGCGGTATTCGTATTTCCGCAGGGATGGTAGTATCGGATGGGTGCAAAGGGGTTGATCGATATGCCTATCGATAAGGTGTGACATGTGAACGTTGAACTACCATATGTGGGCGGCTTGATCCTTGACGTAAGTCAGATAAGGCTTGGGGTGGGTGACAAACGGAGCAGCTAGCCTGAGAGTTCGTCGCATATGCTGCTACTTTTGTGTACTTTACCCAAGAGGTATCTGCGCTGCGACAAAGCATCCTAGTAGAATGCGCCAGCACCCCAAGCAACCGAATGCGAATTGAGTCGAATCCGTGGCGGGGCGGTGGGAGCTGGATTTTACGTTGTCTTAGCTCTGATTTAGCCCCTTGGTGGTTCTATGATGATCGATAAACTACACAGTACCAGATATCTGCCTATCCTGCAGGAAGTACATAGCTCAGGCTTCTTGTTGCCACTTTCCAGTAGTCGTGGCGACGCCAACTGACTTAGTTTCCGATGGTTGTCAGCCTGTCCGGAAGCAGGTGAGTCATATATATTTTGCATGTCGAATGCAAGCGGCAGCTCGGGATGACGAGGGAGATGAGCTTAGCATTGTACCATTACTTCCCATCCGACCACATCCCTGCCCGACTGCGCAGTTGCTATACAAGTCACTGTTCACAACGATTGTGTTCTGAGCACACACGTCGTCCCTGCTGCCTACCCTGGATTCGACATCACCCGACCCGCTAAAAGGCAGGAAAAGATTGATCTCAAGCAACGTGTTGAGAAGCTGAAATGTTTCACGCAGGTGAGAATGCCTGGTGGGCACAGCCAGAAACTTTGGGACCACACCAACCGTGTAATATGTGCAGACCTACAGGCAACTGCCACGCACTCACATAGGTAGGCAATGCATGCATATACGGTGATTGCTACCAGAGTGCGGCAAGAAAGGGAAAAAGTACGGCCAACGCTACAAGAAATAATCCATCCTAAGAGCGAAAACAAAGAACGAAGGTGACTCTACCAATCGGTAAACCCTGTCAATTTTCCGTCCCAGCTCCACCAGATTGGTTCATCCTGTTCGTCGACGTCTTCATCTGCGTCTGCTCTATCGGTCGCGGGTTCAATTTCCGACTCGATCCCGTTCAACTGGTGCCCGCTCCCCGACCTATGCGCTCGGACCCAGATACCCTCGACCCGAACATTTCCCAACCGGTGTCGTTCCGTTGTCGCGCCAGCTGCCGAGGTCTTCGGTCCCTTAGAGTCCACCGACATCTCCAAAAATGTGGCCAAAGAATGATCCAACGTTGGCGAGAACGATTGACGGGGTATCCATGCTGGATGGGTGAATCGTCGGGGAGCGCGGATGAGCATATGGATGTTGGTGGGCGCTACGCATACACGGAGTAAATTAATATATGGAATTGCTAACTCGAGGGGAGGAATGAATGAGGGAGGCGAGATGACGAAACATACGTAGTTCTGCGGCGATGCCTTGACCATGGACATCCTCTGCGCATGCCCTTGCAAGCGTGAACGAGAGAAGACGTTCGGCCGAGCGGAGGACGGTGTCATTGGACTCTTCGTGGCATGGGGGTAGGGCCGCATGTTCTGGCGGAAGTGCTAATGGTGGGGGCGGTGAGGTTGGTGGTGGAGAAGATGTAGGAGACGGAGATGGGCTTCGTGAGGGTGGTGGTGGTTCTTCGCCTGAGCTGTCTTCTTCCCCATCTTCCGAAGAGGATTGGTCCGCTTCGTCAGTCTCTACGTCTTCACCCTCCGAGTCATAGTCATCGGACTCCTCTGACTCATCGTCGTTTTGCACGTGGGATTCGGCTGTCTTTGTTAACGTAGAGGAACGGATAGCGTCGTCTCTTAACCCCCAGACCTTGATATCGAAACCATCGATCCCCAAAATAAGCCGTGACTTTGCAGTGCCAATCGTGGGACCTAATACGATGGCTAGGAATACTTTACCAACATCCCTTCTCCTTGATATCTCATCTCTGTCTATGCACGTGTGTTGGAGGGCGAGAGATGTCGACAAGGCGACAAAAGTGGTGTACAGATGCGAAGCGAGGGTGTCGAATGAGTTTAGGAGTTGCTGCCGCTTCTTCCCAGCCCTAGAACGTGTCTGTGCACGCGGTTGTGCTACTTGACCCCAAATGTTGCTAAACGAGCACTCACGTCTTTGTCTGGCATGCGCGCTAGTTGAGCGACAGGGCTGTGACGAGATAAGTCAAGGGTAGGTCAGTGGGTTTGAACGGAACTGACAAGGGTATCTGATTTTTGAGGAAGAGGACGTGGGCCAGAAAACTCGAGGCGAGTCTTGCAGCGAGGTCGTGTGTGACTCTCTCCGTGTCCAGCATCACAGTCGGGACATCGGCCCGGCCTGCAGTCGTGTCGGTCGCTTCAGTCATTTCCGCATTCGTCGCCGATGTCGGTGAGGCCACTTCTGCTAATGTCAGGACTCTCATTGCAGGACAGGGAGAGACGCGGTGTGACGGCGTGACATCCGCGGTGTGACGAGACCTGACGTCATACACAAGAACGCGACTTATGGTTCAGCTGCGGAAGTTTTTATGACATATATAGCTCAGAAGATTATATTGATACATGTTCCACCGAAGATAGACTTTGATTGCATGCCCAATCATCAATTAGAAACAGTGCGAAGGAGGAACAAACCTATCCTCCCCACCCGGCAAAGTCTCTTTACATGGACCTACGAACTTGAAATCCGCCTTCTTATCAGCCGACGTTACCTTGATATTGAACAAGGCGACTTTTCCACCATTGTCCTTGACAATATCTGCAAAGATACCAGCCGGCAAAACCTGATGCGACCATAATAAGCCTCCCACAGGGAACAGGTATGGACTTGATCTTACAATCGAAGACGTTCCGACTACTAGGATAAAATCAGTGTTTGTCAATCATTTCGGCGACCTCCTTGAGGTGCTCGACTTCCTCGCCAAACCAGACAACACCTGGTCTCAGGAGTGCGCCACACTTTCGGCACCTCGGGAGGTCTTTCAGCTTCCGTTCCCGCGAGCCTAGCACAGATGGGACTGTTGAAGTTCAGCTCGACGAAATCACACTCCGTGCACTCCACCCGGAAAACATTTCCGTGCATCTCTATTGGGTAAGCGGAGGCTGGCGCAGAGGGGGGCAAGGCGCATGTCGAAAGGTTGTCGATATTCTGTGTGACGAGGCGGAACGTCTGAGCGGAGGGTGCGACTTTAGCTAGCTCGTCTGAGGAGCTAAGTAGCGCAACGGCTTTATGGGCCGCGTTAGGAACTGCAGCACGGGCACTATGAAGCACGAGAATATCAGTAGGGCATACATGCTATGATTGAGAATCACCCTGACATTTCTCGCCTGTAATGGTAAAACTGCCTTACCCTAGATGGGTTGTCCGCAAAGGCTGCGGGAGAGGCAAGCTTCGTCGCATCCAGTCTCCACGATGGTTAAGAAACAGACGACGAAAAGACTACCGCCACTCACGAAAGTACACCACAACCCGCCGCTACCACGGAACGTGGGGATGCCTTACACCCCTGAGCAACATGAACAACACATCGACTAGTAGAACACGCCTGATGCTGCGCTGAGACCAGCTCCGGCGAGGACGACGATGTGCTTGGCTTCTCGGAGCACAGCGCGAAACGCGTCGTAGTCGTCGGCCATGAAACAAGCATTCGTAGCTGCCAGCGAATGACATGGCAGCCTGTGCTGGTCAAGGGTATAAACACCGTGCAATACCTTGTTCTCTAACGTTTCGTAGTCGTTGCTGAGATCGGACATCACTACCATGAACCAGCCACCGGAGATCTTCTCGAAACCCCACAACGCAGGAACACATCCTGCAGACGCGCAATGTTCGTGAGCGCCAGGTGAATACTGCCGGACGAACTTGATACATTCGATCGACGACAGCTGAACCCTCAGCAGACTCAGTGCCGAAGCAGACGAAATTGTTCTCCAGCTGATGATATGAGATTCATCTTGGTACCATCGACGGTAAACGTATACATTCTAGGATACGGAAGCAGCTGGGAGTGTGTGGGCCGCAAGTCTTCATAATATCGCTTGAGAGTTTGAGTAGCTTTGCAGAACACGGCCCATATGATGTGACGAGCTATTCCCCATCGGCAGGGAAAAGATGCGTCTCTGGGATCTTGTAAGGGTTTGCGTTAATGGGGCCACCCTGCAAGTCAGGTTGTAATTCGAAGATGCTCACTTTGAGAGTGGCGACGCACGTATGAGTTCGGAAACTGTGAATTCTACAATATATAGGAGACGCAGTGTGGCATTATGACATTACATCAACACACGCGCCGTCATCGTCTCAAGTCCGCTACAGACAGCATGCCACCCAAGTCGAGCGCGACGAAGCAAGCTGGCAAAGATTTACGTTCGTTTTTTTCCGGAGGATCCAGCCATAAACTGTCGCAAAACGTGTGTCTTGTTTCGTAGGTCATGGTGTGGCGTGTTGATCCCTCTCCTACTACCAGTCAACGACAGCAGCAAAAGCTGGACCTGCCGCAAAGGACGATGCTTTCGAAATTGGTGCACATCATATTTTCATAGCTTTGATGCGCCTTACTTGAATTCATACAGTGGAAAACAATTCATCCAAAATCAAAGCTAGTCCAAAAGTATGTACCTTTCTCTCGTACTACTCAAACACCCTGACCTCCTGATAACTCCCAGCAGACGAGAACAGAGCTTAGCAGATCTGAACAAGCGATGATCGTCGACAGTGACGAGGAAGAACACGGTCCTCGATTGACCGGAAAACGTACTTCTGCGTCTGGTTCCACTTCCAAAGCGGTTCCGAAGGCAACGTTAGCGAAACGCAAACGGTTTGTTTCTTCCGATGAAGATGACCATGCGATGGAGAAGGGGAGGTCCCCCAAAACGAAGAAAAAATCCGTGGCTGCGCCCGCCAAGACAACATCTTCGAGAAAGGCTTCAAGCGCTACTGGAAAGGCATCCCATAGCGGACGTCGACCATCGTCACGGCGGCATTCCAAAGCTGTAGACGACGATTTCGTTGTAAGCGATGATGAGGACGAAGGTGACGCGTTTGACGATACGGAGGAGGAAGAGGAGGAAGAAGAAGAAGCGGCCTCGAAGAAGAAGAGAGTCAACGCGGCGAAGGCACCGTCAAGGACGACGAAACCTACCCCTCTCCCAGTTTCGACAGCGGCGCAGAATGTGACTGCAATGACCGTTGCCGCCACAACCTCAGAACCGCAAACCGTCCCAATATCAGGTCCTACCACAGCGACTTCCAAATTTAGGTATGTTTCCCTTTCTTTCCTCCTTTGGAGTGTCATACTATCTAATAATGCAGTTGGGCAGCTGCCAAAGCCGCCAAAATGGCAGGCCCGAAAGCTCCCGGATCCAAGCTGGTCCCGGAATCGAAAACCCAAGATTGTCTGCTTGGTTTATCGTTCGTATTTACTGGCGAATTAAGCAGCTTTTCGAGACAGGAGGCTATTGACCTCGCTAAGCGTTTTGGGGGGTACGTCATATTTTCTCGCGCTGTTGTCTGGTCACCTCCCTTACCCGCCTTACAATGTGTCTGATTTGTTTCTCGGCTCGGCTGACACGTGGTTACTTGTTGCGCACAGGCGCGTTACACTCCAACCGTCCTCCAAAACTTCGTACGTCGTGTTGGGTGAGGACGCGGGTCCCTCAAAGTTAGCAGCGATCAAGAAACACGGATTACGCACGCTTTCGGAGGATCAGTTCCTCGAGCTTATTGGGACACGTGTGGGACCGAGTGGGATGGAAGGTGGCGCGGGTGCGAAAGGCGCGAGATTGGATCAGAAGTTCATGAAGAAGATGGAACGGGAAGAAGAAGCAATCCGAAGTGCGGCGAGGGAGATGGAGAAAAGAGAGATTAAAGAGATGAAGCAGGCTAAGGAGGGGAAGGCGCCAGGGGGATATGGTGGGGTGTGAGTTTTCTTCGCTTAGAACGATATGATTCTCGCCGCGCGCACTGTGAAGGTTGCTAATGACGGCCCCGTGTACCCCAGGTCTACACCGGATATGTCAACTCAGCTGTGGACGACGAGATATGCACCGAAGTCTCTGAAAGAGATATGTGGGAACAAAGGGCAGGTGGAGAAATTGAAGCAGTGGTTGCATGATTGGTATGTACACGTTTTCTTCTCTTTCTAGGCTGTATTCTTCTCATTCTAACGTCCTTACAGGCCATCAAGCCTCAAATCTAACTTCAAGAAACCCGGGAAGAACGGCATGAACGTCTACCGTGCGGTCTTGATCACCGGTTCCCCGGGCATAGGAAAAACCACTGCTGCGCATTTGTGTGCTGAGGCAGAGGGGTATACAGCCATCGAGATGAATGCGAGCGATACGAGGAGTAAGAAGCTTGTTGAAGTGCGTCACTATTGTTATCATCAGGCGCATTTATGTTTTGGGGAGACTGAACGATTTCGGCGCAGGAGGGGATGAATGTCAACAACCTCTCCCTAGACGGATGGATAGCTGGGCAAGAGGTATGTTCGTGCACTTCCTGCTACGGGTTTGGTATTGATGAGCGATATATGAAGACGACCAATGCGCTTGGTATGACCATCACGGATCGAACGTGCCTCATCATGGACGAGGTGGACGGGATGTCGGCGGGTGACAGAGGTGGTGTGGGTGCGTTGAATGCACTGATTAAGAAGACTAGGGTATGTGTCGTTGTCCGCTCATTACTCTTCTTACTCCCCATGTTTTTTGATGTGCTGATGCAAAAGCGTGTAGATCCCTATCATATGCATTGCCAACGATGCAGGCGCGCAAAAACTGAAGCCATTGATGTCTACGACGTGCAGGTTGCCATTTAGGAAGTGAGCCATTCATTCCTGTTGGACGTCGTGTTAATGTAACATGGATGGATAACATGGTATCTAATCTGTTCGATAGACCAGACGCTGGCGCTGTGCGGTCGAGAATGCTTACGATTGCGTACAAGTGAGTGTACATCCTACTCCTCTCCCGTTTGAAGAGGAGGTGGCTGACCTGTCGTTAACGCATGTGACAGGGAAAAGATGAAGGTTCCCGCCAATGTTATCGATCAGCTCATCGAAGGTGCCCAGTCGGATATAAGACAGATCTTGAATATGTTGTCGACGTGGCGGTTGTCGAATGATACTATGACCTTTGATGAAGGCAAAGACCTGTGCGTGGTTTCTTCCTCGCCTCGCGCCGTTAGGCGTTGGACGGGAGGTGATACTAACAGATTGGCTTGAGCACAGTGCGAAGATGAACGAAAAGTATACGATTCTGACGCCGTTCGACGTGACGAATAAGATGCTTGGCCCCTATCTGTTCTCGAGGACATCGAGGGAGACGTTAAACGATAAAATGGAATTGTACTTCCATGATCATGCATTCGTGCCGCTATTCATACAGGTATGTAATTCTTTCGCTCATGCACTCCTTTTCTTTGCTGGCGGTGCTGGCGCCTTTCTATGAAAGAGCTTGCTGAGACGAGGACTAGGAAAATTACCTCAAGACCCAGCCCGCGAGAGTGCGAGATCTGGAGGGCCCTCCGAAGACACTGAAGCACCTACAGTTGATGGATAAGGCTGCGTCGTCCATTTCAGACTCAGATCTTGTAGACGTGCTCATACATGGGTGGGTTGCATTTTCCTTAGCATGGTTTTACTCGGGGTTGCGCTGATACGGATGGTTGAAGACCGGAGCAGTATTGGTCGTTAATGCCATTACATGCTGTGTGTTCTACCGTTCGGCCTGCATCGTTCTTGTATGGAAGCGGTATGGGATACGGTGGTCCGAGTGCAATGTCGTTCCCTCAGTACGTCTTTCCCCCTCCGCCTCGTTCGTTCCGCTCCCGTGCACATTGGTTGTGTTGGCGGCTCTGTAGCGAAGCTCCGGCTTATACACTACTATTATTGGCAGATGGCTAGGTCAGAACTCCAAACAAAACAAACTCGGTCGTCAGTTGGGCGATATTCAGGCCAGGATGAGGCTCAAGGTTTCGGGAGATAAAGTTGAGATACGACAGTCGTATATACCTGCGTTTTTCCCTTACCTCGTCAAACCGCTTGTTATGGATGGATCGGTGAGTCCTGTGTTTCGTTAATGGTGCATACGTCTTGACGAGGGTTCACGCAGGATGCTGTGGACGATGTGATCGAGCGTATGGATGAATATTATCTGACCAGGGAGGACTGGGATACGATCGTTGAGCTCGGGGTGGATGAGAATAAGGATGATGTGCTGAAGAAGATACCTGCTGCAACAAAGTCTGCATTTACAAGACGGTAGGTCGTGCTATCCTGATTTGCCGCATGAGCATTCTTTACCGATGGGTGTTGTCGACAGGTACAACGCCGGGGACCATCCCATTGCATTTCATAAAGCAGTGGATCTGGGCAAAGCTGCGAAGAAGATTTCTAGTGGAACTGTACCTGATCTCGAGGAGGCATTTGAGGTGCGTGTTATACACTTATACACCGTTTTTCATCATTTCGTGTAGATATGATACTGATGCGCGCATGCGTTGCAGTTGGACGACGAGCTGGCGGATGTCTCCGATGAAGAGACGAAGAAACCAAGTGAGGACCAGGATATTGGAGGTGACAAGCTTATTGTGAGTAAGTCGAAGAAGACTGCTAGGGGTAAGGGCAAAGCGAAGCGGTAAAGGGAATGACATTTTACAGCAATAGTAATTATGCTCGTCCGCTAATAAAAGCTGCATCACCGGAAGTTTCTCATGAATCTCTGGGGTGCTGTGTGTTTCCATGTTCCTTACCTCATTCCTTTTGTCCTATCAGCAACGATCATCATACCTATATTAATTACGTTTCCCCGGAGGTGTTCATCACTAGACATGCAACCATTCTGGATACAGGCTTCGAAGTTGGGAGACCGAGCACTATCTATGATACTGGGTGTATCGGTAACGAACTTTCCTGGGGCTTTGTTTCTCAGCGGAGTCAAATTTGTCATAGACCGGCTTCCAGGAGCTTGTATGTTCTTGTTATGTTGATTCTGTTTATGGCAACCCAAAGGATGCTAACGAGGAGGACGAAAGCCGATCATTCCATTTTCCTTCTCGTGTCCTTTCGATATTATATTGACCAGTCTTAATCCATGATTCAGTTCCCCTGCAGCTGGGCCCCACCGCAGCCATCCGTTGCACAGATCATAGATCATGGGTCAGTTAATGTCGATACACCAAACCGACGCGTTCTACACGTACCGTCAGCTTGAGCAATTTACTATGAAATCCCTCCCACAATTTGCATACCCGACCACAACTACGACCGGTTTCGGTGTGCAGGGTGTATTGTTTCCACGCAAGGCACTAGTCTGTATATCAGCAGGTCCAAAGACAAGAACGAAAATGGGCATCCGTCAGAACAGGTACCTAAATTATCCATGACCAAGTACAATACTACCTCCCCCCTGACCTCTCTGCACAGCGTGTTCCGTCAATAAGGGTGACCCGCATCCTTTCTATCTCTTTTACCAATGTTGGTCGGGATCATCAAGGTGGGAACCCGGGTTGGGAACGATGAAGGATGGTTGTAGTGATGTGAGTTCACCTTGATCAACAAGCCTGCGACTTCACACCAAACACGTACCTGATTCTCAATGGCTAGAACCAGTCAGAGAAGCGACATCTTTTGGGATTTTCCAAGCCGTCCAACTCGACGCCCGGCCTTGCCTCAGTATGTCGCCATCACTTCCTAGATATGTACTTATCGACCTCGAAAAACTTTAGTCGCCAGGACGATCTCAGGCTAGAGCAGGGGATCTCGTCTCTTTGCTGGAGATTTCGGGAACGGCCTCTCCAAGTACACTTGCCAGGTTTAAGCACTTCTTCCATCTGTCGAAGCAAGGTTCTTCAACTACCATCGCAAATGAAATTTGCGGTACAGGGACTGCTGGAAGAGCTCAGGATCAGGCGGAGCTGTCTCAGGCAGTTCCGAGCCAAGATGTATGTATTCTACCCCATCCAGTTGTTGCTATCATGCTGAGTGGTTTGTTGAGCAGGCTGCCACCGCAAGTTCGGGTGGTGGGGCTCAAAAGCAGCAAAAGAAGTCCCTGGTGCCTCCGACCAAAGATGTATGTGATTTGTGATATCCAGCTACTATGATGATTAAGTGCTTTCATTGGACAAGCTATAAAGTCGGTCGCCGAACCAGAACCAGAACACACACTCGTATCAACTGGAAAGGAAGTCGATGCCGCAGTCATTGAATTGGACAGGTTGGATCCTATTTGGCGCGTCGGCAATGGCGCTGTCGATTTCGTCGGTGGCGCGGACACCGCATTCATCAAGATTCAGGACTTCGACGATAGGTTTCTCAAACCTTTCAAAGGTTTTAATCAAATCGCTGCCACTACTGCGAGTGTAGGTGCTTCGTAGTTTTTTTCGTCCGTACCAATGATCGCATGCGTGTGCCAGGTCCACTCCTATGCCCAGATTGCGCTAGGAATATTAACCTCTGTTGCTCAGGTTCGTTTCTGCTTACTATTGGCATTTCGTATCGTAATCATCCATAGTTGTTTGTCAATCAAGCGAATCTAGACAAGGCGGTGTCCGACCTTCTTGACACGGCGCGAGGCGTCTATGAATTTCTTACAGAAGAAGATCATATAAACAATGTTGACAAAATGAGAGACCCTTGCGAAGATCGCACGAGCGATAAGCGACTCTGCGCGGCTCACCAACGATTATACGAAAAGATTTTCTAGGACATATCTTCATCTCGGCCCTCGTGCCATGACACGATATACCCTTATGGAAAAGAATCGGAAAGAATATTTTCTCAGAGGGCAGAGCGTTACCGATGGTGTGACTTGTGTACATAACTTTCACAACGCGGCGAGCAGAATTTAAACTGGGAGTAAATGTAGTGGGAAATGTGAATAGGAAATCTTAAGTTTAATCCGACATCTGTGTGTTGACACAATTTGAAGTATTTGCAGTGGAAAGAATGTTGGTGACAATTTGATAAGTTGGTGGTGGTATCACAGTGGCGGTTTCAATGTTCTCACACACTCTAAAGAGTATTCGAAAGTGAAAACACAATGTTTTATTATGATTCAAATTACCAGGCTCTCACAAGGTTTTATTCCGAGAAGATTTATAATTTTTATTACCGGTCTATATTGGGAGAAACATTAGATATCCCTCCAAAGACAATTGAAAATTATATATTGCATGAATGTCATAAGGTTATTGACAATAATATCTGCCCAATATGCTTTAGAGAGTGAGAAAATATTGAACCAGCCAATGACGAGCGAGGGTTCAATATTTTCTCACGCTCAAAAGCATATTGGGCAGATATTATTGTCAATAACCTTATGACATTCATGCAATATATAATTTTCAATTGTCTTTGGAGGGATATCTAATGTTTCTCCCAATATAGACTGGTAATAAAAATTATAAATCTTCTCGGAATAAAACCTTGTGAGAGCCCGGTAATTTGAATCATAATAAAACATTGTGTTTTCACTTTCGAATACTCTTTAGAGTGTGTGAAAACATTGAAACCGCCACTGTGTATTGCTTGTGTGTGAATGCTGTCCCAAATAGGAAATATCAGCATCGAAAGTATGGTCGTCGAAACTTCATATACTGACGAACAATAGAAAACAGGGCCAAAATTCAAAGTATAAATTCATTTACAAAAATGTAGTACTCAATTTCATGCACTATGTGGATTTCAAAGTTATTACATGAAGTTGAGTACTATGTTTTGTAAATGAATTTATACTTCAAATTTAGGCTCTGTTTTCTATTGTTCGTCAGTATACGAAGTTTCGACGACCATACCTTCGATGCTGATATTTCCTATTTGGGACAGCATTCACACACTATGGTGCTGCATCTGTAACATTATGATACACTTTTTTTTTCGATGTACCTTTTCTTTTTTGGTATACCACACTTTTTTTTCCATGCAAAAAATAATATATGGTGGTGCACAACTTTTTTTCAGTATACTGCCCCTGACATATCACGTGAGTCATGTGACCAAGTGGCTGCATTCCACATTGGGCAGGTGATTCCTTTCCCATGACTTTCCTAAGTTATCTTAGGAGACCACCTTAGGAGGTCACTCAGTCACATGATCTGCCATGTGATTGAATACACACAGAGTGCCACACAAGAAAAATCCCAGTCCGGGAGAGAGCCCTGGCCCTCACTAGAGGGGCAGGGACACACGGTACTACCCAAGTCACATTGGCACAACTCCCCTATAGAGGCGAGCCCATGCTCCTGGGTTCGAATCCCCATCGTGCCACTTGTTGAGTCACTTATGTCAGCACAGACTCGAAACTACTACCATAGTCAGCTAATTTTATCCCATCCCATCCCCCCTGTGGGGGGTTAGTTACACAATCAAAGCTCCGTGCATGATGAGCCCACCTGCCCAATGTGGAATGCCACCACTTGGTCACATGACTCACATGATATGTCAGGGGCAGTATACCAAAAAAAAGTTGCGCACCACCATATATTATTTTTTGTGTGGAAAAAAAAGTGCAGTATACCAAAAAAAAAAAGGTACATCAAAAAAAAAAAGTGTATCATAATGTTACAGATGCAGCACCATATCCCACTACATTTACTCCCAGTTTAAATTCTGCTCGCCGTGTTGTGTTTGTATTTATAACACATCAATAATGCTGACATTCTTCATGTGCATGTTCACACCTTATAATGAAGTGTCCACAGGCAAGTATTTTTTGTCCTTGTCGACACCCACCATATCTGAGGCTAGGTTGCTGTAAGTGTTCATACTGCTGATTCAGCAAAACAGGATCAATTAGCAAGGCTAACAGAGCCTGACAGAATCCACATGGCCACGCAGAGGCTAGCCAGGGAATGTCTTCATTTGACAAGCCCAGCCACCACATATCCAGTTTTCTCCTATTCCCTACTGCCCTGTGCAGGGAAGCTTTTCATCTTCATATTTACTCAGCAAGTTACACCATTGCAAGCATACATACATACAATGCCCCCGCCTGGGATCATCCTCATCTCAAGTGCATCCATATCTTCCAACTATCAGCATTTACTCCGCAACTGGTCCCCCTCGAGTGCAATTCCCCTACAGACCTAGACCAGAGAGAAGTGCATAAAAGCCAAGTAGCCCACCTATGGCAATGCTGACTCGTCCACATTCAACATCAGAGCGGTATAGTACCGAATTATCTCCATAAAATTGTCAACCAACATTGCTTGTGGATCATCATCGTCAGCCTTGAGGCTTTCCAAAAAAAGAGACTTGATACGAAGACACGACCCAAGGACATACCTTCGTTTGCAGTATGTATTACACAGAAGGAAGACCCTTTCATAATATGTCCATACCGGATGATATGAGGTGTGAGCCGCCAATAATAAGCCGTGTCTGAGTATAACGATGCACTTGTTAGTCCGGTTCAAATATAAATCATGCATCGTGGCATATCATATACCTGTGCTCCCAGACATAACCCCTGGACTCACAACAATGGCGCCATCATCTCCCTCGATACCCCTATGCTTGTTGAATGCTGCCTTGATCGACCCTGAAAGAATCTTGTAGGGCGCTGCGTCATCACCTTCGGTAGGGGTCACCGGTGCTGGTTCAAACCCAGCCTTCCCGAATGCCTCCGATAAGGTCAGGTTGCCGTATGCAGAGGTATTTGCGAAGTGGTTATCATAGCTAATACTCTCCCCGAAGGCGGAATATGCGAGATTGAACTTTGAAGCCAGGGGTTTGAGAAGCTCGATATCGGATGCTTTGATTTGGGTAATAGAACTGTGTTTCATTTCGTGGAGGTCCAGTTCATGGTGCAGGAGGGCGGGCGTGCAGGAGCAAACAGATAGCTGATCGCCTGCTCGAGTATAGACGGTCTCACTTACCTCTCCGTCGAAATCCGATGATTAACCAGCGCCCAAGCCTGTTCAGGCAATGCATTGACCTTGACACCTCCCTGCACAATATCAATTGCTTGCGTGGTTCCAACGAGACTCTTGAATGTCAAGTCTGAGAATAATGCATTCTCAGCCGCCTGAAGCGCTTCGTCAGAATGGGCTGATTCGAGAATATCTCGCCTGAGGTGCTCAGGAAGGTCTGGGGCGTGTGCTGCCAGGCATTGGACACTTTTGTAGGCTGGCGAATTGTGCGCCTGGCCATATCAAAATTGGAGTGAGGGAATAAATTCTGGAGCCTTGGTATTGGCGTACCAGTCGTGCTTTGAAGGGATTCGCTTCAAGTTTGACGAGCATTTGGGCTAAAATACCAATGCTCTGAGATACATAGCAAAAAATGGTTCTCTTGTAATGATACTTATGTACCGTCCAGGTAAACAAACATACCGTATGAGGGGGAGGCAGGCTCGAATGCCCTCCAGGCGTGGTAACTTCTATATGAATGTCGAGGTACCCCTTTTCAGCGATGCTTGGCGTTGCGATGTTGCGACCGTATTGTTTGGCATATCCAGCTGGGAGGCGCTAATATGACAAACGAATGTTGTGAATGAAAGTAAAAGAACATACATCCTTCATCGACTAACATCGCATACCCGTTGGTGCCAAACATCTCTTCAAGTTTGACCGCTAGCATTCGGGCGCCCTACAAAACAGGACAAAGCGATAGAGGAGATAAATTGACTAACAATTCTGTATCTCGTGGACTTGGAATGGAAGGACGTACATGGGTGCCCCTCGACTCTTCGTCAAACCCGAATGCAAGTACCACACTACGGGTTGGCTCATAACCACCCGCCAACATAGTCTCAACTGCCGCCCTGTCACACACCAGACATCGTAAGGTCCGGAACCGGATCCGCAGAAGAAATGTCGAAGGAAATGAGACGGAACATACATGATACCCGTGATACCACTCTTGTCATCGCAGCTTCCTCTGCCCCAAACAAACGTTCCTGCAGTGAGTCCATATTGCTCAGTGTCTATGAAGCATTCCGACATTAAGATACTAACTCACCGTCGAAGTGGCCAGAGAATGGCGGGTGGATCCAATCATCAATGGTCGCAGGTTCCACGGGCACAACATCTGCCAACCGATGGGAAGGGGACGAGCCGGATAGTGCCCCGTTCCATCTCTCAGTAAAAACAAAGAAGAGAAATGCAAGAACCTTGATGACCAGTTAATAACAGGGGCTTCAACTCCGTGTCCGATCCCTTCCACACGAAAATGAGACCGTAGGTGTTCACTTTTGTCAATTCAAGCGTTGCATGTCTTTGTTTTTCGAGCACGGGAGCCAACCACGTATGTCAGAACAGCGTGAGTCAAACGAAACAGATGCACAAATCGAGCCATGCGCAGGGGGCTGGAAACGCACACCAAAGGAAAAGCTTGTTGAAGGTACGCGTGGAATGCGTGGAATTTCTCCCAGCGCGGATCTGTTCCCACCGGCCCATAATAATCATACGACTCCGTTCTGTAACGAAGAACGGAAGATAAGCACTATTTTCTTGCTTGCAGAATTTGCACGAGGACAATGAAAGGGACTCACGGGATCCGAACGGCTTTCGACAGCCAATCTACCGCTTTGGACTTGAAGGCTTCGGTGTCGTACGTGGCACCGAGACTCTCCCAGGTGTCGAAGTTTCGCTTAGGGATCAACTCTGGAACTTGGGGACAGACGTTTGTGAATGTGTGGTTGGTGTGAACGGAGTCATGGGAGCCTGCGTAGAGCTCCCAGTTGTATTGCCTGCCGTAGTTCACGAGCAGACCTAGGGCTGTTATCAATATCAGGGTCACCGTAGTAGAACGTTTAGACGCGGAAGGTTGCGTCGACACAGGACCCGGGAGTGACCCAGTTGGAATGAAGACTTTCGAGGTCTCTTTAGCAGTCATGGCCACCCAAAACCGTGGCCGTAGCTGTCGTCCACTGTGTATGACATGGTTCAGCTCTTCTTAGGACTTACGTTAGTGCAACTAGCCGAAGCAATTTATGTAAACCTACTCAAACATATCCCGACTAAATTCATTATAATTGGTTGTACAAGCTGACAATTGTTCTGTCAACATACATACCATCCCTCATACATACACCACACACATAACATCGAGGTGGAAATCATCTATGGGAGTGCCGACTCATCCACGTTCAAGATCAAAGTCGTGTAGTAACGAATTATCTCGAGGAAGTTGTCGATCAACATCGCTTTTGGTAAACATCGCAGTCAGCTATGAATTCACCCAGAAACGAGAAATAACGACAAGTAGAAGGACACACCTTCATTCACGGTATGGATATTCGGTGGTAAAGACCCTCTTTTACTCCTGACATGTCCATAACGGAAAATATGAGGCGTAAGCTTCCAATAATATTTCGTATCTATCCAAGAATACACTCGTCAGTTCACCAACGTTAAACACCAGCATCATGCCAAGGATTCAAACATGGATCATATCCCACAGCGCATGACGTACCCGTATTCCCAGGCATGATTCCTGGGCTCACGACGATCGTTTCGTCTTCCCGCTCAATACCCCTGTGCCGATTAAATGTCGCTTTGATGGACCCGGAAAGAACCCGGTAAGGCACGGCATCTGCTCCCTCGAACGGAGTGGTTGGGGCGGGCTCCGACCCACCCTTGTCAAACGCCTTTGATAGGGTCAGGTTGCCGTTGGTGAGCACCGCATTGTCATCCTGGCCACGATCGACCTTCTTCCCGAAAGCGTGGTAGGTAAGGTTGAACTTCGAAGCCAAAGATTTGAGAAGGTCGGTATCGTGTGCTTCGGTTTCAGCAACAGAACTTCCGGATAATTGACAATCGATCATTCGCTCAGTTTCATGCACGGCGCACTCACCTCTCCATCGAGATCCGATGATTGATGACTGCCCAAGCTTGTTCAGGCAACGCATTGACCTTGACCCCTCCCTGTATGATATCAATAGCTTGCGTGGTTCTGACGAGATTTTTAAATTCAAGGTTCTTGAATAATACATTCTCGGCCGCACGAAGCGCCTTATCTGAGTACGCCGATGCGATGATATCCCTCCGGAGATGGTCGGGAATGTTCGGGGCATGCGCAGCGAGGCATTGGACGATCGTGTAAGGCGGTGAGTGCCGTTCCTGGAGACGTTGAAATACAGGATCAGGGGGAAAAATGTCTGAATGAGTGAGTATTGCATACCAGTTTTGCCTGGAAGGGATTTGCTTCAATTTTGACTAGTAGCTCAGCAAGTATGCCAATGCTCTGAGATGTACATCAAAACCAACGGCCTCTATTCTAGTAATGCTGGTGCATGTGCAATGTCGAATCGACGTACCGTATGAGGAGGAGGCAGACTAGAGTGTCCGCCGGGGGCGGTAACCTCTATACGAACGTTAACAGACCCCTTTTCAGCGACGCCAAGTAGCGCCATAGTGCGGCCATATTGTTCGCCGTATATTGCTTAGAGATATCATTATAGCAAATCGAGATTGCAGTAGAACGACAAGGACATACAGCCTTCGTCTACTATCATCGCATAGCCATTTTGACCGAACATCTCTTCGAGCTTTACAGCTAGGGTTCGTGCACCCTGCAAACAGAGGGTTATCACATCGACACCTTGCAAGAGAGCAGGGAAAGGCGTACATGTATCCCGTCTGATTCTTCGTCGAACCCAAATGCAAGTACCACTGTCCTAGTTGGCTCATGACCATTTGCCAACATGGTCTCAATTGCAGACCTATCGCACACAAAAACGTATAAGACCCGGAACTAGCTCAGCAAAAGAGAAGCCGGGGAAAGTAGGCAAGACGTACATGATGCCGATGAGACCGCTCTTATCGTCGCAGCTTCCTCGACCCCAAACAGATGTCCCTGCGAAGTTATTAGTTGTATTCGTTGTTAGTAAGACTACCCAACGGTCGGTGACAACCGCTTACCGTCGAAGTATCCAGAGAAGGGCGGATGAGTCCATTTATCCACAGTGGTAGGCTCTACGGGAACGACGTCTGCCAACAAACGAAGAAGAGGGTCAGCATAATGCTCTGCAAGCTCGAAAACAAGGAAAGGAAGGTGACCTTGATGCGCCGCTAATAGTAGGGGCTTCAATCCCTCATTTGACCCCTTCCATACGAAAACGAGACCATAAGTGTTGACCTTGGTGAGTTGAAGCTCTGCATGGCTGTTTCAAGTTGAGGAAATGGCATGAGTAAGAGTTAAGCTATGACTCCCGCACTAATCAAATTACACGCAGAAGAGGAAGACGTACACCAATGGAAAGGCTTTCTGGAGATACGAATGAAATGTGTGAAATTTCTCCCAGCGGGGATCTGTCCCCACAGGATCATAATAGTCATACGACTCCGTTCTGTGATATCGAGGGTGGGATCATTAGTACCAGTACTGACAAGACGACGACGACAACAACAAAGCAAAACGGAGAGGAATAAATGAGCAAGAACGAATGCCACTTACGGGACTTGTACAGCTCCTGCGAGCCAACTTACCGCTTTTTCTTGGAAGGCGTCGGTATCGTACGTTGCCCCGAGGCTCTCCCAGATATCGAAATTTCTCTGAGGAATCAATTCGGAAACTTGGGGACAGATGTTCGCGAGTGCGGCGGTGCCCCCATGATTGAATTTGTAGAGATAAGTGGTAGAAAGATCATGCCACCAAGTATAGTTCACGAGTAGACCTAGGATCCCTACGGCTGCGAAAAGGTATATTGTTCTCGTAGCAGAATGTCTGTTGAGAGGTTTCATCGAGATGGGTTCAGGGAGTGAGCCAGTGGTTGAAGCACTGAGGATTTTCGTAGTCTCCTTCGCCGCCGCCATGGCTTCGTGAACGTAGTCCTGTTGCTGATGAGAGCAAGTACAGTACCGGTGGAAGCGGATCACACGGAACCACTGGGCGCTAGTGCGGTCTTGCGAGCGTGGTAATATGTCACATACAGTCGCGGACATGCAAACTCGTCCAACATTATAACAAATGATTGAGAGTTTTTTACCCCAAATTGGTAGTGGTTTTGGGTTCAGACAAGTGAAAGGAGGCCAAAAATGGTGGTCCGATGTTTTTCCCACGATATTTTTGGTGCGCCAAAATTTCTGCCAGTTTGAAAAATATTGTGTACCCCTTTTGGGAAACCATTGTATTACATGATCATACCAGTACTGCCTCAATCGCCATCATTGCTCGCTGTGAAACAGCTCGGTGTTGTTTCTGCTTCTGTACTGCCCAGTCAGCTGCTTTTCCACTCAACCCTAGACGGTAAGCACTCATAAATCGAAATGATCTGTTAATGAAGCGACGAAGAACTTCAACTGGGCAGGCATCCAATATTGTGACTGCCACTTTCTTAGCTGCTGCAAAATTTGGCTTTGACATTTCACGGTATCGATACTTGCACCACCCCCAGTACTAATAATCAAGTATTATTAACTTTGACTTGATTACAATTAAATAAAAGTTACATACCATTTCGATTGGATTGAGTTCACAATGAAACTTTGGCAGAAAAATACATAGATGCCCAGCATCATTGATAAACTTCTCCAACATTGAAACTTGATTAATAAAATCATCCTGTTGGCTCAGCAACCGTGCCATGCAACAGCCTTTGCTCTCAAAAGGACAAACAGGAGAGCATTTTGTCTTCAATCCAGTGACATCAAAACCTCGCTCCTCGAGAACAGATTTCAGCCCCTTTGGCTTGCCCAAAGTAGTGGTCATCTTTTGTACATTTCCACATTTGGTTTTGTCTGGATTTGATTCGGGAATTATGGTGTCACATTGTTTCCGTTGCTTTCCACCGTCTGATTTGTTCATCTCGAAGGCTTTTAATGCGTCAGGTGGAAGTGATGCATGGGCAGATGAATTGTCAAAAATAAAAAGTGCTTGATATTCAGGACTTGTCTCATTGTGAATATCAATGGCTTCTTTCATCTGATCAAGAAGATTGTCGTGTGTCCACCAAGGGTCTCCGTTAGCACCTGGGTAAATAATCCGTCTTGCATCTTGTGTGATTTTTCCATCATCACCATGTGCAACAAGTCGGCCACTTTGGCTACTGATGAAATCCGAGACATGAATTAATCGCCCACGACCTTTCTTCCTCAGTGGTTGCTCGCCAGCTTGTAACCTGTCAATCCATAGTAAAATCACAGAAAACAACTAAATTAGCCTGAAATAACTCACCATGCATGGCTCGTGTTGTCATTTGCATGAAAAGAGCATTCATCATGAAAATATTCCTTGATCGGCCGTTCACCTGCCTGCAGTTCAGGCTCAATTCGTATAAGATCAGGTCCATCAAAGTAGACCATCCGTCGTTCATATGCCTTCATAGCTGGCAAAAAAACATCCTGACGATACTTGACAACATCAGGACGTTCATGTCCATCCATATAAACCCCTTTTCGTATCACCGACATTCTCCATCCGAGCTTGATTAGCCATCGTCGTGCAGTGCGCTCACAAATCGGCTGTTTCAGATTGATTCCCAGGTCTGGGAAGATTGTTGAGTTCAGTGCATCTTGTAATGCACATGGTGTCACCTTGCCCGTCTTAAGACTGGACAACCACTTGCGTGCATGACTCTGGACAGATTCATTCTGTAAAAGAGACTGGCCATTTCGTGGCCCACCCCGCTTCTCCACTGGCAGCTGCTCAAAAACTTGATAGTGACGAGCAAGTGTCTGAACACGACGTGCAAAGTATGCTCCACTTCCTGTCCCACAATCCCACTGGTGTGCAATCTCTAAGCTCGCAGTAATTCAGGTGACCCCCTTGATGCGAAGTGTAGCAAAGTTCGAGAGGATCATGAGCTGATTGATTTGGGAGAGTGGTAAGTTTTTGTGTTTCTCTTTCAGATCGTGTTGTATCTGTGCACGAAGTGTCTTCCAATCACGGATTTCAGTTCCAGGAGCAATCAAATCATGAAGTTCGTCTTCCCAGTCTTCTGCTTCTTCTGACTCGGACACCGAGTTCTCCAAATCTTTCTGACCACTAGCCTCGTCCTCATCCTCAATTGACTTGGGTTCATCATCATTCTTTGAAGCTGCCTCAAGTCCCTCAACATCCGACTCTGTCACAGTTATGATAGTATCCACTTCATCTGTGCTTGGATCCGAGAGAACGGATGCAGTTCGAGGTCTCCCACTCAATGCAGGCTGCATGGGGCCACTCGTATTCAACTCGGGTCTGGACTGTCCAGTGGGTTCCAAAGGTTCACATCGCTGTGATGATTGAGCATCTGATCGGGTCAAGTGATCATGGGAAATGGACGGTGAGTGCTGAAAACCGAATGCATCAAGTGATGATTGATTTTTCCAGGTGCAGCGATATCTCTGTTGTGTGCGCTTGGACTTGCTCATTACATCCGGGCCCTTAACATATGATGCTGGTCTTGCTGGAGAGAAGGATTGGTTACTCCGAAGAGTAAGTGTCATTTATTCTGCAACTCACGCTTATGCTCTCGCTGCAGAACTCTGGGGACCCAATCAGCATCCTTCTCGCCTTCCTTTTCAGCCATCTCTACAAGCCGCTGGCAGAAATCAATGTCTTCCAACATCTCCAATGGTGCGATTTCATCATCTGATAGTATCGCAAGGCCACTGCCATTTTCTCCTCCAGTCTCTTCTTTGTACTCTCGTTCATAAGAGATTTTTAGTCCATCAAACTCGATAGCAAGATCCTCGACATCTGAATCCTGTTTCTCTGAGTTCAGATCATCCATATTAGTCACAGGCGACTCAGCGATCAATGGCAACAACTGCGGCGGTTGGTTTCGTAGCCCAGTTGTGACCTTGTTCCTCAGCTTTTTCTTCGGTCGGCCACCAGGCATTGGATGATTGGTGAGTTACTAGCGGAGTTTTCCTCCCTTTCTGACAGCTCCGACTCACATTCCTTTCACGGAATCATCCATGACTCAGCAAACAGAGTCGTTTGCGCATTTTTCGGGGTTTTTCGGGGTTTTTTTTCATGTCGCGCCAATTTTCGGCAGGTAAAAATCTTTATATTTGAGAATTTCGAAATTCTGCTCGTGCAATTAGTTTACTGTGGCTCTTAATAGCATGTATATACAGTTCGCAAGGGCTATTATTGTGTTGTTGCGTTGTAAAAACTCACCGACCAAACTGGTCGAGTTTGCGTGTCCGCGACTGTAGTCCCACTTCGAAGAAGCCTATGACATCATAGAACGAACATACACACGAGCTACTACAACCACCAGAACCCCTGGAATGTCGCTTCGCATACTCTCTGCTCAGGATGTGAACACAATCACTGCCACCCTACCGTCTGCGGAGCTCGAGGCCCTCATGGCTTCTGTATTTCGTCACCTCTCATCAGGATCGGCCTATGCATCGCCGCATAGGACAAGCATCACCATGTGCCATCACACGGCCCTGTTTATGCCCTCACGGGTTGAGAACATTGGGACTGCGATTAAGGTCGTTTCTGTACCTACATCTGCCGAAGATAAACGCGGTTTGCCTGCTTCGACCATTCTCCTGGATGAGGAAACCGGGCGCGTGAGCGCGATCTTGAACGCGAGCGCGCTGACGGCCTTGAGGACTGCTGCTGGTATGGACTTGTATCACGTTTGCACCTTCGAAATTCTCAGAAAGACTCATACACCTAACAGGCTCTGTTCTCGCGACACGTTTACTTCTCTCCGAACCGCCTACGTCGTTGGTCGCCTTTGGCGCTGGGAAACAGGTCGAGGCCCATGTAGACCTTCATATCCGTGCATTTCCGTCCATCAAGCGGTGTGCGATCGTCAATCGTTCAAAGAATACACGTTTGGAAAACCTGTTGTCAGTACTGCGTCAATCACACCCTCTTGTCGCACTCGAAGGACTTGCGTTGGACGATACAACAAATGTCCGAGACGCTGTTGGCCATGCGAACGTAATTTGCACAGCGACGTCATCCACTCAACCACTGTTCCCCTGCGAGTGGGTATCGCCTGGAACACACCTGAATCTCGTGGGGAGCTTCAAGCCGTGCATGATTGAAGTAGACCGCGATCTCATAAGACGGGCAGGGACGGTTACTGTTGATTCGATTGAAGCATGCGTAATTGAGGCCGGAGAGCTCATCGCTGCGGGTCTAAGAGCCGGAGACATGATCGAGATTGGCAGATTGGTGGATTACCAAGACAGGCTGGGAGAGATTCAAATAACGAAGGGAGACGTGACAGTCTTCAAGTCGGTAGGTATTGGGTTACAGGATGTTGCTATTGCAAGGTATGTGGTATCAAAGGCGGAGGGATTGGGGATTGGAACGATTGTGGAGGATTTCCATACATGACGGGGCTTGAGACCCGCTTTACTTTTGCCTAGCCAGTCTTCAGAGAAAAGGATGTAGCCCCGGTGTTACCACAATGTTATTCGATGCTAAGGGTCGACTGGTATGCCAGCGGCACGCCTAATAGTCCTCACCTTTATATCCATGTGATGCAAGAGATACCTGGGTTTTTTTCCGTCAAGCAAACACAGTCGAGAGATTTGAGGTTGTTGAGGTAAAGTGAAAAGTCCGAACTCTAAGGCATCACCGGTAGATACAGCCTTCGAAGTTGGAAGGCCCAGTTGGTGGGTGCAAAATTCAGAGGATTGCGATCAGTGAATGGGATGGACTGTCACTTCCAAAGTATGTGTACCGGGCAGGACGAAGCCAACCGTCGCACCCACATCTCTTCATATTTCGTCCCCTCACATTTCGCCGATATCGACCAGTCCGTTGATCGTGTCAATGATGGTCTGCGACATGATGCAATAATTTATCTTGCAGAGTTGTACATGCGGAACTCATGCATCGACGTGTCTGAAGAGGACGTACAAGAGGGCGGGAACAGGAATTGGTGTCAATACGGGTAGAGCATCGAGAAGAAGGTCATGCCAAATGCGCCAAACTGCTCGTCGTTGCCAGAATACATCACGTCCGTTGAACTTTGCCCGGTTACCCACTGTCCAGGCCCGGCTACATCATGCAATACCACCTGCTCTTGACCACTTTGCACACCGCGTTCCGGTCAGTGGACATGAGTTACATCTTGATGTCCGTCAGGAAGGTTCCATCTGTTTTACCAGTTGTCGGGATCGTGAAGGTGAGGGGCTGTCGGGAATGAAGAGGAAGCAGTGGTGGTAATGGGCCCGGCGAATGAATCGACTTGCGTACTGAAGATGAAAAAGAGGTTAGTGCCAACGAAGTCACTCGCGACGAGGAGCCTCATAGTCTGTCGGGTGACGATGTCATTCGGAGCAGTAAGGGCAAGAAAACAAGTTGGACACCAGAAATACAGTGCCAATGCGAACTAAATCCGACACTGGTCCGTGCGCCGAACACAGCTGCAACGTGTGGAAGGCGCCTAATTTCGAACTTCACCACTTGCTCGCAGTTTACAGCATCAACCTTGAATCAACCCTCAACTCTATTACACAAGTACAATGGCCAGGACGCAGCCAAAGAAACATCGTCTCTTAGGATTTGCAAAGAGGTCCAACTCGGCAACTGGCCTTGCCACAGTACGTTACTATCTCTTGCTAGAGATGTACTCATGGATCCGCGAAAAATTAGCCGCCAGGACGATCTCAGGCTCGAGCAGGGGATACTGCTCCTGTGTCTGAAACATCGGGCGTGGCCTCTCAGGGGAGGCTCGCCAGAATGAGGCGCTTCTTCCATCGATCTAACAAATGTCCTTCAACCACTGCTGCGACCGAAACTGCTGGTACAGATATCCGTGCTGAAGCACAGGTACAACAGGACCAACACCATGCGGGTCCAGTCCAAGAGGTATGTGACAAGTCATGTTCAGTTACCGTGACGACTCTGAGTGCTTTTATTGAAAAGGCTGCTGATACAAATACTGGTGATGGTGCTCAGGAGCAACGTGATAGGCCCGAAGGGGCTCCAACGCAGGACGTATGTGATTCCTGTCTCCTCTTCATGATTCTGACGAAATGATTTTGGGACGGACCAAACAGTTAACCGACAAATTAGATCCAGAATTCACATCGGAGGCGATTGGAAAGGATATCGATGCTGCAGTAAAAGCACTTGACGACATGAATCCTATCTCGCGTATCGGTGGAGGTGCTGTCAAGTTAGTCGGTTGGGCGGATACCGCAGTCATCGAGGCTCAAAGCATGAGCGATACGTATCTCAAACCTTTCAAAGTCTTCAATCAAGTCGTTTCCGGTCTTGCTCACGTGAGTGTTCCTGTTTTGCATCCTTACAATGATGACATGCATGTTCCAGGTCCACCCCTACGCCCGGATTGCGCTGGTGGTTTTAACATCTGCTTCCCAGGTGCGTTTCAGATTACAACCATCGCTCCTTACCTCACGTAGTCATCTATAGTTAATCATACATCATGCAAATCTAGACAACGCAGTATCCGGCCTTCTTGACAAGGTCCGAAGTGTCTACGAATTTCTATCGGAACCAGATACAATCGACCACATCGAAAGCATGAGGGATACCCTTGTGAATATTGCGCGTGCCATAAGCGAGTCTGTACAATTCATCACAAACTACTTTGAGACGAAGAATTTCTGTGGGTCTTATACTATCTTACGTTTCAGATCTTGACGTAACACGTCCTTAGGGTTGCGGGCTGGAAAGAAGGTCTTCTCTGAAACACAGACGGTCGTCGACGGTTACGTGGGGACTCTAGGCAACTTGATGCAACAATACCGTGATCGTGCAGTTCGGGACACTCGGTTCAACACCTATCGCATGTCTGAAGACCTTAACCTTCTTATTCTTGAAGGCATGACTTACGCAGATGGAGCGGGCCTCAACACGACGAAGAAGTGCCTTGACGGTACGAGGAGAGAGATCTTGCAAGAGATTATCAACTGGATTAGCGATCCCGACGTTGACACTCCTCGCATCTTGTGGCTTCACGGGCAGGCCGGAAGGGGAAAATCAGCCATCGCTCATACAATTGCATCGTCTATCAAGGACGCTGGGGGACTTGGAGCCTGTTTTTGCTTCGCTCGTGACAGGCAGATTGAACGTCGCGAGGAGAAAATTCTGGCAACCATCGCTCGTGATCTGGCTGATCGCGACCCAGCGTTTCGGCGCGCATTGGCAGACATCGTCGCAAAGGATCGGTCCCTCAAGACCACCCCCGATGTAATGCAACAGTGGCAGCACTTCATTTTGGAACCGTTGTCGAGGGTTGATAGTGCAACAGTCGGGAACATGGTCGTCGTGATCGATGCCTTGGACGAAAGTGGACCGGACTCGTCTCGAGAACACATCCTTCGCCTTCTCACATCGAAAGAAGCTGCCCGCTTACCCTCCTGTTTCCGTATCTTGCTGACGTCCAGACCACTGCCAGACATCGAACGTGTCCTGCGAGTCACTCTTCATGTGAGGGCAATGTCTTTAGACGACATCCCAGCAGCGTCTGCGGAACAGGATATCCGACTATATGTTGCCAATGAACTTCGAGAACTTCGACAGATGGGCACCACAGAAATCCAGAGCATTTCTCGGAGATCAGATGGTCTATTTGAATGGGCTCGTCTAGCGTGCAGGTTCATTAAACCGAATAGGCCCGGTCGAACGGTCATGGAGCGCTACCGTGAGATCATATCCCCTCGTTCCGGAGGTGGGGGAACGCTGTTGGACATCATGTACCGAACGATCCTTGCAGACACAGTGCCGGAGGAGGAGACCACACTTGAAAGATTTCGCTCCGTGATGCAACAAATCATGTCGATGTCTGTACCTCTACATTTGGACACGTTGAACAAAATGCGCAAACAGTTCCCCTCGGAGGAGGACCATTTTGACATGTTTATCATTCTTGAATTCATGGCACCACTGCTGAGTGGGATATCTGACAGGTGCTCTGTTGTCCGGCCTCTCCATGCATCATTCTATGACTTCCTTGATCATCCACGGAGCGGGGTATATTGTGTTGGTGCATCTGGCACTGGCCTACACCACAGCCTTACCTATGCTTCATTGCACACTCTTTCCAGTGGTTTGAAATTCAACATCTGTGTACTGGAAAGCTCCTATCTCAGTAACTCTGAGGTTGCTGATCTGCAGGAGAAAATCAACAACAATATCTCACCCTCTCTATCATATTCATGTCAATACTGGGCTGATCATCTGCAGAAGACTATGTTTGACTTACCACTTGCAACACTTTTAAAGGACATTATTGGGAGTGAAAAGATCCTTTTCTGGCTTGAAACACTGGGTCTTCTCAATGGGCTTGGACATGCAATGAGTGCTCTTGCCTCCACCATAACATGGCTACAGGTGAGTAATCTGTAGTGGTACTTGATGCCATTTAATGGAATATTTTAAGGGCCAGGAGGGTTTTGAGGATACCTTGGCATTAGCACAGGATGGGATCAAGTTCCTGCAGAATTTCTCTGTGGTAATCTCTCACAGCACACCACACCTTTATATATCTGCACTGCCATTTACACCATCAAAGATATTGCTTGCAAGAATGCTCATGCCAAAACTCTCTTGCATTGCAAGAATTTCTGCAGGGGGGCTTCAGGACTGGCCAGTTCAAGTTGTGTTGCAGGGGCATACAAGTGAGGTCTGGTCAGTTGGATTCTCCTCTGATGGAAAGAGGATTGTCTCAGGCTCATATGACAAGACTGTGAGGGTTTGGGATGCTGAGGGAAGTGTCCAGATTGGCAGCCCTCTTGAGGGGCATACTGGTGAGGTTGTGTCAGTTGGATTCTCCATTGATGGCAAGAGGATTGTCTCAGGCTCTTCAGACAAAACTGTGAGGATTTGGGATGCTGAGAGAGGTGTCCAGATTGGTGGTCCTCTTGAGGGACATACTGATTGGGTCATGTCAGTTGGATTCTCCTCTGATGGCAAGAGGATTGTCTCAGGTTCTTCAGACAACTCTGTGAGGATCTGGGATGCTGAGAGAGGTGTCCAGATTGGCAGCTCTCTTGAAGGGCATACTGGTGGGGTCAAGTCAGTTGGATTCTCCTCTGATGGCAAGAGGATTGTCTCAGGCCCAGAGGATAACACTGTGAGGATCTGGGATGCTGAAAGAGGCATGCAGATTGGTGGCCCTCTTGAGGGGCACACTGGTGCAGTCTGGTCAGTTGGATACTCCCCTGATAGCAAGAGGATTATCTCAGGCTCAGAAGATGACACAGTGAGGATCTGGGATGCTGAGCAAGGTGCCCAGATTGGTAATCCTCTGGAGGGGCATACTAATGTAGTCACATTTGGATTCTCTCCTGATAGCAAGCAAATTGTCTCAGGCTCATTTGACAACATTGTAAGGGTCTGGGATGCTGAGAATGGTGCCCAGATTGGTGGTCCTCTCGATGGGCATACTGGTGTGGTCAACTCAGTTGGATTCTCCTTTGATGGAAAGAGAATTGTCTCAGGCTCAGAAGACAAGACTGTGAGGGTCTGGGATGCTGAGAGAGGTGTCCATGTTGGCAGCCCTGTTGAACTTGAGGGACATACTGGTGATATCTGGGCAGTTGGATTCTCCCCTGATGGCAAGAGGATTGTCTCAGGCTCTTCTGACAAGACTGTGAGGGTCTGGGATGCTGAGAGAGGTTTCCAGATTAATAGTCCTCTTGAGGGGCATACTGGTATGGTCAATTCAGCTGGATTCTCCTCTGATGGCAAGAGGATTGTCTCAGGCTCTGCTGACCTAACTGTGAGGGTTTGGGATGCTGAGAGTGGTGTCCAGGTTGGTCACCCTCTTGAGGGGCATGCTGGTATGGTCAATTCAGTTGGATTCTCCTCTGATGGAAAGAGGATTGTCTCAGGCTCATATGACAAGACTGTGAGAGTTTGGGATGCTGAGGGAGGAGTCCAGATTGGTGGCCCTCTTGAGGGGCATACTAGTGGGGTCAAGTCAGTTGAATTCTCCTCTGATGGCAAGAGGATTGTCTCAGGCTCAGATGACAAGACTGTGAGGGTCTGGGATGCTGAGCAAGGTGTGCAGATTGGTGGCCCTCTTGAGGGGCATACTGGTGGGGTCTGGTCAGTTGGATTCTCCTCTGATGGTGGGAGGATTGTCTCAGGCTCTTCAGACAACTCTGTGAGGATCTGGGATGCTGAGAGAGGTGTCCAGATTGGCAGCTCTCTTGAGGGGCATACTGGTGTGGTCAACTCAGTTGGATTCTCCCCTGATGGAAAGAGGATTGTCTCAGGCTCAGAAGACAAAACTGTGAGAGTTTGGGATGTGGAGAGAGGTGTCCAGATTGGTGGCCCTCTTGAGGGGCATACTGATTGGGTCATGTCAGTTGCATTCTCTTCTGATGGAAAGAGGATTGTCTCAGGCTCTTCAGACAAGACTGTGAGAGTCTGGGATGCTGAGAGAGGTGTCCAGAATGGTGGCACTCTCAAGAGGCATACTAGTGGGGTCAACTCAGCTGGATTCTCCTCTGGTGGCATGACAAATCCCTTGGAGTCAGGGAATAGGATAACTATGGATAGAAGTTATGAATATGCCAAGCAATCAGCCAATACTCCAGAGGGTTTAGGTGCCCCCTCCTTGGTCATCAGTTGTGAGTCATACAAGTTGTTATGTTCTCTGAATTACTTCAGTCCCACTTATATTCATCACAGCATATCCAATCTCCTTTTCACCAGTCTCTTCACATGCACTCCATGATGTTGAACAGCTCCTTGATGGTCTCCTGGAAGAAGAAGTGCATGTGATTTATGAACCAGTAAAGCTTTTTGATGATGGCTGGGTCAGAGGTCCAAAGGGAAGACTGTTGCTTCGGATTCCTCCAACATTCTGGAAGTCATTTTATTCTATGTGGAACACAGTAGTTATCCCCAAGGGCAGTTGTATTGAGCTGGATTTAAGCCAGATGGTACATGGGAACAGGTGGCATCAATGTTTCAAGCCAGCTATTTAGTTTTGGTCTGGCTTATGTATATAACCTTGTATTCTACAACCCATAACAATACATACTCATAGAAGTTCCCATTTACATCCTCATGTCTGACATTTGTTGAACAAATCATTACATTTTAAAAAAAAGACCTAATAGCCTGAAGATTTACCCAAGTCACAGAACTTCAAACAACTTACCACTTTGGAGTGGTAACCACATCAGTGGGATCAGGATTTTCAGAGGCATTAATACAGCATCACAATCTTTGGGTTGGATGCTGCAAATCCCCCAAGCCTAGGCATTGTGCACTGAGGTTCACTGCCCACATACAGTCACTTTCCTCCTATATCAATTTTTTGCACGCAGGAACCAAGAATCATCATGTCACTTAAGGAATGGCAGAGCGTACGCACATACTTCACAAGTAATCGGAGAAAAGCCACGCACGATTGCATGTGAAAAGATTAAGTAGTTAACTGTATAATATACAATCTCAGGAATCGCTATGACTCTACCTCAAGTACCCGCCGCCGAGGCGCCAATATTCCACTCCGACCCGAGCTTGCGTACAGGGTCTCTGACTCTCCCAGTTCACCCGGTGAGTAAGGAACCGCATCGGTCGGCTTGTAAATGTCGGCGTTTTCACCGAATGTCGATGACGGAAGGGTAAGGAGATGGGTAGGTGTACGAGTGAGGTATAATCTGTGCAACGCATCCTCTGCGGCCTGGTAGTGATGGGTAAACTAGGCGACTTAATCGAGAAGGGAAAAAAGAACTATACCCTGTATTCAGCCATTTTTAGCGAGCTACCAAAACCCTCCCCGAGTTTGTCTGCGCCGGTATAAATCCCAACGACGAATATCGGAGAGTTGGAGAATCGACCCGTTTCCTTTAACAACCTGTAACACGGTCGACGCTGAACACTTACGGTCAGGCGTCAATGGATCAGCCTACCTGGATTTAGGAGGCTCTCGTTGGAATTTTGCTACTGTTTCCATGAGTGCACGTTTGGGGTCGCGGAATTTTAGCATAGCCCGGATGTCCACGCGTCGACCGAGGAGGAACGAGTGGACGAATTTGCGAGCAGAAGCAAGACATCGCTCTTGGTATACCAATGCGGTCAATGCGCGTGGTATCGAAGCAAGTGCATCCGACCGCAACAATGCAGGTGAAGTAGGTGACGCAGGCTATATAAATGTTTTCACTACACTTCAGTAGTTTGCTAGAGACACGCACCTGTCTATGCCAACGAAGGAGCGGCACGGCACCCATTTCTTGTGCGACGCTCGCGCACGTTAATGGACCAACGTGGGCGCTGACGGCAGCTTTTAAGACACGGGTGGGAAGATGTGGATATGTAGCATGCAGGTGCTCCGATGCAAATAGACCCATGAGTGCGTTTCCGAGGACAGCCAAGTTCGCGTTATTGGGAGGCGGTGGGCTCAACGGGTAATATCTCGCATGCAAATCCAAGAATGACTTGTGCGTGCAAGCGCGCTGAACTGCAGCTGGTGTCGTCAACACAGCTCCGAGACCTATTCGATGGGAGAATGCCATGAGTGCCGAAGGCGGGGGCGGTTGGAGGGCAGCCCATGTTTCCGGGTCGAACGTGGCCTTTTTGGTTCTGAGTGTCGCTTCTCTGGGTGGAAAGTGTTTCAGGTGCGCTGTCGAGACAGCCAGCGACGAGTACAGCCGTCTCGAAACATGACCCATCGAGAAATGAGAAACTCCGTGTTTTTGGTCTGTCGCGAAATGCAAAAATGACACTCGGAAACACCCGTCGGCGTCAATTCAACGGGGTGGAGTGAAACTACGGACAGGACTGGCCTGCCCACACAAGAACACCGGCCACGTATTCAGACCAACGGATACACGCAGTTCTCACATCGCTGCGCACGGTGAACCCTCTAACACGCCTACACGCACTTTCATCCGAACCATGGCAGTCATTTCGCTGCCTTTAACTTTCACCAATTCGTTTTGGACCCAGGACTACCGCAAGGGTCTCGAAGTGCTATATGGTAAACTAGAACAGGTGTGCACGCCTTCATGCTGCTCTCGTATTCTTTGACTGATTGGTTGCATGGCAGGGTGTCGCTGAGAACGACGAAATAGTCGCATTCATTTTGGTGTGACAGTCCTCTGCCGCCATCTCCCACCACTGACCTCTTCGACTCTACACAGGCTCGTGCCCAGGCGGAGAACCACATTGCATATGCTCTACTCAACCCACCGTCCATCGGCTCAGCAGGTACGCCCACTACCTTCTGATTCCCAACGTGACCATTCATGAACCCTGCTCCAGGCACCGGTTTCAACAGAGATGACGGCGCGTCGCTGCTCATGACATTTCGTGGTCTGCAGGACGAGTCGATCGCCCAAGGTAAAATTCACAGAGAAATCGCAAAGGACCTTCAAACCCTCGTAGCGGAACCATTCAACAAGTGGGCCCAGTTGTACAAGGTACGGTATCATGTGATGGTGATGTGTGGGGTAGCAGGTGTGCGCTTGCTCATGTGAAATCCAGGAACAACTGTCGTCCAGTAAAGGCCAGGTGTTGCATACCTGGGTCCGAGCCTATGAGGATGCACAGAAAGAGGTTTGGACAGTAGTACTTGTAGACAATTCCTATTCTCATCTTCCGTCGTCAATTTGCAGGTCATCAAACTGAAAAACTCATATCTGACCAAAACCCGCAAAGCGGACGAAGCAGAGGACGAGTGCGTTTTGTTTCCTGTTTACCGTTGAAGTTCGCTCAGAGCGATACCTTCAGAGCGCGGTTTGCACCCGGCAGTGATGTCAGCGATCACTACACAACATCTCCACACCTTGCGCCTCGCGACGCAACACGCACACCGCGACGCACCGCAACCGTATCTGAACGAATTACGCAGAGACTCAAAGAAATCCAACGCAGAGCTGCTGGACCCGTCAGCTCCACCGCGAACGAATCTGATGCTGGCACAGATGTCGCCGAAGACGAGAAAGAACTTTCAAAGGTGGACAAAGGTAAAGGAAAGGCCACGGACCTGCCCTCGCCACCTCCGATGTCCCCTCCGTTGCCACCGGCCAAACTAGATACATCACCACCACCGCAGGCCCCAGCCGACCCAGCCCCGATCTTGATGGCAGGAATCCCGTTCCAGACTTGGGCTGTGTCGGCTTTACTCATCCGAGCTGCCGCCGAAATACCCCTTCGGCCCGTACGATTCCCCCTTCTCGGCGAATACTCAGATTGCTTCTCCGGCGCCGAATTCGTGGAATGGCTCAACAAGAATGTTCCTGCGTTTGAAGGGAACCTTGATGTGGCGGAAGATGCGGCAAGGGAGTTAACCGAGCGCGAGGGCTTGCTGCGTCGCGTTGGAGAGTTTGGAAACGAGTTCGAACATGCGGATGACGCATACTATCAATTTAGGCCCAAGGTAAGTTCATACCCCTCGTGCAGTCGTAACAAGTGATTGGATTGTGTTTAAGGCGTTCGATCTGGAGGGCAAAGATCCAGAGACAGTCCACCCACCGAAACGAAGTCAGATTGCGGATAATATATTAAAACGTTCGAATAATTTGGTAAATGTCGTGACCAAGGCTCTGCACGCAACATCCCAGAACGAACCTGCATATGTGAGGTTACGCCAGGAAGCGGAGGAAGCAGATAAGATGTATCGCGTTGCGGTGCGCAAGCTGGACAGGCAACGGTTGGGCTTAGAGGAGCGAATCGAGGAAGTGTTGAAGTTGCTTCAGAGAGGCGAGGCCGAGCGTTTGAGGGCTGTGAAAACTGGTCAGCGTTCCTTCTGGATCTCGTGTACATACGATGTTTACTGATCCATTCCATCGGAACCGCATGTAGTTCTTCACCAGTATCAAGGCACGCTGGCTAACCTGCCTAAAGCGTTCGAACCGACTCTAGAGCGTTCCGCAACATTCATCACCACTTACCAGCCCGAATCGGATCTGACAGCTCTCATTGAACGATACCGTACGGGCCCATTCCGACCCGTTCCCAAACTTTATGAATCCGTCGCACATGATGAATCGGATGTCGTCTTTGGCATTGATCTTCGCAAGTGGGCCGAAGGCGGGTGGTCTGCGCTGACCTCTGGCGAGGAGAAGAAAGATTATATTCCCCCCGTACTCACCGCGCTTTTGGATGCATTAAGATATGCTTATGCGAATCTTCCTGATGATGACCGTACGTCCTTTTCTTCATGGCCTTGGTTTCTACACGCACGTACTGATCTAATAACATGCAGAGAGACGAAAAGCATGGATATATGATGTCCCACTCCCCGCTCTCCACCATCTTCGCGAAAGCTTGAATGCCGTTCCGCCGGAGCAACCTTTCTCACAAGAGATGCTTGCCAGGTTCGACGCGCCTATTCTGGCGGGATGTGTCAAACTATGGGCGCTTGAACTCGATCCACCTCTGATGTTATGGGAGGGATGGGATGAGGTTAGGAAGTTGTATCCGACCGGTATGTCTACCTTGTTATGTACGTCCAAGGTGCTCGAGCCTGATTGGGTTGTGTGTGTTGGTCGATAGTTGGGTCTAGCAAAGTCGAGGACGAGACGTCGGAACAGGAACATGTGCAGAATTTACAGGCTGCTTTGTTCCGTGTTCCCAAGGTCAATCTCTTCGTCCTCGATGCCATAGTGACGCATTTGCACAAGTGAGTGCATATCTCATACATAGATGCGTTGTCGTTTCCTGCGTGCTGATTGCCAATGCAGACTCATCGACACGACGAGTACAGAAGAGGACGACGATGTGTACATTGCAAAGTTAGCATTGTCGGTTGGTAGAAGTGAGTGTTCTGTCGCCCGCTATTTGGGTATCCTCCTAACCACTACGCTAGCAATTATTCGACCCAAGACTGAGACCGAACTCTCGATTCAAGATCGTCACCCAACATGTATGTCTCCATCACTAATATCTTCGACGACGATGGCCTCTGACCTTGGTTACGCAGTATTCCTCATTGACCTTCTCAAAAACTACGAATCTATCCTTCCTCCGACGATCCAGCGGAAGAAACGTGAATCAGAGCGGCGTGTGCCTGTTAGGAAACGCACTGCTCCCGTGGATATGAGGATGAGTAGGGGCAAGATTTCTGTGGGAAGTCCATCGCGGGAAATTCTTGCTGCACAGGAGCTTGCGGCGCACAAGGCCGCTGCTGTTGCTGCTGCAACCGTGTTGAGTGGGGATGGACCAGGCGGCTCGCCAGTTCACGTCACCGCGGAGCCAGAGTCCATTGAACCAGCAGCGGTCCCTAATTCAGAGACGGAGGCGGAGGCCGTTGCACCAGAACCAGAACCAGAGCGTAAAAGTGACTCTCCATCAACCGTCGCCGAAGATCTGAGTGTGCCGCCTCGCCCGACATTCAAAGAGCCCCCCCCGGAACTAGACGATCTACCACCTCGCCCATTGTTCAAAGAACCCCCTCCAGAGCTCGACGATAGTCCCTATACCCAGCCTTCCTTCGTATCCCCGCCTTCGTCGCCGCCAAAGGCCACACTCCCTCTTGCGGATGACAAGCCTGCCTCTCCAGCTGTTGCGGTGACACCTGCGACACCGCAGAATCCTATTAAAGCTTTGAGGCGCCATTCAGCAGTCCGATCTGGCGGCGCCCTCCCCACTCGCTCTCCCTCTCCGTCTACTGGGAGTGGTGCCAGTGCCGTAGCAGACGATCAGCCTCTTACTACCGGTCGTTCGGGTCTGTCGAGACATACAACCGGACAGAATGTTGTACGCGGGCCTCGAATCACCCGTGGTCCCAGGACCCCAAGTACAGGAGGGACCGTGGGCAGTATGGTGGCGAATTTCAATAATCGGACCGGGGCTGCTTCACCACCGCCCCGGTCATCATCACCGGGTCTTAAGAGAATGTCCGGAGTTGGTACTGGATCGAGACCATCGTCGATGTTTGGTGGAAGCGGTGTACACAAGGGACGTGGTATAGGTGGACGTGGAGGGCTTTCAAGGAGGACGATGGCGAGTGATGCGGAGGACGAGGTTGTGGATAAGTAATGGCCTCGACAAGGCTTGATGCTTTCTTGGACAATTTGCGGTGTACTTCGAGTTGATTTCGATCTATACGTACCGGTTCACGTGTACGCGTGTTCTATCAGATCCTAACACAGTGGCGGTTTCAATGTTTTCAACACACTCTAAAGAGTATGGAAAGTTGAAAAGTCCAATGTTTTATTATGATTCAAATTAAAGGGCTCTCACAAGATTTTATTCCGAGAAGATTTAGGATTTTTATTACCAGTCTATACTGGGAGAAACATTAGATATCATCCAAAGACAATTGAAAATTATATATTGCATGAATGTCATAAGGTTATTGACAATAATATTGCCCAATATGCTTTAGAGCGTGAGAAAATATTGAACCCTTGTCCTCATTGGCTCTTCAATTTTTCTCACGCTCTAAAGAGTATTGGGCAGATATTATTGTCAATAACCTTATGACATTCACACAATATATAATTTTCAATTGTCTTAGGATGGATATCTAATGTTTCTCCCAGTATAGACTGGTAATAAAAATTCTAAATCTTCTCGGAATAAAATCTTGTCAGAGCCCGTTAATTTGAATCATAATAAAACATGTCATTTTCGCTGTCGAATACTCTTTAGAGCGTGTGAAAATATTGAAGCCGCCACTGTGTAATTCTAAAGTGTTCACTTTTGCATGCGAGTATATTTAAATCCAACAGAGCACGGCCGTTACATGAAGTATATCGTAGATTACCAGAAGAAAGTACAATGTCAATATACACAGCCAAAACACACCAGGAATCTAAACCTCTTGTGAGGCACCATCCTTTTTGCCCTTGTTCGACTTCGAAGGCAAGAGTTCGGGGTTAATGAAGGGAACGACACCACCCTGACTAATGATAACATCTCCAAGCAGTTTGTTCAATCTGTGACGGGGTGAGTGTGTGAATACGTGCAAGGGTGTGAAGACGTACTCTTCATCATTCCGGATAGCTAGTTGGAGGTGACGAGGGACAATACGTTGTTTCTGAGACAGGAATCAGTGATCCGAAGCGTGATCTGTAGGCAGAGAATGAACCTTGTTATCACGCGCAGCATTACCTGCCAACTCCAGAATCTCAGCAGCAAGATACTCCAGCACAGCGGCTAGATATACTGGTTGCATGACCGTGAGTTCCAGGATCCGTCCGTCCAACTATTTCATAAACCGACTTACCGGGTGCGCCCGCACCTACACGTTGTGCGTAGTTGCCTTTTTTCAGGAGACGGTGGATACGGCCAACTGGAAATTGGAGACCGGCCTTGGTGGACCGGGATTGCGTCCTGGCATCGCCACCAGTTTTACCAGAAGAAGATTTGCCACTGGGGCCCAGAGCGTCACAGAACCATTCCATGGCTGTGGGAGTTCCAACTCACGCTTTTCCCTTTCCAGACTGGTTTGAATCAGGTCAACAAGGGATATTAGGCATAGAGACGACGTTCGTACCATGTTTGAGGTTGCACGATGTGGTGGTGGTTGAGAATGAAGGGACAGATGCTTCGACGCGCCCAGCGCGACTAGGTATTTATTGGTCCATTGGTGGTCGGAGTTCGAAAGCAAAACCACTCAACGCGTTTCTCACGTGATCGACGACGCGCTCGCCTGAATAGGCTGTAATTTCCCACGAATGCAGCAGAGCCCGGAATGGAACGTCGAATGCAGAGTTGAACGTGAACGGAAAGCCTTGCGGTGAGCACGAGGGGAAAGAAAAAAAAAAGAAAGAAAGGAAAAAAAAGAAACTAAGTGAGAGTCACCGCCATTTCCCCGTCTTCTCCGTTTCAACCCGTCGTCGTCGTTGAAAGTCGAAACGCTCAGAGGCAGTCAACCTGCCAATCCATGTCCAGCTCAGGTCCACCAGCAGGCGTACTACCAACACCAGCGAGCACGCCGCCGCTCGTTCCAACACACGATCAGGTCGGTGTTAGTCATTTCATACCTTACGATGGCGCGCTAAATTCAGGTGCACATGGGCGTGGCCTGCCACTCCAGGTGGTCGTTTTGTATGTCGTACGTTTGACTTAACGAACACTCAACGTTGGATTTTTGATGTGGTATTGCTGGAACTTAGACCGTGGTTTATGCCGTCGTTATTTTCGGGATATGGAATATTCCTGGCGCGCGAACGCTCATTAACCCTCTCAAACTGTTCGCCATTGGTTGGCACGAACTATGTCATATCATCGCTGTACGTCCCACTCGAACCTTGGAACAATGCGGTGTTCACTCTTCGTGCGCACCAGGCCATACTCACCGGTGGTACCATCGTCTCAGTGACAATAGACCCATTCTTAGGAGGCGCAACCCTCGTAGAAGGTGGTAAACCACCCCTCATATTATCTGCTGGATACATTGGCTCGACTATTTTTGGTGGGGTTTTCATCCTTGGCGGATTCGATACCCTTGTTGCCAAGATTCTCAGTTTTGTTCTTGGTATCGGTTTGGTCACTCCCCTCGTTCTCGTTCGCGATAAATTGTGCGTCACCCGTACGCTCTTTGGTAGCGCACCAGTGTTCCTTATCTATTTTCAGGACGATTCTACTGACGGTACTCTATGAAGGACTTGTGGTCGGGTTTTGGTTTATTGACCATGCGTAAGTCCTCGTGTCTCTTCCCAAAATTAAGACGTGGACCTTGTGCCCTACGATGTAGCCAGGCCTTGCGATGGTACTGCCTGTTTGTCGGTGTCATGAAGTCAGTCCGATCCTGTACTTGCTGTGCCACGATCTAACCCGAAACCGTAGCGTATTCTTCGTGATCTGTGAGGCGATTAGAACCCTGCTATCGTGCATCGGTTTTCGTGACATGTGCCGCAGGGGATATTGCCGATGATAAGTTCTTCCGCAAGGCCAATGACTCGGATTGTACCCAGTTTCACCTCATGTTCCGGAGTTTCCCTGCTCATTGTAAGCGCGTTTTGCACCTCCCTACATTTCGTACTGACGTGTACAGTTTGGGCTTGCTTTTGGATCATATTCGAAGTTGGTATATGTATTGCCTTTCTGTTCGTTGGCATCGTATCCTTCAAGGTAGGCTGAACATCGTGCTGAGTTGACGTGGAATGACGCCCTATGTCAGCTCTCCGACGCTGACATGGACACACAAGCGGGTAAGAAAGCTCTTGGGGCTATTGATTTTCGCATTATACCTGACGATATACAAAGCTGTTTTCCTGCCTACATGACACATGCTCACGACGAGGAACATTTCAAGTCACGACATACCCGACTGCCACGTTGCAATCATGGACGTTTGTACCCCGGAAACAGTGTTTCTGTACCTTTTTCTACATCATCCGCACGTATCTATCGCTGCATTTGCATACTTGTTCGCATTTCTTACGACACTTAGTGATACTGATGCACTACTACTGCTTTGGTCCGTCCGTTCAGAAAGCTGTTGCATAAATTAATGTTACTATTCGCATTTCTTGTCCCCAAGGGCAGAGCCAACCCACGGAAATTATGGTGAAAGCCTGCAAGACAACAAATTCCAGAGTCCATTTACCAGCCGGGGTCCAGAACTATCATGGGATAGAAGGATCACGTGAGGAACCACGGAACAGAGAATTCTGGGAGCGTACGCGCGTATGCCCCGCGTCATTTCCAACACATCACCAAACTTACTCGTGGAGTTCAAACTTGGCATGGTACATCCCTTTGAAATATCCCCGATGTCTTTTTCTCTTGACTACTGCTTGCTACTTGAATACGCCTCAGCGACGAACAACTTTGCTAGAAGTTCCTGCGTGTGTCATATACTATGTACACCTGGCAGTAGCTAGGGGCGATCCATACCTCTGACGTCATCGTAAACGGTTTTATGTTAGAGTACATATGTACAACCATACCCTTTTTTTTTTTTCATTTTCGTTGATGACGGGCCTGGCTAGCTGTGAGTGACATAAACACCGCCTCTGAACTCGTTTTCGAACTGTCCTGAATTCTGTATCATCACATGCATCAGCAAATCAGCAAAATGCTATTTCTACTATTTTTATACTATTTTGCACTACTTACAACTTTTTCATACTTTTCGTGCTTCTTGCACTATTTATTCAAGTCGCGAAATTAAATGCCGCTGCCATAGTCAAATAGTCAAAATAGTGAGTCATGAAAGTAAATGCTGCTGCCATAGTCAAATAGTAAGAATAGTCAAAGAAAAAAAAAGTCCTTATAGTCAAAATAGTTATTCATCTACATGTATCTACCTAACACATCAACCTTAGACAATGGCTCCAAAATGAGTTGCTACCACCATGCAAAAAACCAAAAGGCCTGGCATGAAAACAGGCAAGATATGCCATCCTGACTGCATCAGGAAATTCTCACTTTGCTATTTTGTACCTTTTTATGTACTATTGATGGCTTATCTAGACTATTTTGTACTGCTTAGTCAAAAGTGCAAAATAGTCACAAATAGTAGGCCTATCTACTTTTTCTGTACTATTTCTGTACTATTTGTTGAATATTTGTTGACACTTCTTGACTATTTCACTTCTCATTGAGCATGACCAGCTAGTGACTTTTTATGACCTTTTTGACTACTATGTTGTTCTGAAATTTCCCAGCCAATTTGACTTAGATTAAGTGAAAAAAAGTATGGAAAAGTACAAAGAGTAAAAAAAGTCACAGATAGTAGAAAATAGTAATTTGTGAATTTCCTGATGTGCCCAACCCTGTTCAAACACAAAAATTCAAATAACTTCGGAACCATGAATGCATGCGTGACGGCTCATATATCGTCTGGTAGGTTTCGACTAGTAGAGTCACATCTAAAAAAAGCAAATGATTCTGACCAGAATTGCCTGAGTTATGCCCTAAACAGGGTAGGGGGTAGGAGGAAGGGTATGCACCAATGAATAATGGCTCAGCATGGTGGCACAAAACACAGGGGAACACTCAAGGGGAGTGGGGAGAGGTTGGAGAACAAGGAATTGAGGGAATACATGCACCCAATCCTGAGATATTTGCAAATTCGTCCAACAGCTCCTGCATCCACAAAAATACCTATATCTCCAGAACAGCAGCAGCAACAGTGATGCAAAAGGCACTGTTTGAAAGGTCTTGGCGAGGAGAGTCAGCATCACCAAAGTTACATATAGTCTGCTTTGTCTGTACTGTGCTGGATGTGACTGAAGTCATCTGACACAATTGGAAAGTGTCTGACATGAATTAGCAACATCAAAGGCTTATGGAAGTCTGAGTCAGAATAGCAGATGCTGTCAGAGAGTGTTCAGAGGATGCAGACTATGCAGGCAATGCAGATACTAATGCTCCGGACTACTGGTAGTACATACTAGTAGTACAGCCTTACTATTAAGTAGTCCTACAGCACAATTTAATCAACACAGCCATGGCATACTGGCTGCCAGGTAGACCACCTATGTTCTGTAGACTACTTGCAGAAAATATGCTCTGTACATCATGCTGCAGAAAATATATGGCATAGGTCATGCAGAAGATATGTTCAGTGTAGTACTAGATGCATGCTGGTGGATGACACAATGAAATCTACTACTAGACCAGTATATGATATTCATGCACTCTATGAGAATGAGTGTGATGTTGTGCACTTGAGGGTATTCAAATATGCGACCGGGATTCGGTGTATCTCATCCTACAGCAATCAGTTGTCTCTCTTCTACAAGCAGTCTGGAAGGTTTCAGTATGGTGAGTTGCTTGACCTTGTCCAACCCTTCGATCCGAGTGAAAACATTTCTGGTCTTATCCCAATCCTCCTTCTGGATCTTCTCATCTTCGATGCCCCTTATGATCGTCTCAATCTCTACTACCACCTGCAACGAGCTCTCATACTCAAAAGTACTGGGGTCAGTGTGGAAGAGGAGGTTTTGGAAGAGGAGTGGGTACCTGAGCAGCTGCTGAAATGGCTTTGACAGCCAAATGGTGAGACCAGTCTCACCCTTCTTGCCTGCGAGCTCTTCCAGCTGTTGCAGACTCTTCCACACCTTCAGCCATTCTGCAGCATCCTGATTTTTGGGTTTCTTTGCCTTGCTAGCAGTCGAAAGTGCATTGTCAACCTGTTCGAGTGCATGTTCGAGATGGAGAACATAAGTTGCATAGCCCTGGAATATGTGTGACTGTAGGCAGACAAATTGAGTTTATTGGATGCATAGGAATCATTGTGAACATACATTCGAGACAAACACATCTGCCAAGGATCGAACGAGGGGGTATTGTTCATTGTACCATTTTCTGAGCCCTTCACTGAGTTTAGTATGCCCCTCCAGAATGCTGGTCTCAATGACTTCCAGACATATGTGTAAATCTTCTGGAAGAAGGTGTGGTGGGATGAAACCCTGCATTGTGGTATCTGGTGCCATCTGGGACTGCTTGAATTTCCATAGAACATGGGCAGTATGTATGGTAGGCATCATCTTTGCACTGTCCTTTCTATCTCTGTCCTTATCTCTTGTGCTGTCCCTGTCATGATCGTGTTCTGCCACTGATTTCCTCCCTAGTGAATGTGTGGACATTGCTGCTTGATTGATGTGTGTGCACTGACCAGTAAGGATGGACATGTGTGAACATGAGGGGAAGGAGACTGTCTCCTTGGTTTTCCTGTTCTTACCAGCAGCTCCTGATGCGATACAATAAGGTGAGTGGGGATGACTGTGTTTCCCCATGACCTTGGCATGGTTGCTCTGATGCCTGTGCACATGCTCAGCATCATCATCATCAGTGTCCACACTCTCCCCATTGATATTTGGAGTGGTCAATGCAAGAGACTTGGTATCTGGTGCTTGGGGTGAGGGGCCCTCATTACAGAAACCTGTTGGGGACATGAAACATGCAGCTATGGGTGGGAGGGTATCCATAGAATCCTGGGTGGCTTTGAATCTGGAGGGAGCAATTGAATAGTCATTGTAGTTGTATGGTGTGGGGGAGGTAGGAGGCAGTGACGCATATGGATGGAGAAGTGGGTCAATGAAAGTTTCCTTCATTTTCTGCAATTCACTGACATATCTATTGTGGGGCATGGTATGAGCCCATTTGGAATTACAAGCAACACATCTTGAGATAAGCAACATACTGCTCTTCACTGGCAACAATCTCCCAGAGGACCTCCTGTCTTGTCTGTTCACAGGGACTGAGGTTGCTGACAAGATCCTCTTTGGTGCCTTCAGTCCACAAGGAAACTGCAAGGATACAGGTGCTGGACATGGACATTTGGGAGAAGGGGGTCTGGGATTGCAGAGAGACTGGATATGGCGAAGCAGCTGTGCGAGTTGATGTGGCCTTGATGCTCAGTGCTGCACTAGTTGTGGTCACAGCAGGGGGTGCAGTGGCTGCAGGGGAAAATGGGCAAGGGTGGTTTTCGATGGAGGACCTGCAGATGACTGCTGTGATGATCCAGTATTTGTGGAACTGTTGGTGTCTGGGAGAGGCTGTGTTGTCAAGAATCCCGAGGGGGTTTGCAGGGGGGACAGGAAGGTGACCTTCTCCTGTGTGTCCATGTTCGTTGTGCTTACAGAGCCACTAAATAGTCAGAAAAGTCGTTTGGATAGACGAAGGACCTACTTAAAAAAGTGTAATGGCTATCTGTACATCTTTGACTATCCATGACCAAATAAGCATGACAAGTACAAAATAGACATTGGCCAATTTACTGATGACTTGATCTGCAGGAGCAGAATGTAGACCACATGGAAGATACACTATTTCATAGACAGCACAAAAATATATGATTAAAACACTATTTTGAATGCATGATGATCAATGTATTTGTTAACATAGTATGCATGGAAGATATCTAGACAATCCATGTGCTGAATATCAGTAGGTAAATGGTCACTTCCATAGACTGGTATGAGGTGTGCACCATGAAGGACACAATGTAGATGAACAACATCCATTCATCATTTACCATCCACATCAACTTCTGGTTCCACAATCCACATACCAGTATCTTCAGCAGGTTCATCTGAAACCATTGTAAACCAATGAATGAGTGCACAGGGGTATTTGATACTGTCATATGTAAAGGAGAAAAAAAGGAATACCCTGGCAACATGGAGACCCTTCATGCCTGGCTTGTCTTGGTCTTTTTCCAGAAAAATAGTATCTACCATGCTGCGCCTTTTCTCCAGCTTGGTGTACTCTGAATATGTTCTGAGAGCATGCCTCTGAGTCCAGACAAGTCACTTGGAGCATAGAAAGTTGCAATGGCACTGTGGAAGACAGACACAGGTGAATTGGAGAAGTCAGGGTAAGAAGTTGTAGCATCTGGATTGGTATTGTTATGAAGCTGTAAATTAAGGAAATGGTGGAGGAGGGGTAGGAAGTCAGCCTGGCCAATATGACATGCGAGTACGAGTAGTCTGCTTGGATATTTGTGTGCTGTAGGATATGATTGACTCTATGGGAGGAAGAAAAAATAATACTGGACAACAAGTACCTGGAGTTTTCACAAGCTGGATGTAGTTCAGCACATGTGGCCCATTATCCTCATTGTCATCACTGTCATTGTTGTCATTGTCACCACTGTTGGCAGTGTCATCAACACCATGGCAAGCAACTTTGTTGTGATTGGCTGGATCATCACGAGGGAAGCCTTGACTGGCTGAAATCACTGAGACTTCGAGCATACCACAGGATTCAAAGTCTACTCAAGCAGCAGCAAGTTTGTCAAGGCATTGATTTATGACCAGCATCTGTCCCAGTGCTCCAAAGTGGTTTGATCATCTCCATGGTTTCTTGACAGCTTTGATATGCTTTGATTCAGTAATGGATGAACATAACCCATTCAGCACACCGAATTCCTGAATGAGGTGGTGGTAATGATTCATTGTGTGCTGGCAAGGCAAGGAAAAACTGTTCAGGCTGTGTGCACAAACACCTGTTTCTTGGAAAATACAGTGATTATGGTGGAAAGAGTCCAGTGCACATTGCAGGTTATCCAGCGCACTTTTGTTGAGTGAGTTTTGCCATGCATAGTAGCAGAAGTCGAGGAACAAGTGGAGTGTGTGCACCATAGCATGTGGTACATGCCCTTCAACTGCAGCGAGGTACACCTTCATGAGTGCTTTTGAATCATCACTGGTCCACTGTTTGAACCACCGTCCTTCAGGAAAACATCGCAGATGTGGATAAAGCAGCACAGCCACAATCCTATTTCAATGAAGGGTTCAAAATCAGGTGCAAACCCATGCAACAACTTTACTCACCTCCAATCTATGTCATCGAGAATGCAATTGCCATCCACTTCACTGTATGTAGTCTTCAGGTATTTGCCAATCCATGATACCAGGTGATCCTTGAAGACACCTTTGATGATCTGGTGAAGGAGGTCCGGTGTCAACATCTTGTAGATATCAGCATGGGGGAAATCATTTGTAAACAGCTGCCATGAAAATTGAGAGTGACACAGATAGAACAAACACCACAACATACTGTCAGATCACCCACTATCCCATACTGGTCCCATAACTCAGCAAGAACAAATGCATGAATACAATATTCAGCATGTGTTTGTGATTGCAGAATACTATTACACCTATCAAGATTTCCAGAAATGGCCATGCAGCTACAATTGTTTTCAAGTTGAAATATGGTGCCTTCAGTAAACCCATCACTCACAGTGGGCACCATCCTTGCACGAGGCAAGATAGTACAATTTGCTCTGGATAGTCAGCTATGTAGGCAGCAAGTGCATAAATGACAAGCCTGAAATGTCCATCAGGACAATGCCAAACCTCAGGCTTCGACATGCCTCATTGAAGTGAAGATAATATGTGGGCAAGGGTGGTATGGAAAAGCTGCCAGTGGAACTTTCAAAACTCAGCCATCTCTTCACTTTCACAATCTGCTAGGTTGATATAAGTCAATGTGGGATTGAGGAAGAAAATACTACCTACTTTTTGGGATCACAAGAAAAGTGAGTAACATGAGTGAATTCCGGTGGGCACAATGAACATTGTTGTGAACATTGCCAATCAAGAGATAAAGGGGGTAGTAATCATTTTGACCAGTTGCAATGGAAACTGTCATTTTGTCGCTACCTAAAATGATGGGCACAAGCATTGCCCCCTGCATAGATGGATCCTGGGATAGTGTATCCTGCACGCTGAATGGTCAGGAGCCATGGAATTCAATATCAATTTTTGACATACTGCATGGTTCCATGCCCAATTGCCTGACATCATATTCTCCCACTGACATTCACCTGAAGGCTCAAACTCACAATATGGAGCATAGTCGAAGTGGTTGTCAAAGTCAGGGTTGTTAAGTAGAGTCTCAACAACAGCATTTGGATTGTGGAACCAAACGTCATAGCTTTTTCTCATCCAATGCAGTCTTTCATGTTCGGATGACTCACCAGAAAATTCCACTTGCACAGAGTTCCAGGGTACATCTCCAAGTGGGATGGTGTCAATTACTTGATGTAAATCAATGTGATCAGCAAAGGGCACACAGTCGCCATGAGGGAGCATTGAAGTGGCCCACAATCACATAAGTGCATCGACTTGTACTTGTGGCATCTGATTACAAGTGAACAGGAATTCCACCATTTTGAACTCAATGCATGAAGCAAAGGGATACCAGTCATTGTCTTCATGAATGTTTTGAAGGTTTGGCAGCATGTCAGGGGGAAGATCACGACCAATTTGATCCATTGGTATAGCTGTACTTGTCAGAACATGTCAAATATGAACAGAATGTGCATTACTACTTACCATCCAGTATACCGTGATTTTCTCGAGTGCATTGGGAGGTAGCATATCCCAAATGTGGTGGTGGCTCATCCTGGCAAATAGCACTTGGTGCTGAATGTACATTTGAGTTAGAATGAACCTGGTCAATGTGTTGGGTTAATCCATATGGGCTTTTAAGCTTCCAGGGGCAAAGAGGGCATGAAAATCTTGTCTCACTGTGGGCTACTCTTCTTGTGAGAGCACAAGGGGAAAGTGGGGAAAGCTGTAGGTAGAACCTAGGCTCATCCCAAGGGGTGCTGAGTCAGAAGGAGATAGAAGAGAGGGCTAGAAGGCCAGAGAGGAATTTTCTTGGTGAACAGGGAGTACTGGTGGCGAATAACTCGAAAGTCTGCCTTAGCCAGGTGCAAGATAACTTCTGGGTACTGGGGGATGTTTCTTAGAGGTGAAAACTCGAAGGGCGGCGATTAAGGGCTCTTGAACTCGTAGGTAGACGGTGTAAACACTGTAATGGACTTGTAGTAGGCGAGGCAGCGATTCTGGGGGCTGTGGGATGCAGGGAACTCAATAAGACTGAAGATGAGGCACTGGAAGATGCTGGGGACTCGAAAAAAAACACAGAGGGACTCGACTCAAAATACTCAGAGACTCTTAGACATGCAGATGTTGACTCCAAAAGGTGGGTGCTTTATTTTTCTAAGTACATCAGACTTTTGTATTGTAGGGACAGTGGTTTCTAAGGTAAAATCAGAATATTTCAGATCTGTCATATGTCAAGAGTAATAAAAGAAACATAAAGGCCGACATGTCAACAATCACATGTGCTGCTGTGATGTAGACGGAAAGTAAAACAAACAGTGTCCAGAACACAAAGGTAAATAAAGAAGAAAAGGTACAACTACATACTTGGGTTGGAAGGGAGTGCAGTGGGACTGGTGGCGATTTCGTCAACCAAGGGGGGATGCAGGAGGCAGTGTTACTAAGAGGGCAACAGCTTTTGGTGCTTGTAGAGTGGATATAGCCGCTGAGGGGATGTGTCGACTTGTGACAGGTCAGTGGGGAATTGCCAATGGGCAGTGTTCAGAGGTTACATGACAAGAGGGGAGTGCATACAATAGGGGACAGACCTATTGTGGTATCTGAAGGGTGGTGGTGATGTTGCTGGCAGAGATGGGAGCATGTGACAGATGAAGGATGTGATGAGAGGTGTGACGTTAGGACATGTGGTGGTGTTTTTGCTGAGGTGATGCCATGACTACAGAGAGAGATGTGCAACAAGCAACCAATGAGACTGAGGAAGGCTGCCTAGGATGTTCTGCAGCCTTAGGGAGTAGGGACTCCCTACACCTCCCAGGGTCTTCAAATGCTGACCATCCTCGGTCAGGGGTATATGGCGATCAGGATGGAAACGGGATGACATCATACATGTGGTGTGGCTGCACACGGATCAACAGAGGGGGCATGGGGTTCTCGGTCACATGCTGTGGCAAAATACTTCCATGTCAACAAGGCTGCCAAATGTACCAAACAAAACGCCACTTCTGTCTTTCTTCCCTAAGTCCCACCACTACCATCACTTTCACTTTAATTTGTCTACCAACCTCGCCTCAACTGTAAGAAGATGTCGTCCATCCCTTACATCGCACCCAATGCCATGAGAGCCATGATCCCAGGAATGTGGGTGATGAACGTGAAGAAACTAGGGGCTCACATGAGGCAGATACCAGATGCATTGGCTGAAGATGATGTTGTGCACACGTGGGTGACTCGTTTTTATGAGGTGTCGGTGAGTCCTCTTTCATAACCTAGAAGGCAACCCAGCAGTAATGGATGGCACCAGGATGAAATCGAACAGATATGCAAGTTCGCTATGGATATGAATGCTGACATGCCCAACTATGACAAGGACATGCAAATCATGATTGGAGCAGCATTTGCGAGGCTGATGGCTCTCCAGGAGCAGTTTCCACCACGTGCACTGAAGGGCAAGGGCAAGGAGGGGCAGCCTTCGAAGACGACCCAGGGAGGTGGGGAAGGGGTCAGGCACTTGCAAAGGCAAGTAGGAAAGGCCACTGGAAGGGGGACAGGCCAGGACAAGGTGCATATGACGACCGTCGAATCCCAGTCATGATGAATAACGCTTTCTTAGGTACCACCCATGCCCGTTGAGAATGCTGCCATGCCCGTCGAGAGTTTGGGGGACATCATTAAGACAACCATTGAAACCATTCGAGGCAATGAAGAGCCATGTGGGCTATGCACAAAGCTGGGGATCTTGTGCATGTGGGATGAGGGTCAAGCCTGTGAATGGTGTCACCAGGGGAAGAAGAAATGTGACAAGGCCTACAAAACAGGTTGAAAGGTGAGCCACGAATTCCTGACACTGTGGTGATAATCTCATGAGAACACACAGTGCAAAAACCCAGAAGGTCTGCCCATATCAGCAGCTTCCACAAGCAAAAAGCAGAGGACCGTGACCGCTCCCCTTCCTGTCCCTTCTGTCTTGACAGCATTGTCATCAACCCACAAAGTCCTACCCCGTGTCAAGCTTCTCCTCAACCCTGACAAACAAGCCTCTGCACCAGCGCAGTCCCAGTTCCTCCTCCCCCAGCACCACCCACTCCCTTGTTCCTCCCTTCTAGCACTCCACCTACACCTGTCCCTGCTCCCTCATCTCCTGGAGTCATAGAAAACCCTACCAATGACGCATCAACATTTGTTGCTAACCCCAGTGGCCTTTTGGGCAACCCAATCGAAGAGTCAGTCAGTGTGAAGATGCAGGAAGTCGACATCGACTTAACAAGTCCTCAGAGGACTCCAGACATATCGCCGCCACCCGAGGAAGAAATAGAGGACTCCCCATGACAGGTGTACAGAAGAGGCCAAAGAGCACTTGAGGAGTTGGACGCCATGATTGCTGGTTTTGAGGATTTGATCGAGTGCAGTGAGGACTTGCTGAGCTACCTGTACTCATGGATATCACAGGTTACTTCTGAGGTGGGGACTATGGCTGCAGCAATTCACAGTAACAAGCAGCAGCTTCAGTCTCTGAAGGAGTGGTGGGAAAGGTACATCATAATGGGTCCTTAGCTAGACAGTTCCATCATCTGTGCCATAGCGTAGAGCAATCGTAGTGTGTGTCGGTCTTGCAGGCAGTCTACTGATTGAGAGTGAAACAGCTGAGCTGAAACAAAAACCTTGCCGCACAAGCAGGTATAGTAAGGAGAAAAGTGTCTGTGAACGATTGGAACTTTCATTGATACATAAGTAAGGTGTCCATAAATGAGAAGGAGAGAGGAAGTAACAAGTGGTATCTGAGGAAGTGGCATTTCTATTGTCTTTCTTTGTAACACATTCTTAGCGGTATTCTTTAAAGAGAGGCAGTGAGTAAGTCTATGAAACAGGTTGGAAGAATGAAAGGATTGATTTCGATGGTATATTTATTCTGCTTTTGATGGCAGTCCTTTTTGTTTCAAAGGTTGCATATAAGAAGATTGTCTTGTTAAGTTAATGAAAGAAATGAAAGAGAGAAAAGAAGAAAAGAAACATGGCAGATAGGGTATGAGTTACTCATCTGACTTGTCCCTAAGGACACCAGCAAGCTCTGGGTCAGGAAGGGAGTCATCTTCGAGTTGATTGATGGCAGAGTTCTTGAGGCCCACTAGGTGGGTGACCTCTATACGGGACTTGTTGTGTGGATAGTAAGGGAATAGATGGAAGGCGGTGTAGCGGAATTTCGAGATGGCACTGTTGAGCTCTGCAGGAAGGTAAGATCCACCCTTAGTACGATGCACCACTACCATAGGACCTAGGTAGCGGGGTTTCATCTTTCAATCTAGCTCCTTCTTGATACGAGAGTTTCTGACGAGGATGAGCAAGCCAGGTTTGAAGTTGAAATCATGGATTGTGTGCTCGAAACAGGATACAAAGTCTTTAGCAGAGGTGAAGCGAGCTTTTAGGACTTGGTCATGAATCAGTGCCAGGTCCTGTGGTCGTTTCTGAAGCTGATGAGCTTGATTGGTGATGAGATCAGTGGTGGAATAAAAGTCCACCTCAAAAGGGGAGAGGAACATCACTTCAGTAAGGTCAAAGGGTAGCCTGGGATGGACACTGTGAGCCATATAATATGGAGAGAAGCCCATAGCTTTATGAACAGTGACTCTTTCTGCCCAGAAGACTGATGGGGCTACCTCTGACCACTTCGACACTTCTCCCTCACAACTCTTCACCATCGCTTCCCTAACATCAAAATGCTGCCATTCCGCAACACCATTGGCTTGTGAGTTATAAAGTGATATAGCTATATGTTGAATGCCATAAGCCTTCGATAGCCAGTTGAGAGCTAATACATAAGGTCTGCCATTGTCGGTGACAATTTCCCCAATGGCCCCCCAATGACATAGGATCTGCTTGAAGAGGAACTTGCCTATTGACTTCCCTGTTTCTGACCGAAGCATAGCCCACTCAGGGTAGCTAGTGAGCGAGCAGCGAGCTTGAGTGACATATTGGTAACCATTCAACTTGGGCATTACAAAGGTGTCAACGTAGGCTTTGTAGAATAGAGGTTCGGGGACAACAATGATGGGGGGAATGTGGATGCGATTGAGGTGGCAAATTCGGCATTTGTGACACGTTCTGATGTACCAGCAAATGTCCTGCTCTAGCATGGGCCACCAAAAATGTATCAGCAATCAGATGCAGGTGGAGAAAATACCCTTATGGCCCAACTTCTTGTGGGCTTGGCAGATAATTTCGAGCCATTTGTGGGGGCAAACTACGAGCTGGTGACGACCTTGTGGCTCTTTCCTCCACAATTCTCCACCCTTGATGAAGTATCTCGAAGCCAGTTGTATGAGGCTCTCCAGCTCCTTCTCTCCTATCCCGTCTGGCAGTTTCTTCATCTCCAAAAACTCTTTCACCACTTCTAACCTTTCATCTCTCTGTTTCGCTTTCTCAGATCATGGCATTTCTATTTCTGTGTTATCTGGCGGCATTTCGACTGCAGTAAAGACGCTGACGTCCTGAGGTAGGGGATTGGATAAGCAGTAGACAGACAGTGGAGATTCCAGATAGGGACATAGCACTTGAGACCCTGGTTCTCAATGATTCATGAGTTCCATCGCAAAAGTTCCACATTCATCGACCCAGTCCTCATATTCTTCTTCGTCTACTTCAGGATCTTCATTGGCTTTGGGCCTCCTAGACAGCCCATCAGGTGCAGCGTGCTTGGTAGCTGGTACATGCATGAGTTTGAAGTCAAAGAGAAGGATGCCAGCAATCCAGCGATTGATGGTGGCATTGGGCTGCAAGTCAGGGTTATTAATCATACCCTTGATATACCTTGCATCCAGCTCCACAACCAAATTCTTTGCGCTGAAGATATAAAGCCACATGTCATGCAGGGCTCAAAAAAGGCCAAAAAGTTCAAGTTTTGCTTGGCTATAATGCCGCTCTCGATTGTTGAGGATAATAGAGCTGAAATGGGCAGGGTATCTCTTGCCATCTTCACCTTCTTGCATAAGGATATATCCAACAGTGATGTTAGAAGTGTTGATGGCAAGGATGACGGGTAAGGCAGAGTTATAGTCAATAGATCTGAGTGCAGGGGAGGAAACAATGGTGGCATGAAGGTAGTCCATAACTTCGTGGTGTTCATCTCTGAAATCGAAGGGGACATCTTTCTTGGTCAGTTCGACAAGGGGACATGCATGTCTGGCAAAGTCTTTGATGAAGATGTGGCAATACAAACAAAGACCTAAGAAGCCCCTGACTTCAGTGACATTAGCGCAATATGGCCAGTCTTTAATCTTTTGAACTTTGGCTTCATCTGGGATCCTCCCCTCATATGATACCTTATGCCCAATGACTACGATAGACGGAGCAGCAATAACACATTTCTTGGCAGAGACGGTCACACCAGCATGACAAAGACGATGAAGGACACAGTTGGTGTTCTGAAGGTGCTCCCAGATGAAGTGGCAAATCCCAGGGTTTTCAGGAATCATCTCATAGGTTCCATCAGTGTTTTGGTAGTGTGATTTTGGCCCTTTAATGGGGCAGTCGTCAATGAAGGGGATGGTGACTTCAGGGATTTCTTCCTTCAAGATCCAGCAGACGTCCCCATGGAAAATCTGGATAGCGTTTGTGTAACCCATAGGGAGTTTCATGAGTCGAAGCGTGCCAATGGGGGTTTGGAAAGTGGTAAGGTCATGGTAGTCATTGTGGATAGTCCTGTGGTTGTATCCTACCATCAGATCCAGGATGCTGTATACAGAATGACAAGCAAAGGCTTCTGCTATCAAATTGATGAAGGGGGGAATGGCTGAATCCTGGATAGACATGGCATTTAGTGGTTGCAAATCATGGACTAAATGGAGGGATTTTCTGTCTTTCTTGACGATGCAAAACCACTTGGATCTGTAGGACAAGGTTGATGGTTTGTAGACACCAGCAGCAACCTTCTCTTTAATTATGTTTACGACATCTCGAAAAATGGTGGGAGGGATGGGGATATTTCATTTGACCCAGGGCTTGTGGGATTTTAAGGGGGGAAACATGTCTTCACGAAAAGTCCCTCATTCAGAGCTCTCCCAAGCAAAAGGTGCCTCGTGGGTACAAATGAGCCATCAAATGAGGTTTAACTCCGCCAGCCAAAGGAAGTTGGCAGGGTCGAGATCAAGCTCTTCTGCTCATTGCACCATAAATCTAGAACTGGGAACAAATGGAGGGGGATGATATGGTAATACAGGCAAGTCTGCGAGAGGATCACTGATCTCCTGATGCTCTACTCTGAATTTGACAGGCATTGTGGTCAGGACAGGCTTCACCTTCTTCGCTACAGGTTTGTACTTTAAAATGTGATAAACTGGGTCATAATGAAGAGAGGACCGTAGAACTGAAAGTGTCAGTGGAGAAACAGTAGTACTCATAGAAAATAGGAAGGGATCTTTTGGAGAAACAAAACTCGAATCGAAAGGATCAAGAATGGGCGTACTGTTGGTGTTATAGTTGTACAAATAGGTCATGGTGGCATTTTCTTTAGAGTCTGTGGAGGGAGGTAAAATAAAATCTGAAGATGAAGAAGGGGAGTCTGCAACATAAAGGGAACACATGGATACTATATTCTCTTGGTCTCCTCGAAACTCTGGCGAGTCATTGACTGACATTAAAAACCCTGTTCTCCCATATCCAAGTGGTGGTGGCATTCTTGGTGAGCAAAATACTCCACCTCGTCTTCTGGGTTTATGAATCGAGGGTACTGATAGAGGCGATGATGAGGACGAGTGGGGATTAACAGTTGGTGGCCCAAGTTGGGGTTGTGGATTTCTAGTGATTGCTCGCTGTCTGGGAAGTCTCGGAGAATACTGCTGAGTAGACAGAAAAATGGGCAGCCTAAAAGGAGGTCAAAGGAGGCTCTGTCGATGACTTGGATCTGGAGATGGGCCTCGACAGGCCCAATATGAAGAGAGGCATTTTCGATGACCCCTAGAGTGCTCTCTTTAGATTGGTTAGTGGCCTCCAAGGTCATACACATGTCTGAGCAGAGAGGGGCACCCAAGGCTTCCCATAACTCGTGCCTAAGGGCAACTACCTGACATCTGCTGTCGAGAATACACTCAACATGAAGTTTGTCCATGAGAACTCCATCTACCACACGAAGAGGAGCAGTGGCTAGGCCAACACACTTCCCCTCTGTGTCCTTGATGAGATATTGTTCGTATGAGGCCCAAGTTGATGATGAAGATGAACCTGATGCTGTCTCGAGGCTACCAATCGTGATCTTCTTCATCATAGCCATTTCTTTGATCTGTTTGCAGATTTCTGGGCTAACAGCCAGAAGATCTTGTGTCAAAACTTCAATCTTGGCACCTAAAACTTGGGATATGAGACATTTAGTAGCAGCAGCTTCATCAAAGCCACTCTGGTAATGAAACTGAGGAGTAGAGTTAGACTGGGGTTTGGAGTTAGATGCCTTGGCGGCATTTGGTCTTGTATGAGGGATGTTAGATGATGGCTGAGTGTTCGAAGCTGTTGTTGGTGCGGAGTTGTTGGCTAGGGGAGGGTTGACAGTAGCAGCATTACAAGGATGACAAGCAGGGATTTCTACACCATCAAAGCGAGCAGGTTTCTTCTTCTTTATGGCATTCTTCAGCTCCTCGACCTGAGCATAAGCTCTGGCTAGGGCATGCTTGTCTTCTTCATCGGCATTATCCTTGATCTCCTTGTTGATGAGGTAAGACGAAGGGTGAACTTCTACCTGAAACTCCGCAGTGTCATTAGAGCTGAAGAACATGGTATTAATGAGGTGGGGAGGGGTATCATGCCCTCGAGATGAAGAAGCGGTTCCTGGAGACTGAATAGAGACGAGATTAGCTGACACCATAATAGACTCTCAAAGAGCCAAGAAGTTGTCAATCTTTTCCTTGAAATTCTGCCCTGTGGCAGATCTAGGGATGTCAGAGCCATCTTTCATGAAGACCCTACCACCAATGAGCACACATTTCCCTTGGCAGACATATTCCTGGCACAGTTCACACTCAGGGGTCCTATGGCCATCAGTGCTGCTGTAGAGAAGAGAGTGAAAAGACCCTAGGAATACAGTGAGCAACAAAAACATTGCAATGTTTGCAACATTTTGATTATGTGTAAGATATCTTGGGATTGGTTGTGGCTGTGCTAATGCCATAGGGAAGACAATTGTAGCCCTTGGTCCCAGCTTTCTATTGGTGGTCTTCCCAAGCTCAGGAGTGAAGTGGCTGTGATGGTATTGGCCAATTACTAAGGCCTATGCATTGCAACATTTTTGTTGCTGACATCATGGTGGATGCAATCTACAATGTGGAGTATGTATTCATGGCAGGAATGCCAGCTATTGATTACATAATATATCACATGATCAATCCAATGATTTGTCACCATGTAAACAAAGCCAAACATTCAACTTGCATCATTTATCCTCTATCCTGTACCACAACTCCAAAAACTGCCTATCTGGCTCATCAGGGTTACTCTCTCAGGGAAATGTCAGCAAAATCTGGTCCTCACAGCACTACCATGAGTAGGGTGTATATCCAGTACCATTTGTTCCTTAAAAAAGCTGCAAAAAGTCACCCCTGTACTGTTTCCCCCACTAATGCCTGAGGGGTCCTGATGCTAATCCATACTGGGAAAGCTGGAAATTCCATGGAGATCAGTCTGGCACTTCAGGACATGAAGAGTGAACTAATATGCTCCCAACTAATGTATTTCTGCCAAAGAGAAGGTGGTGACAAGGTTGGGTTGAGCCATAGCCTCCTTTGCACACTAGGTGGTCATCAAGGGTCAGCAAGAATATGGCCTGTACTGAACTGTGGATGCCTGGCAAAGGAACATTTAGTGACTAGTGACCAATGGAAACACTAAGGGACACATTGCAGCAAGGAATCTGCACCCTGGAAGCCCAGTAGGCTATCCCCCCCATGACCACCCAGTGTGCAAAGGAGACTATGGCTCAACCCAACCTTGTCACCACCTTCTCTTTGGCAGAAATACATTAGTTGGGAGCATATTAGTTCACTCTTCATGTCCTGAAGTGCCAGACTGATCTCCATGGAATTTCCAGCTTTCCCAGTATGGATTAGCATCAGGACCCCTCAGGCATTAGTGGGGGAAACAGTACAGGGGTGACTTTTTGCAGCTTTTTTAAGGAACAAATGGTACTGGATATACACCCTACTCATGGTAGTGCTGTGAGGACCAGATTTTGCTGACATTTCCCTGAGAGAGTAACCCTGATGAGCCAGATAGGTAGTTTTTGGAGTTGTGGTACAGGATAGAGGATAAATGATGCAAGTTGAATGTTTGGCTTTGTTTACATGGTGACAAATCATTGGATTGATCATGTGATATATTATGTAATCAATAGCTGGCATTCCTGCCATGAATACATACTCCACATTGTAGATTGCATCCACCATGATGTCAGCAACAAAAATGTTGCAATGCATAGGCCTTAGTAATTGGCCAATACCATCACAGCCACTTCACTCCTGAGCTTGGGAAGGCCACCAATAGAAAGCTGGGACCAAGGGCTACAATTGTCTTCCCTATGGCATCAGCACAGCCACAACCAATCCCAAGATATCTTACACATAATCAAAATGTTGCAAACATTGCAACATTTTTGTTGCTCACTGTAGGTCAAAGGTCTCTTAGTGAGAGAGGGGGGTGAATTCGACCCAGGAGGCTTGAGCTGCCTGGTGTAGAGTCAAGGAGTAAGCAGAAAAGGTGAAAAATGCACCCAAAACCCAGAAGAAACTCAAGAAAACATCTGTAGAGTGTCTGGAGATGGAGAATTAATATTCTGAGTCTGTTTTGTCTTGATTCTGGCTTTTCTGTCTCAGGTAGCTCGTCTCTTCTTCTTCTAAGTATGTACAGTACACTCAAAGTACTCACATGGACTTACATAAGCCACAATGTGTGCAAACACTAAGTAAAAAGACAAGAAGAGATAAAAGAAAACAAATCAGTAAGTAAAAACAATGAAATAAATGAAATATCCTGGTAGGGAGGATACTTTCCCTACATCCAAGGGTGGCTTTAAATAATGACTGTCCCCAGTCATCACCTACCGAGCTGTATCATAAACTGAGGCAAGGGTATCATCCTCGAAACAAAACTCTAGCTAGAAATGTGAAAATGCGAGCTCGAAACAAAACAAACCACATAAAAGAAACAAAACTACTACTCAGCTGAAGGGGGAATGCAGTTAAAGTGACTCAAGGGTGATTCAAAGGGGGAACGAAGCTCGGGGGGAGCTCAAGGGTAGCTCGGAGGGGACCACTCGACCCTCGAAGGGGACTGGGTAGTTCGCGACCTCAAAGGATGCCTCGGAGTCATCTCAGGTTGAACTCAAGAGGTGGCAAGGGGTGGGACTGATCCTGAACTCAAAGGAGGGAAAGGTAACCAAGAAACCAACCCTCCTGGGCCATGAGTGAGGGCCCAGAAGTCCAAATGAGCCTGTAATGTGCACCTGAGCACCTCACGAGGGATCTCCTCACCTGTAGGTAGCACAACACGACCTCAAACCACCCCACACTTTCCTGCCACTAGATACGAGGCAAAAACTCTGCACTGCACTCGAATGTGCCCCTCGCAACCACAGAAGAAACAAAAACCAAATCTTCGAGGCCAAACTTGGCACCTCGGGACCTCTCGGTAGGCCGGGGGATACCTACTCGAAGCCATAGCCTCTCCAAGGGGAAGCGAGTGACCCGACACTCTCAAATGGGACTCGAAACTCGCAGGGGCAGGGTTTGACAGCCAAGCTGGGGTCCCTCGAAGCAAGCATGACCTCCCTGGGCATGACCCACAACAAGGGATGGGGTGAGCTCTTCGAGGGGGTGCTCGAGGATTCACGAAGTTGACAAGAGCAAGTCGAGGCCAAACCAAGGTCACGAGCCCTAGTAGACATCAACTGGGAACAAGGGGAGCAAACCTTTGTACTCTCCAAATGGTCAACTCGATGTGGACATGACCATTGGTCCTCTCTCGAGCCTTGAAGCGAGTTCAAAGCCAACTCACCAGCCTGCTTATCTGGGACACACCACCATGGCTGAACCACAGTGTGCCACGAGCCTGCATTAGTGACTCAGTGAGGGGATGAGCTGCTCAAAGCATGCTCGGGGGAAGGAGGGGGAGTCTTCAAAGGTTGAGGGCATGCCTCGAAGGGGGAATGAGGGGGAAGCTTCGAGCTCGAGTGCACCTCTCCCTGGGAGCATCTTCTAGAATGAGACTGAGAGTACTCCACAGGGGTGTCTGATGGGGAACTGATCAAGGGCAAGTGCGCATGCTGAGAGGGTTCCTTGGGGAACTCGTGAGCTGACGAGGCATCCTTCGAAACTAGATGAGGGGGTGAGTGGCCTACCCCCTCCTCGATAACCTCCTTCATAACACAAACAATGACCTCGACAGGCCACAGGCAGCCCAACTTGAACAGGGGGTACCTGGATGCAAGCCTCCTTGAAACCTCAAGCTCGACTTGTGGTGGGAGGCCTTGAAGGAATAGCTGGCCTCAATGGCTCAACTCCAAGACATTCCAACTCACCAGGGCCAAGAACAAGACCTGGAAACGATGAAGGTAGTCCCCTAGAGCTGCAACTGAGCTTAGCTCACTGTGACGAGTCCCCTCGAGGAAGGTATAGAACTCCTTGAAGTACTCAAGGACATCCTTGACTGGCTCAATCTCAGGGTACTGGAGAGTCACGAGTGCCTGGAAGTTCTCCCATTGCTCGAAGATTGGTGCGCTGGCCACAAGATAGCTCCAGAGCCTTCCAGTGTGGGGTGGTGCTCTGTCGATTGCAAACTGGATGAGTGACGAGGTATCTGTTGCACCCTGGGCCTTACCATACTCTGCTATGTCCTCGAGGTAACGTGGCAAGTCCTCGGCCTGCCCCAAGAACTCTGGGGGGGACTTGAGTGGGGCTCAAGACAGTCTGGATGCTTCTTCCATCATGAGTAGTATACAGTGAGCAACAAAAACGTTGCAATGTTTGCAACATTTTGATTGTGTGTAAGATAGCTTGGGATTGGTTGTGGCTGTGCTAATGCCATAGGGAAGACAATTGTAGCCCTTGGTCCCAGCTTTCTATTGGTGGTCTCCCCAAGCTCAGGAGTGAAGTGGCTGTGATGGTATGGGCCAATTACTAAGGCCTATGCATTGCAACGTTTTTGTTGCCAACATCATGGTGGATGCAATCTACAGTGTGGAGTATGTATTCATGGCAGGAATGCCAGCTACTGCTTACATAATACATCACATGATCAATCCAATGATTTGTCAGCATGTAAACAAAGCCAAACATTGAACTTGCATCACTTATCCTCTATCCTGTACCACAACTCCAAAAACTGCCTATCTTGCTCATCAGGGTTACTCTCTCAGGGAAATGTCAGCAAAATCTGGTCCCCACAGCACTACCATGAGTAGGATGTATGGCCAGCACCATTTTTTCCTTAAAAAAGTCACCCCTGTGCTGTTTCCCCCACTAATGCCTGAGGGGTCCTGATGCTAATCCATACTGGGAAAGCTGAAAATTGCATGGGGGTCAGTCTGGCACTTCAGGACATGAAGAGTGAACTAATATGCTCCCAACTAATGTATTTCTGCCAAAGAGAAGCTGGCACCAAGGTTGGGCTGAGGCATAGCCTCCTTTGCACACTAGGTGGTCATGGGTGGGATAGCCTACTGGGCTTCCAGGGTGCAGATTCCTTGCTGCAATATGTCCCTCAGTGTTTCCATTGGTCACTAATGACCAAATGTTCCTTTCCCAGACATCCATAGTTCTGTACAGGGCATATTCTTGCTGACCCTTGATGACACCTGGTGTAAAAAGGAGCATATGGCTCAACCCAACCTTGGTGCCAGCTTCTCTTTGGCAGAAATACATTAGTTGGGAGCATATTAGTTCACTCTTCATGTCCTGAAGTGCCAGACTGACCCCCATGCAATTTTCAGCTTTCCCAGTATGGATTAGCATCAGGACCCCTCAGGCATTAGTGGGGGAAACAGCACAGGGGTGACTTTTTTAAGGAAAAAATGGTGCTGGCCATACATCCTACTCATGGTAGTGCTGTGGGGACCAGATTTTGCTGACATTTCCCTGAGAGAGTAACCCTGATGAGCAAGATAGGCAGTTTTTGGAGTTGTGGTACAGGATAGAGGATAAGTGATGCAAGTTCAATGTTTGGCTTTGTTTACATGCTGACAAATCATTGGATTGATCATGTGATGTATTATGTAAGCAGTAGCTGGCATTCCTGCCATGAATACATACTCCACACTGTAGATTGCATCCACCATGATGTTGGCAACAAAAACGTTGCAATGCATAGGCCTTAGTAATTGGCCCATACCATCACAGCCACTTCACTCCTGAGCTTGGGGAGACCACCAATAGAAAGCTGGGACCAAGGGCTACAATTGTCTTCCCTATGGCATTAGCACAGCCACAACCAATCCCAAGCTATCTTACACACAATCAAAATGTTGCAAACATTGCAACGTTTTTGTTGCTCACTGTATATGAAGCTCAAAAGAATATATATCACATCGTAATTGATAATTGACAGCAGTACTGGGGTTAAACGCGAGCCTCGACTGTCAACAGTCAGTCTCGAAGGGTAAAACGAAGAGATGGGGTCGCCTCTATGCGACCTCGAATGTCTATGGGGGGTTGGGGGTGTGGCAACAAACCACGAAGGGGGGAAGAGGATGCAGAAACCTCGTATGATACATCTCGAGGTGGTTTTGACCACCAAAACTGAAACCAGTCACCGTTGTGACTTGAACACCTAACTCTCAATTTTGCAGCCTTGCTCGACTGCAATACGCACAAGAAAAAATGATGATATAATGTCCGGTTATGTCTACGAACGAAGTGGGTGCATCTAACGAAGCTGTCTATGTCTCGAATACGTCTCGAAAGGGCTTGGAGTGTGTCTGGGTGTCTTGAAGCATCTGGGGTCTCAAAGGGGCTGATGGCATTTCGAGGGGTGGTCAACTGACTCTAAGATGATGGGGAATGGTTTCCTACAACTCAAAACAACTCAAAACACGAACAGGAGGTGCCAGGGAGCTATGCTGTGGCAGGGGAGGAGGATGGCAGTGTGTTGGGGAAGAACCGCTCGACAGAATTCTACGAAACTTCGGGAGATGGTAGAGGCGGGCGAGGAGAAGTGGGCGAACGAAGAAATACGAAAAATGGTGTACCCAGCCCTGAGTTATTCCAGGTTTCATCCTACAGAGCCTTTCTCCACAAAAATAAGAATATCTCCGGAAGTACTGAAGCGGACGCGACGAAAAAGGCACCGTTCGAAAGGTCTCGTCGAGTAGAATCAGAATCCTGAAAAGCGAGAGGTTTGGCGCGTCCAGTCACGAGAAAACGCGTGCACGAGCTCAGAGGTAGGGGAGAAGTGGGGTCACCAAGCAAAACAGCCCCCTCACGGTGGGCTCCAGATGTAGAGAAGAGAGTGAAAAGACCCTAGGAATAGGTCAAAGGTCTCTTAGTGAGAGAGGGGGGTGAATTCGACCCAGGAGGCTTGAGTTGCCTGGTGTAGAGTCAAGGAGTAAGCAGAAAAGGTGAAAAATGCACCCAAAACCCAGAAGAAACTCAAGAAAACGTCTGTAGAACGTCTGGAGATGGAGAACTAATATTCCGAGTCTGTTTCATCTTGATTCTGGCTTTTCTGTCTCAGGTAGCTCGTCTCTTCTTCTTCTAAGTATGTACAGTACACTCAAAGTACTCGCATGGGCTTACATAAGCCACAATGCGTGCAAACACTAAGTAAAAAGACAAGAAAAGATAAAAGAAAACAAATCAGTAAGTAAAAACAATGAAATAAATGAAATATCCTGGTAGGGAGGACACTTTCCCTACACCGCCACAGAAGAAGCAGCAGGGGTCAAACAATCGGTGAAACTGTTGGTCTGTGGGTTGAGTCTGGTGGCTTCCCAAGGCAGGGTCAGTGGCTTGTACATATTCTCATTTCAGGATAGTAGGCAGCGCTGTCAGTTGGGAGTAAGACTCTGGAAATAATGCCAAGCTGTCGACCTGAGCAATGTTTTGACATGTGCTGCTCAAGAGGTAGGTCACATGCTTATAGATGTCATCAAATGGCCACAGGTCATCGATGTCATGGTCTAAGTCTTTGAGTTGAAGGTGAGTGGTGAGGTGGTTATGGAATCCAGGGGGGAAAGCTTCAAGGAACTTCTTGTTGATGTAGTCATCAGGGAGTTTCTTCTTTTTGTTGATGAGGGCAATGATATGACGAAATTTGCAGACATATTTGCCAAGATCATCAAGGGATGACATGGGCTTCTGCACTTGGTGATGGAGGAGGGTTTCGAGGTCAGCTTTAGTGTATTGACAACCTTTAACATTAGCACCAGGGTAGAAACTGGTTACTTCATTAATGAAGTCCTCCCAGTCATCGCCTGCGGCAGAATCGAGGGACAACCAGAGTTCCAACTCATTTCTGTCAGCATAACGTATGGCCCATTTGATTTTGACCTTGTCAACAGCAATTCCTGTGTCAGTACAGATCTGGTTGACATCCTCAAAGTAGGTGCAAATATCTTCTGTCTTTCCTGAAAACTTTGGGGCTTTGTTAGAGCCCCTGAGTGGCATTTCATGATGAGTGGTAGCGCTGGACATGATAGCTGGTATTGATGATGAAGGCGGGATGGGATTATGAAATGAAGGCGGAATTATGGGTGGTATCAGTGGGAGAGCTCGAACTGGTGACCGAATGAGACTCTGAGAGGCAATAAGAGATGATGATGGGAGAAGAAGTTGTTCTGTGGCGAAAATCGAAGTGGTGGAAGAGGATGAAGACAATAAATTGGTGAGTGGCGATAATTCTTGGTGTTCTGGCGGTGGTGCAAAAGACTTGTCAAGATCAAAGGCACCTGGTATATCAACTGACAATGGCAAGTCAGGTTCTGGATGATGGAGGGAATCTGTTGGGAAAAACTCTGAATCTGGGGAACTAAGTTCTGGGATATCTTGGGGGTTATCAGTGGGCACAAAAAGATCAGAAGATGATATTGAAAGACAACAGAAGGGCTCTAAGAGCTCTTCTAGTTCTGTTCGGTGGTGGGTAGGTCAAAGAGATCTCCTTTCCAGATCTACAGACCCCTCACAGTGGGCTCCAAAATGATGTGGGCTACTCTTCTTGTGAGAGTGCAAGGGGAAAGTGGGGAAAGCTGTATGTAGAACCTAGGCTTGTCCCAAGGGGTGCTGAGTCGGAAGGAGATAGAAGAGAGGGCTAGAAGGCCAGAGAGGAATTTTCTTGGCAAACGGGGAGTACTGGTGGCGAATAACTCAAAAGTCCACCTTAGCTGGGTGCAAGATAACTTCTGGGTACTGGGGGATGTTTCTTAGAGGTGAAAACTCGAAGGGTGGCAATTAAGGGTTCTTGAACTTGTAGGTAGATGGTGTAAACACTGTAACAGACTTGTAGTAGGCGAGGTGGCGATTCTGGGGGCTGTGGGACACAGGGAACTCGATAAGACCGAAGATGAGGCACTGGAAGACGCTGGGGACTCGAAAAAAAACACAGAGGGACTCGACTCAAAATACTCAGAGACTCTTAGACATGCAGATGTTGACTCCAAAAGGTGGGTGCTTTATTTTTCTAAGTACGTCGGACTTTTGTATCGTAGGGACAGTGGTTTCTAAGGTAAAATCAGAATATTTCGGATCTGTCATATGTCAAGAGTAATAAAAGAAACATACAGGCTGACATGTCAACAATCACATGCACTGCCATGACATAGATGGAAAGTAAAACAAACAGTGTCCAGAACACGAAGGTAAATAAAGAAGAAAAGGTACAACTACATACTTGGGTTGGAAGGGAGTGCAGTGGGACTGGTGGCGATTTCGTCAACCAAGGGGGGATGCGGGAGGTGGTGTTACTAAGAGGGCGACAGCTTTCGGTGCTTGTAGAGTGGATATAGCCACTGAGGGGACATGTCAACTCATGACAGGTTGGTGGGGAATCACCAATGGGCAGTGTTCAGAGGTTATGTGACAAGAGGGGAGTGCATACGATAGGGGACAGACCTATTGCAGTATCTGAAGGGTGGCAGCAATGTTGCTGGCAGAGACGGGAGCATGTGACAGACAAAGGACATGACAAGAGGTGTGACATTAGGACACGTGGCAGTGTTTTTGCTGAGGTGATGCCATGACTACAGAGAGAGACATGCAACGAGCAACCAATGAGACTGAGGAAGGCCACCTAGGATGTTCTGCAGCCTTAGGGAGTAGGGACTCCCTACATCACAAGGCATGGGGTAGAACTTTGAGTGGGTGGCATGGACTTGTTGGTTCAAACACCTTAAACCAACAAGGATCAACACACACACTACTGTATTCAAACTTCAGCACTTACCTTCATTCACCCAACAAGCAACAATGAGTCACTCATTGTGCCTTCATTTCACTGTGTTCACCTCTACTCTCATTTCATTTATACTAGGAATTCCCATCAATCAAATGGTTCAAACCCAGGAAAAAAACAAAGGCACCCACCCAGGCCAGATTGTGGCATCCAAACAATGCAAATCAAGGGAACAGGCAGCTGCAGAGCGAGCTGACAGGGCCGCCACTGCAAAGAAAAAGGTTGATGAGTGAACAGATTGGGTTGCTAACCTTGCATCCATGGAAATGTGCATTCAAGAGGAAAGCCAGCATGCGATGGCCCATGCAGCGAGGCCCCCACCATCGCAAGTCCAGAGACAGGCCCCAAGTAGTACTGGACCTGTGAAACCCTCATTGCAGAACAGTCATGGCTCTCCAGGTATAAAAAGCTATTGTTCAAATCTTTTGCTTGACATCTGATAGTGAATCAATCAGACACTCATCTCAATACTGAGCACATACAGAAGATGGCCACTGGGCCAAAGCCAAAGCTGCGAGATGAGGTCCAGAGTATGTGGTCAGCACTGAGGGAACAGAGAGAAGACAGGCAGCAGAGTAAGGAGAGTGAGACAGGATGAGGAGCAAAGCACAAGGCAGCAGATCTTGATCAGGATCTCGCACAGTGAGTTCAGTTACAAATATCAATCAACATTCAAACATTCTCAGTTCCTACTTTTTCCACAGGATAAACAAAAGAGCCAAGTGTTATGATTCACACCTTGCTGTGAGACTTTCTTTCTCCTTTGGACTGTTTGGTACTGTTGGCTTTGTTCTATGTGTTTCTCTCCTGTTCCTTTTACTCATGTGTTGGCTTGCCCAATGGCAGAATCTTCTCTCAACACATGTTCAACACATGTAGGACTCTGGCCAATGGCCTTTATCTCTCTTGCTACATGAGGTCACCTTGAGGCCTCTTTCTCTGTACTATATATAGTCGCCTCTAGTCTAGAGTAGACCCTCAGACTAGAGCTGCCCAATCTACCAGCTAGTTCCTCAGAACTTTGAACTTGAGCTTTCTGCTCTCATTCAGAACTATGATAAATCCTTCAGACAGAAGGTTACAACTGTCACATTGTAGAATGACTATTTGGGCTTGACCTATGTTACAGACTTCAGTCTTAGCATAACAAAAGCTCTAGTCTACATCCTGGCCATCATGCCTGATCATCCACTGTTCAGCAAGACACCATTTTCCCTCAAAGGAACAGATTGTGGGCAAGCCCACTCAAACCACTTGAACCTGAACCTGAGCCATTGAGCTCTGACACCAAATACAGCACTGCCGAAGCGCATACCCCGACTGACCCGAACCCCTCACCATCTGAGGATGATACCAGCTTCTTACAAAACACCCTCCAGAACATACTATCCTCTCTAGGATCCCCCCATCCCCTTATTTCTCAACCTTGCCTTAAACCCTGAAGCCCATTCACTATGTCAGGATCTGGATCTGGTAGCCTTGGCCTAGGATCATCAAAGGGTGGAGCCCTCACTGCTCCAGCCAGACCCACCAAACTAAAGATTGGCACACCATTCAAATATGATGGCAGCCACGAAACTGCTATGTCTTGGCTGTACTCAGTCAAGGCATATCTTTTGATCAACCAAGACATCTATGACAATGATGATAAATGTGTTGCATATGCCCTTTCTCACATGAAGAAGGGGGTAGCCCAAGCATGGGCAATGACTTTCTACCAGGCTGCCCTGGAGAAACAAAACCCCAGCTTTGGGACCATGAACAACTTCGAAAAAGATTTCAAAGTGGCATTCACCCCAGCTGACACCACTGGTGCTGCCATTGCCAAGATTAGGACCTTGAAACAGAAAGGGTCCATTGAAGAGTATATCTCTGAATTCAGAACTGCTGCTGCTCACAGTGGCATCAAGGAAGATGCAGCCCTTGTGGAGTTCTTCGCCACAGGGCTCAAACCTGCACTTGTCCACCAAATCTATGGAATGGACAAAGTACCCATCAAGATCGAAGAATGGTATGAAAAGGCCATGCACTTTGAAAACCAATGGCAGAAAGCTTGTGCCATCACCAGAAGAATTGACAATAAAGGAAAAGGGAAAATGTACCCTCGACCCTGGTTCCAGTGACAGGAAGAGAAAGACCCCAATGCCATGGACATTGATGTGGTAAAACTCTCCAGAGAAGAAAGAGATCGCCATCTCAAAAATGGCTCATGTTTTGGACATGGAGAAAAGGGACACATGTCCCGAGATTGCCCCAGCTGAAACAGGACCCCTGCTAAAAAGGTAAAACAGGTGAAGAAAGAAGAGACAGATGATGAAGATGAGGCCTCTGGCCCTGGTCAAACTGACCAAGTTTCTTGGAAAGGGTTTTTGAATGGGGAACCAGAGTTGATGCCTGGAACCCCTGAACAATGTATCTCATATGTGGCCTCTCCTGTAAAAGTGTCATCTCTCCCTGAGAGAGTTATGAAAATCCCCATTTCCATTTTCACAAGAGCCACTGGAGAACAAGTCGTCAACACCACTGCCCTAGTAGATTCTGGGGCAGAAATATCATGCATCAACTGGACATTTATCTGAAAGAACAGACTCCCCACTGAACAACTCCCCAGACCTGTTTCAGTCACCAATGCTGATGGATCCCCGAATGAAAAGGGATGCATCCTGTTCACTGCCACCCTGTTCATCAAAATACAGGGGATAACCCACAAAGAGAAGTTCTACATGATGAACTGTGGGTCAGAAAATGCCATTCTTGGCATCCCATGGTTGCAGAAAAACATGTCCCACCATAAACTGGCAGAATGGGACATTAACCATCGACAAATCAACCAATGTCGCAGCACTCTGAATCCCTACTCCCCCACCCAAAGAATTCCCTGGGGAATCTCTCCTTGAACCTCAGGAAAGAAAAGGGGTCAATGTTTACCTTGACCACGAAGAACCTGACACCTTCACAACCTGAGCATACAATTGTATGTTCATAAACCATTTTGCAAAGGCTGTGGCCTTGATTGCCCCAAACAACAAGTGGGTGAGAAAGCTAAACCTGGCAACAGAGCTTGCCCAAAAGGAAGAAAAGAATAAACTGAGGGCCACTCTTCCCCCAGAATTTGTAGAGTTTGCCTCTGTATTTGAAAAACCTTCTGATGGAACTCTTCCCCCTGTATGACCCTATGACCACCCAATTAACCTGGTTGAAGACTTCATGCCAAAGGTAGCTAAAGCCTACCCTTTAACTCCCTCCAAACAACTTGCTGCTGAAAAGTTTGTCGAAGAAAACCTCTGAGAGGGAAAGATCAGACCCTCAAACTCCCCACAAGCAGCACCCTTCTTCTTTGTAGGAAAGAAAGATGGTAGCCTCAGACCATGTCAAGACTATCACTATCTGAACAAACATACAGTCAAGGATGCCTACCCATTACCATTGATCTCTGATCTGGTAGACAAGCTAAAAGGAGCATCCATCTTCACCAAAATGGATGTCAGATCAGGATATAACAATGTCTGGATCAAAGAGGGAGACCAATGGAAGGCAGCATTTATCATGCACAGAGGACTCTTTGAGCCAACCATAATGTTCTTTGGTTTGTGCAACTCTCCTGCAACCTTCCAGCGATTCATGAATGACTCCTTCCAAGACCTCATCACCAAGGGATGGTTGGTTGTCTATATGGATGACCTCCTAATCTTCTTGAACAATCCAGAGGAACACCAAAAAAGGACTCTACAAGTCCTCCAAAGAATGAAAGAACTTTTGCTGCCACTAAAGTTAGGAAAGTGCCAGTTCGATCTCTCTGAGGTGGAATACCTTGGAATGATCATCAAACAGAACACTGTTGCCATGGACCCCATCAAAGTCCAGGGAATCATGGATTGGGCTACCCCCACAAAGGTCAAAGATGTTTGCTCTTTCTTGGGGTTTGCAAACTTCTACCAAAGATTTGTCCCATACTACTCTGACATCACCCGACCCCTTATTGACCTCACAAAGAAAAACACAGCTTGGGACTGGTCGAAAAAGGCTGAGACCGCTTTCCAAACCTTGAAGAAGGTTTTTGTGAAAGAACCGGTCTTACTCATGCCTGACCCCTCAAAACCATTTGTGATCTCTACCAATGCCTCCAAGTATGCCACCAGAGGCATTCTTATGCAAGAAGACTCAAATGGACAGTGCTGCCCATGCGCTATTATCTCTCAGTTGTTCAATCCTGCTGAGAGAAATTATGATATATATGACAGAGAGTTGTTAGGGGTCATCCATGCCCTTAAAACTTGGAGACACTACCTCCAAGGGACCTCCACTCCTGTACAGGTTCTCACAGATCACAAGAACCTGACCTACTTTCAGCAACCTTGAAACCTAAACTGCCATCAAGCATGCTGGCTCCTAGACCTTGCCAACTTCGACCTCTCCTTCATGCATGTACCAGGAAAGGAACTCTGTGCACCCGATGCACTCTCCCACTGCCCTGATCATGTCACAAATGAAGAAACTGATAATGAAGGGGTTATGTTGTTACCCCAGACATTGTTTGTAAAGGTCATTGACACTGCCCTCTTGTCAAAGCTTGCAGAGTCGTCCACCAAGGACCCTGTAGTCCTCACTGCCCTACAAGCTATTGAAGGGGTAGACATGCCCCTACCATTCAAGTCAAACCTCTCAGATTGGCGCTTCAAGGAAGGAATTCTCTTTTACAAGGATTGGGCTTATGTCCCCAAAAACCCTACTCTTCGCCAACAAATTATTGCATGACATCATGATCACCCTACCACCAGACACCCTGGAGTCCTCAAAACAAGACAGCTACTCTCCACAGAGTACTGGTGGCCTGGAATGGCTATGTTCATCCACAAATACATTGAGGGTTGTGTGGTATGTCAGCAAAATAAGGTTAATACTCATCCCACCACCCCACCTCTTACCCCAATTCCCTCTGCTGCGACAAGGCCATTCCAACAGGTTTCCTGTGATCTCATCACTGATCTTCCAGTAAACTCTGGATATGATTCCCTTTTGGTTGTGGTAGACCATGGGCTTACAAAGGGGGTAATTCTTATCCCAACCATGAAAAACACCTCTGCCCTCGAAATCGCAACCCTCTTTTTCAAAAGGGTCTTTTCCAGGTTTGGCCTGTATGACAAAATAATATCCAACCAAGGCCCACAGTTCGCCTCTGCACTTGCCAAGGAACTGGCTAAACTCCTCAGGTACTCCCTAGGACTCTCCACAGCATACCACCCTCAAACCGATGGAGAAACCAAACATGTTAATCAGGAGGTTGAAACTTATCTTCAGATCTTTTGCCAGAACAAACCATCCTCGTGGGTCCAACACCTACCAATGGCTGAATTTGCTCACAACCACTGACCCCACTCTGTCACCAGTCAATCCCTGTTCTACCTCATGTACAGATATGAGCTGAGACCCCTACCATCCCTTATCGTCGAGTCAAAGGTCCCAGCTGCTGAAAAAAGGATAGCTGAACTCCATAAAGCACAGGAAGAAGCCCTTGCGGCCCACAATCTCACCCAAAAGGCAATGAAGGACTGCTTCACTAAACCCTTTACCCTGTTCCAGAAGGGAGATAAAGTCTGGCTAGAAGCCCAAAACCTGAAATGTTCCTATGAAAACAGGAAGTTCACACCAAAACAGGAAGGACCCTTCATTATCTCAGAAGCCTTTTCCCCTGTCACTTATCGCCTTGATATTCCCACATGATGGAAGATTCACAACGTGTTCCATGTGTGCCTCTTATCACCCTATCACGAAAATACCATTCACAGGCCAAACTTCCCCTCTCCACCCCCTGACATCATAAATGAAGAAGAAGAGTACAAAGTGGAAGCAATTGTCAGCCATAAACGGCTAGGCCATGGACATGCGTTCCTTACCAAATGGAAGGGATACCCCTCTTCTGAAAACTCTTGGCAAACTGCCAAACACCTTGAACATGCAGCTGACACTCTGACAGCATATAAAAAATGCTTCCCAAAGGACTTCCCTCCTCAGAAACCCTTGCCTACTTGAACCACTAGAAATGTCTCCCTTATCAAAGTCATGCCTCCTCATTGCTCCTCTGCTCCCATTGCCCATTGTGTCTCTCCTGCTACTTGCTGCCCTGCCCCCTTCACCCACCACTTGCACATCCCTGCCGAAGAAGGGATGCTCAACACCTATCAGGTGTTCCTTGCTGACCCCTCCTCTTACAACCCTGTCATGTGGGAGGTTGATACAGACTCCCCCCTCGACTTAGTATACCGCATTGCCCTTCAAGGGTTCAGAATTGAAAACATCGCCCCTATGTCAAAAGACAGGGCCCCCACCTCAGCTTCACCCACACCATCCTCGAGGAAATCTCGAGAGAACAGGTTCCATTGATCCTCCACCTCTTCAATGTACTTGGAGGGGCTGACCTCATCCACAATGTCTGCCAACATACCACTCCTGTCACTGCCCATCCCCCATCACAGTATAGAAACTCGTCACCCTTGTCATCGCCTCATTCCCCACAGTCATCACCCTCCCCACAAAGGGTTCACCCCCACGCCTGTTGCCTGTCCCCAACCTCCCCGTCATCATCTACATCCCCAAACATGGTTGATCCTCAAGAGGCATTTGGCCTTTCAGGAGAACAGGTCACCAAGCTCCTCAGCCAAACTGAGGAGGCCCATTGACCTCCTGCTATCTGAAGCCACCCCCACACTGCCATAGATGCTGAGCTTGGAGTGCTCACCCACTCTCACCCCTTGTACAATGAAACTTGCTTCATCTGTCACTGACTCGGTCACATCTGGGTGAATTGCCCCACCTATGAATGTCCCATCTGTGGGATGAACCCCCCTGGTCATACCCAGGCAAACTGCCCTGCCCACCATTGTTCCCTCAAGGAACATTTCTCTATCCCTGTTGTCGAAGAGGAACAGACTCTCGTTGCTGAAGACAGCGACTATGCCCCTCAAGACAACGATTTCAACTTTGATGATGACACCATCACCAACATGACTGGTGAACCCTATGGCAACTCCCATCTCTGAAAGGTGGGAAACCAGTGGCTTCCCCCATACAAAGGGGCTAATGTTACAATTCATGCCTTGCTGTGAGACTTTCTTTCTCCTTTGGACTGTTTGGTACTGTTGGCTTTGTTCTATGTGTTTCTCTCCTGTTCCTTTTACTCATGCATTGGCTTGCCCAATGGTGGAATCTTCTCTCAACACATGTTCAACACATGTAGGACTCTGGCCAATGGCCTTTATCTCTCTTGCTACATGAGGTTGCCTTGAGGCCTCTTTCTCTGTACTATATATAGTTGCCTCTATACAGTGTCAGATCATCCATCTTTTTGGTGGTATGTTTTCATCCTCTCATGCTTTCCTTGACTAATGTTTCAAAATAATATGTAGTCTCACCAGCACATCTCTGACTGGAAGAAAACATTTGCTGCCATGGCTGAGAAAGTCATTTCTACATGGTTTGACTTGGACAAATTTTCAGATGATGAGAGCCAGGCTAATTGGGCTGATTGGGCACTCGATTGGGTGGAGATTGAAGACAGTACCCTCCAGTTTGCCAAGGATGGAAGAAGGTTCAAGCCTGTTGTGAAGGAGGATGCATGTGCATGCATTGTTGATTGTGACTTGGACAATGTCAGTGCTGTCGGCAATGATGAAGGCCAGCAAAGGGATGACTGGGATGACAGTAATCCCACACCCCTCTCCCCTCATGTGGGCTCTGTCTTTACCCAGCATGCATCCAAGTCCCCAACATTGAGCCCAGAGTTCCAAGTAATGACCACCTTTCCTGGCATGGGCAGAGATGTGTGAGTGGACATGCATGTATCCCAAATCCCAGACTCGCAATTCTTTGAATCCCAAATTCCCAAGCCAGACTTTTCGTCTTTTGATACTGATGGCTCTCAACTACCCCCATTGATGATGTTTCCAGCTACTTCGACTTCTCAACCATTGCCAGGGCACCGAGTCAATCAATCGTTCTGCACCCAACCAGTGCTTGGTAACATTGAATCTACATGCCATCATAGCAGTAATGGTCGCTCAAGTGCATTCAACCATAGCAGCGCTCCACAGTTTGCCTTCGATCCTTCTCCAATCACACTGGCATCCAGTAGCCATCCTTACATGGATCCTCTGACAATGCCAGTGGGACTTTATTCTAGTGATTGCAAATTTCTGACTGGTCTGTCAGGGAGAATTGATCCAAACAATGACACTGCATCAGAGTACTGATGGTTTGCAGATACCACATCATTTTTACCATCCATTTAGTTGTGCATGTGAACATTGTGCTCTTTTGCTACCCCTGTCACATATGTCCCCTTTTCTTGCAATCTCAACTCATCCACATGGAGCTTTTTTTTTTCTCTTTCTATCCAGACATGTGCTCACTATTTTTCTTTCTAATCATGTTTTGCTGTAAAGATGGATGATAAAGGAGTGTGGGAGGAGGCTATAGAAGTCTCCTGTTGGAAGGGGTCTCAGTTTGACCCAGGAGGCTAGAGTTGCCTGGTGGGGAGTCAAAGAGTATGCTGAAAAGACCAAAAATGCGCCCAAAAATCCAGAAGAGACTCAAGAAAACATTTATAGCACATCAGGGACAGAGAAACAAGAGTCCTAGTCTCTGCATCTATAATTCCAGCTTTTCATCTATGGAGGTTCATCTATTCTTCCTCTAAGTATGTACAGTGCTCTCAAAGTAGTCACGTGGGCTTACATAAGCCAAATGCGTGCAAACACAAAGTAAAAAAAAAACAAAAGAAAGAAGAGAAAACAAATCAGTAAGTAAAAACAGTGAAATAAAAGAAATATCCTAGTAGGGAGGATATTCTCCCTACATCACATCTGAACATACACCCTCTTTAATTATGACTTTAATCATGCAAATGGACAATTGAGTTAATGTGCTGATCTGCTATAGTTGTATCCTGTCTGATTGTCTGATTGTCTGAGCTATCCTTGCCAAGACACTCTTGGAGACTACAGTCATAACCAGACAGCATCAGAAAGTGTCAGAGAGTGTCAGACTTGTCAGACATCTGAAGTGTCTGAGTGGTCTGTCTGACTGCATCAGCCTGCTTCAGACAAAGCAGACTAGATGTAGTTTTGCTGATGAGGATCCCAATTTGTGAGAGGGTAGACGCATCAGGGGACAACATATTGCATGATCAGTGTCGAGGGGGAGGGGGAAAAGTGGATCCAAGCACAAAAATATCCATTAAAAAAACATAAACAGAACTGCCAGTCACTGACCTTAATATGTTGGCAGGTGTGGCAGAGACATGTGGAGCCAATGAAATCTCCCAGCCACCCATCAGTTCTTGTGTTCAACTGTTTGACATGAGAGTCTGAGTCAACCTTGTTTTGGTTGAACCTCACCTGGAACTCTCTTGGTGCCTGCACTTTTGTATGTGGCCTGCTGAGGATGTGTGCATCAAGATGGTATGTTTTTTTTAATTTATTTGAACTGTAATATTATCTTCCTTGTTGCTTGACTCATGCCTCCTTGGACATGCAGGCATCTCAATGACTTTGTCAGTGGCACAGCAACTTTGGATTGACCACAATTACTGTCATTTCTCACTTTCTGGTTTCAGATTTAAATTCTGCTGTGCTGTCTCTCCCTGAGGTCCAGTCAAAGTGTTCTAAGCTGTTGGACAAGTTGGCATTTTTATATTCAGACCAAGAAACTCTCAACCTGATCCTTGTGGGAGCAACTATCCTTACACCAGGCAGCAAGCAGGTGATCTCAGAGGAAGGGACTGTTCAATCCAAGGAGAAAGATACTGCCACCTTATTAATTGTTAATCTCCATAAGTCATGCCATTGTTTATGCACATTACTGACAACTAGTTGATAGGACCCCACCTTTTGGACCTTGCATTCAACACTATTTTTCTGTTATATTTGCATGTGCTTTTTGCTTCCCTCCCCCACCTCACTCATTAGTAGCAACTACAATCCTTTGATTAATCATGTCTTTTGACTAATTCTGTCCTTTTCCATGTCAACCTGTTCAAGTCACTTGTCACATTCATTTTAGGACACTCACTTGTTTGGCACTGCACTTTATAATGAATGCATTGCATTTCATTTGCTACCTGCAGGGTGAACAAAAAGCTGGAATAGTGAAAATAGTGAAAATAAGTGCTAACAATGCTATGATTGACAACAAGTTGAAATAGTAGAAGTGGTCCAGGAATAGTCAAAATAGTTGAAAATAGTCCAAAAAATAGTAAATTTAGCAGATGAATCTACTAATTTGACTATTTCAACTATTTTGGTGCAAATAGTACAAATAGTACAAAAATAGTAATGTGCAAGTTTGCTGATGATACATCGGAATTATCATGACTCCGCCCTGCTAACACTGACATACAAGCTCGTGCCTTATGGCAAAGGAATGCTCGGAGCAGGTTCCTATGTGAACTCAGGGGACACATCTCCTCCTGTGGCTCACATCACTTATTGATCATCCTTGAATGTTGAACAGAGCATTGTGTATAGGGCGACTGAAGAAGAGTCCAGTAAGACTGTGGCCTTCAAGAAATCACAAGTCATCAGCACTGTTACACATCTTGCTTCTCAACACAGGATTTGTCTACTGGAATTACTGAAGGGTAAAACTGCTATTCCTACCATATATCACTGGGATCATATTTTTATGCCAGTGTTATATAATTGTCTGGCAGAAACCATATATGTAGTACTCAAAATATGTGAAATGCCAAATCGAGCCCTATATAGCATTACAGCAGTTTTCAAAAGTCTATGGAAAAACCAAAAATCAAAAACTGCTCAGTGGGGATTGCCAGGAGGGACCCCAGAAGCAACCCTAGTTAGAATCAGTAATTAGTAGTAGTGCCCACAACTAACTAATCAACATCATTTGTTGATGCATAATTAGTTTCCCACAACTGATCAACCACCCACTCTGCATTCCCTTGCCCCTTCGCTGCATATATTGCCCACTACCTGCCTGCACATGTGATATTCTGAGCTGTAGATGGCTTTTGTCTTCAATGCCTCACATTCTCTGGCCCTAACACTGATATTACACCTGCTAGGCCCTGCTACCACATGATCACTGCCCCTGGAGCAGGTGTACACTCCCTCGGATCTGTGTAGGGTAGTACATTCATAATCCAACTGTATCCAATCCAGACAGAATGCAAAATGTTGTGAACATTTCATATCTGTCAGAATAAGTTGAGATCAGATGAATCATATGGGATCAGATGAGGCCAGTCATCATCATATTCTACAGACAAACAAAGAATCTATTGAGATTGGATGAAATCTGACTGCATCAGGAAAAACTGACAGTGCAATTTTTCTTATAGACTGGAATAGTGCATCACTATTTGATATATAGTGAACTATAGCACTATTTTAACTATAGATTATGATGTCATAAGGAAAGTTGTAGGGTTTGTGTCACAGGATCATGGGAATATGCTTACCTCATTGATATGCCCAAAAATGGGTGAGAAAGTTGCAAAATACAAAAATAAATTGATGTCTCAAAAAATAATTTTCAAAGATGTCATAATGAAAGTTGTAGTACCTGACAAGAGGACCATGGAGGTATTCTTACTTCATCTATCTGTGCAAAAATGGTAGAGATATAGACAAAATACAATTAGTGTTGTGTAGTCTCCATTTTTATTACCAAAAGTGTAGTGTGCACTTTTTTGATTTGTTTGGTTGTGTTTGATTAGAAAAGTGTATACTGAAATAGTGTGCAATTATTGCATATGTATTGAACTATAGCAACATTATAACTATATATTGCCAGTTGCTCTATGTAAATATTTTCCCATGTGCAATGAATAGTTACAGATCATAAGATGTCTTTTATTTCATTGTTTTTACTAGGAAAGTGTAGTGTAATGTTCGCATTTTTGACTACCAATTAAGGTAGTGTTATGTAGTCTACACTTTTATTACCAAAAAAGTGTAGTATTGTGTAGATTAGTATATAGTGACTAGGAAATGTGTGGGAAATGATCGGTAAGCTAAGACTCGCACTTAGACTTGAAGTGCTGCAGTGGCCACTGGTCATGTGACTGTGAGAAATTGAAATTTTCGCCATGCATGCACACACACTTGACAACATCTAAAAATCCTCTTTGTCCTTGACAACCTCCACAAAGCTTGACCTACTCCCCATCCTGCAACAATAATCCATATCCAGCTGGGAGTCTCAGTGTAGAGATCTCAAAGAAATGGATGGGGAAATGGGCTCTAAAGGCTAGTTTGACCTTAGGGACCCTGCTGGAGAGAAGAAATAGTAGAGAAATGAAACAGAAATGAAACAGAAAACACTTAGCTGTAAACCTGACACAAACTGCTCAAACCCCCACCACTCTAGGGCTTCCCTAGAGCTGTCCTGACCTCACTCTCAAGGGCAGAAAACAGAAAAGACTGCCACAGACTGGTCACACCAGCCTGTGCTCTCCAGCCTCTATAGTGGTGATTGTTTTGTAGCTAGTACAAACTTGAGTCCAAGTCCAACCATGCTTACTAATCAGCCACTTGCCTCACACCTAAGTCCCAACCCAAACCCAAATACAAAATGGGGATCAAGCCCCTTGGAAAAATAAAAGAAAACCCTCAACCACTCTACCATAACCCAAAATCCTACTAGGGAGTACCTCTCCCTACATTGGAACCATGGGGGTCACACAAATCCCCCTTCCTGCCTTGGTGTCATGAAGGTATGCCTGCCCAATCTTGGCTCAACAATCTCAACTGATTGAGTGCCATTAGGAAGGTCCTGGGTTGTCACTCACAGTGTGCATGTAAATGGTCGACTGAGGATAACATCAAAAGCTGCATTTTGAACCACCTGAACTGGTAAGTGTACTGTCACCCCTGCACAGGTTATAGGGCAGTTATTGATGATGCCCTCCATTGTCTCCTTCCCCCAGTTTGCTGTCTCCATTGTGATACAGCCTTCCTTGTTGATAGGAAGCCTAAGTGCCTCTGCTATCTCTTTCCTCAATGCAACCACCTGTGACCCACTGTACAGAATCCCTTCAATCATCACCTGATCTGCAAGTTCCACTTCTATGAATGACAGTGGCATCAAAGAGCCTTGATAACCTTTGGCTCTCAATCACCTTGTACTCCACACTCTGTACCTCCATGTTTGACACTTCTTCCTCAACTACAGCAAAGTCATACTCTGGCTCGCTTTTGTCATCTGTTGAAGTCTCCTTGATCCAGGCTGTCAATGCCACTGGTGCTGATGCCAAGCCTGACTCTTGAATGTTGATCATGAACTGGTGAGTACCTGGCCATTCCTCATTGGTGACTGAATCATGGTAGTCTTCCAAATGCAAGCTAACTTCTGCCCTCATGGAACTCTTGGTAGGCCAAGTCTGACTGTTATCCTGGTAGCACAGCACCTTCTGCACCTTGACCTCCTCTTGTACCTGTGGCTGCTTCTGAACCAGATCCTGCCTAACCCTGGTCACTTCCTTGCCCCTCAAGGACTGCACTTCTCTCATCCTGGAAGCCCTACTCCTCACTGTCTTGAACTGATCACTAACAAGGAACTTCAGCTCATCCATGACATATCTCAAAGGCCATGGATCATCATGCAAACATATACCATAGCAAAGCTTCAGGTTTGTCAATACCTCTCACTTCAACTCTGGATCAAGACCTTCAAGGATGTAACTGTCATAGTCAACTGGGGTGATCCTGCCCTTTGAGTAAAGATACTGCATGATCTCCTTGTACCTGCAGAGGTACTTGCCAAAGTCTTCTTCCATCCTGATATCCCTCTTCCCTCTGCACCCTTATGAGGTCATACAAGTCCTCCCTGACAAACTCCTTTCCCAGTCTTGAGGCACCAGGGTACAGACCTACCAGCCTTGTGATGAAGTCATTCCACTCTGTCATCCTCTGCCCTAGGGGGTTACTCCACAGAGACACAGTGTCTTCATCCAGGTACCAGTATGTCCACTTGATCCACTCCTTTTCACTTCTACACCCCACAGACCAACATAGATGCTGGATCTCATTAAGGTAGGTTATGAGGTCTCATGCTTTACCTGAGAACTTCAGTGTGACTCCTCAACCTAACATCTCAAGGACTGTTTTCACTTCATGCCTGTGATATGACTCTGTCTCTCCATGACACCACTCCCTTCTCTCATCCCTTTGCTCTTGCAAGTGTGGCCTTCTATCTCACTTGTCCCTCATACCTAGTGTCCTTCTCTCCCTGCTCCTTGATCTGGTTGATTCAGGGAAATATTTGCATGTCTCACCCTGGCCATATGAAGATCTACTGTGAGAATGAGACCCCACACAAGGGTAATAGTATGAATCAGCAAGATGGGATATTCTGCTTGAATGAGGAGGGGAGTGCTCACAAGATTGGTGCACTGTATATGAATACAAGCTTCCCTGTGCATGTCTTCTAGAATGAGACCAAGAGCACATGACAGGGTGGTTCCTAGAATAAATGTCATATGGGCTCAAATGCCCATACCCTTGTCCTCTCTTGTAGCACTCCTCATGGTAAGTCAGCCTTCTCTCCATGCCCATCAGTGCCCTTTCTGATGCTGCATGACTTCTGTGGGACCTGTTGCCTGTCCCATAGCTTCTCATATCTCTTGCTTCATGTCATAGCATACCACTCATTTCTTTGGCTGTACATGTGGCAATTCTGCAAAGTGAGTACCTGGTGCTGGATTAACAAAGAACCCCTCATGGTGGGCTCCAGATGTAAGGAATTAAATTGAAAGGCTGGGGAAAACTGAGAATAGAAGTGATGTGAGTCTCACTTCATCCTCAAAGGGGGTTCTTGAAATCCAGACAGCACAAGTACTATGTTGAGACTGATAATGAAGACTGGACTTAGTTTTTGACACTGAGAATAGCCATTAAAAAGAATATATGCAGCAGAGACAGTGACTCTCAAGCTCTAGCCCTCAACTTGGGCTTCTTGCTCTACAATAAGATGCACAGTGTAAAAGTTAATTTTTCCATGTGACTCTTGCACCCAAACTCCTTGCATGCTTAGTCATCACTTCACCTGCCACACTCCTAAGTCCTCTTGCCTTGCTCCTCTCAACCCTCAAAACCCACCAACCTCTTCACCTCACTCAACCTCAAAACCTCTCCAAGCACTCCTTCCACCCTTCCTTCCACCCCTTTGACCCTTGACACCTCCCCAACCACTCCCTCTCTCAATTCTCCTAGTAGGGGCATTGCCACACCTACACTGGATTAGGTAATGGTGGTATTTGTAGGTGAGTGGGGCACTGCTCTATGGGCAGGGAGGGCTGTGGCCAAAAGGTAACACCACTAGATTAACAGATTTTGTCTCTAGGGAGTATACACTCCCTACAATGGGCAGCCTGCATGGACAAGGATGATTTTGGATGATGATGAGGAGCAGTTCCCATCAGAAATATGCCTACTTGGTCAAGGTTACCAAGACCATCTGAGATCAGCCTTGGGTGGTCATGCAGCCTTGGACATGGTCAAGACAGCTCATATCTGGAGCTAGTGGTTGGGAAGCTGTTTGTTCAGTTCACCTGTCAGCTTTGGATTCAGATGGAAGGTACTTGGTTGACTGATCCAGACAAGAGACCAGAGCTGACCTCCTTGGAGGATGCTGTTGATTGTTGGACTTTGAATGTGACCTACAAAACCATTAGAGCCTGCACCTTCAAGGCTTGCAATGCAGAAATACCTGGCAGTGTGGGGACAGGTCATTGGCAGCCCAGCTGTGTGGAGAGGATGGATGTGTTCTTTCCAGAAGTCATGCAAGAAAAACCAGCACAGAGATCTCCCTGGAGTGTATTTTGGACAAAGCCCAGATACATTTCAGAGTACCATGAGTTGATGAAGGACAGGACCATATCAGAGCAATTTGATGTCACCAATCATCTAGCAAAGATATTCTCTCTTCTTCAGACTTTGCCAGACTCTACCAAAGAAGTGAAAAAACTCCAGGAAGACATGGAGAGTGGAGGATGAGAAGGTGGTACTGATGATGAACCCCAAGTTCTACAAGATCAAGGGAATCTCCTCAGAGAGTGAACAGCATCAAGCAAGGAAGAAGAGCTCTTGAGCAGTCAAGTTGAGGAACAGGGTGCACATGGGCCTCATGGAACATGCAGGGTATGGAGAGCTGAGCAGCAAAGCACTGTTATTAGAGCAGCAAAGACTTGAGCAGGCCAGGAACAGAAATCAGGAAAAGCAAAAAATGCCTGTAAACCACCTGCAAGGCAGGCCTGATAGATGTCATTATATATTATATGTCAATATGGTAAATCCCTACTGGAAGGAGTGGTTCTGAAACTCTTGGATATTTTGCCAACTAAATAGCATTCCATTTGCTGCCCCAACCTGGTAGTGAAAAGACATCCAATCCTCTCCAAACCATGTTTGACAGAGTTTGCAAATGCCATATTTGTGTGCAGATGTATTGGTGGTTCCTATCAAGTCACCCTGACATCAATGCACCATAGAGACATGGGACAGTGGTCAGGGATCCTTCTATTTCATGCCATCAATTTCAGAAGCCTGGCACTCTTTCCAATGAGATGTCCTACTACCACCTGGTTACATCTGCCTGGCCCAACCATGTAAAGTAGAAACATGTCAAACCCTTTCCAAACCATGTTCAATGGAGTTCATTAATCCTGTACTTGTGTTGGTATGTTCAAACATGGGCAAAAACAGCCTCCTTGGCATCAACCACCTGGCCATCAAGGTGTAACAGGTCAAGATTGTTGTTTTGTGGTGCCTATCAAGCCTCCCTGATGTCCAATGCACAGTAGGAACATGGGGCACCCATTGGAGATCATGCTGTATTTTATTCCATTGACATGGCCACCCTGCTCCTCATACCTAGAATGCCATGTTAATAAAATCAGCATGACACTGCACTACATGTACTAATGTCACCCCTCATGTCAATATGATCCCCAACTGGGAATGATTTCAGAAGCCTGTCATTCCATTCCAATGAGATGTCCTACCTCCACCTGGTCATCCCTCTGCTGCAACCTTGTAAAGTATAACATCTCCAAATCCTCTCCAAGCCATGTTTGATGAGT